>CM046448.1:56542228-56912457 GCA_025506515.1 Flaveria trinervia | reverse complement strand
TAGGCAAGGCCATGACACTGACAAACTTGAGTCTGAGATTAGAAGATTAGAGATTGAAGAAATCCAAAACAGATGGGCAAGTTATGATGTGTTAGAAAGAGAAAGGCTGGAGATCATGATCAGATTTATAGCAAAATATCTTGGAAGATCAATGATCGAAATCAAGGCTTGGTCCAGGGACAGCATCTTGGCAATAACCACCAAGATCTGTTCGTCTGAAGTATACACTAAAGGGTTAGTTATTGAAGCTTTGAATGAAACTGGTGCTGGGAGCAGGACTGAACTAGCAAGCATCTAAAGCCACACTCACTTCCAAAATGCTACAACAGCCTGTCAACATTCCACACCTAAACCACCAAAACAACAACCCACCAAACCAACTCCCTTACCCTCAAAACCAATAGCCGATGATGTACCCCAGAAAAAGAGAGAAGGGTATTGAGGCTAGAGATGATGATGAAGATAGACTGCCACTTTCAGCTGTTATATAGTTGCCGAAGGCCACAAGTCACTCCCCAACAATTACTCCTGAAACTCAAAGACAAATTGTGAAAGTGAAGCTAGAAGAAGAAGAACTTCACAAACAACACGATGAGGCATTGTTGAGGAGGGTTGACAAAGCATATGCAGCCACATCTTCTATCATCAACATAAAGAAGCATGCTATCAGATTAAACACTCTTAAGCATACATTTCAATATCAAAAGGAGAGAGTGAGGATTTGGCCTAATCCCAGGGTGTCTCACAAGATTCACAAGAAAAACATTCCACAGAGATATATTGGCCAAGTGAAAAAGATGTAGATGAAGTGATCTCCCTGGTCTTTGTAGTATCACCCTGGGAAATCCTAGAAGACTTCAAGAAAGCTTATAAAGCTAACCAAACCCCATAGAAGATGCTTGAAAATAAAATGGTGAAAAAGGGGTAGTTTATAAGAGGCTTGAAGAAGTCAGAAAGAATAAGCTCCAGTTGTTCTAGAGGGTAATCACCTTGATGAATTTGCTTATAGAATAATAACAACTGTGGAGCTAAAGAATGGGAAACAGGTCAAATACCTATCTGAGTACTATGGGCCTGAATCATTATTTGAAGGAGTGCTGAAGAGCTGACCATGGAGAAACAAATTACCTTCCTTGAGGCCTACACAAGAGAGTCATACAGACTCATAGTGGGGAAGTAGATCTCATGGATGGGGTAACAACTCTGTGTCCAGTTTCCCAAGACAGGGTTCCCATTCATACTTTGCCAAACAGATCATTGAGACTTCTTCCCAAGCATGTGCTTAAAAGGTCACTTCTGAGCTGATCTAGAAGATAAAAAGACCAATCCTTCTGCCATAATAAGTGGGACATCTTCAATAAGTTTAGAGGTTTTGGCTGCATTGGTTCAGGGGGAGTTTGTTGGACCAAAAGAACCAATGAGCCTGATCAGAAAAACCTCTAAGTCCCACAGACATCACAACAACTGCTGAAGACTTGATGAGCTGTTTGACAAAGTCTGAAGACTTCAACAACTGAAGACTAAAGTACTGAAGACTTCAATAGCTGAAGACTAAAGTACTGAAGACTTCAACAGCTGAAGACTAAAGTACTGAAGACTTCAAGAGCTAAAGACCAAAGTCTGAAGATCAACAGCTGAAGAACAAAGTACTGAAGATCAACAGCTGAAGTACAAAGACTGAAGACATTAGCTGATGACAACAGCTGAAGTTCAAGTACAAGTACTGAAGCCTTCAGAGTTTGTTACAACAGCTGAAGAAGCATTCTTCAGTTATTGTGATGGTTTCCTTTCAGTAGTTTTCTTTTTGTTTCAGTATTTGTAAAACGACTGAAGAGCATGTTCTTCAGTCGTTGTAGTTTCAGTAGTTTTCTTTTCAGTAGTTGTAGTAATAGTTAACACTTAGCATTTTTGTAAGAAGATGTCAGCTGTTTGACATCTTCAGTAGTTGTGTTAACTATCAGTAGTTTGAATAAATTCTGTTAGATGTCACTATCAAGTGACATCAGTAGACGTCACATCTCCTATATAAGAGGTGTAGACCTAATTGTATGGTGACATTCTGTTACCACGAAAGAGAATATTGAATGAAATATATTTTGCAGAATTCTTTCTGTCTATAACCGTTGTTCTACCTTGAATATCTTTTGGTTCTTGTGAATTAGCTAATTCATTGTTTGATTTCCGCTGCTATACTCTCTAATTAATCAAACGTAGATCGTTGATCCTAACATTTTCCATAAAGCTGGACACCTTTCTGCTACACCTCTGTAAAGTCACCAACTTACATGAGTTGGTGAAAAGGTTCATGACTTTGGTAACTGTACATTGAGGTCTTGAGTTTGTAAACTTTCTACTTTATGTACTTTATCCTTTTTGTAATAGATAAGGATGTGAGCTATGGCATGTCATAGTCACTAGTCAAAAGGCACTATTCCTTTTGACTCTACAATTGATTTTGTTTTGTGTCTAAGTATCCAGCTGGCTTTCAAAGTATAGCTGGCTATAGAATGTAGTATAAGTATCTCATGTTCTTGTATCTTTGAATCATGCTTTTGTAACACTTGTAATAGAACATAGAGAAAGCAATATACTGAATTCTTGAAAACCATATACCTGTGTTCTTTGTATTCTGTCTCTTACATTACTTGTGTTCTTAGTGTCTTACCTTGGTTAATCCAGTCATACTGTTTGATTAAGTTTAGTTAATATCCTCTTTGTGTTGTTGTGTGTAACTCAACACCTTCAACGATCCTGCAGTGGCTAGTAGGGATGAGTTGGTAAGTTGTGGTTGCCTGAATGATGTTTGAGATGATGAAGGTTGTTTAGACTGATGTTGCTGATGTTGTGTTGAGTCAAAAAATTTTTGATTTCATTCTCTAGAAAAGTGTCCATAGAGATTGCACTTGAACCATCTTACCTTTGACTTATCAATACCAATCCATGTTGATTTACATGTAGCAGCTAAATTCTGGTTTCTTCTTAAAAATGGATGGCCTTATAAGCAATCATTGCCATTTTCCATGTAGATCCATCTCCTCCACTACATCCAGAAGTAGTTCTTCCAAGTCTTGTTGGCATATGTTGACAGAGGTTAATGAGCTTCCTAGGTAAGCTTGAAAGCTTGAGTTGAAAGCTCCAAAAGCGGTTTTTTTGTTCTTCAGAGTCTAGAATGACGGTGATAGACTCTGATTGATTGTTGTTTGATGGTTTTTCTCATGATGTATCTCTTTGTTCATCAGTTCTTTCTTTCTCTTTTCTTGACCTCACTTTGAGTAGATTTCTTAGAAGGTTTTGAAGCATAAAAACTTACTTCCTCTTCATCTTCACTCAAAGTACAAAAGTAATCACCATCATTGTTGGAAATAAATGCACTTCTTGTTTCTTTAAAGTGATATGGTGATACATGAGTTCTCACACTGTTGTTTCTTGATTTCTCATCCATTTCAAGAGCCTCAATTTAGCCACTAGAGTATCTAGTCTGTTGGGTATTCTACCTTTGAAGAAATTGAAGATTTCCAATATTATTGAAGTTGAAGACTTGAAGAACAAAAGCAATAAAAATGTTAGTCTAGGGTTTATTTTGAAATTATATTAATTGATAGATTAGTATAAATAGCAACATATATCATCCATGTAAGGGTGAAAAATTCTTCACCAAGGGTAAGAATTAATTCATCAACAATATCACTATATCATCATCCTACATGTATGATGATTTCAACATCAAAGCAATAACATGAAACACTAACACATCGTGTTCATCATCTTCATCATTATTATTATTTTGGCATCTAATCATTCAAGTTTATTATCATCAATATGAATCCTAAGATCCAAGCTCATTATTCCCGTTCATTAAGGAACCCACAATTGGTATCAGAGCTGGAGTTGATGGATTCATATTGATTTTGATGAGATTTTATGATTAGATTGCTAACATTATTGAAGATCTGAAGAAACAAATTTGTTAGGACCTGGTATTTGAATGAAATACCTAGTGATTAGCGTGTAAACCAGATCAAATAGTGCGGAATCCTATTTGATTGGCGATCCAATCAGTGAGAACACACGAAGAATCAATAGAGAATTGAAACTAACGTTAGAAATCGATTAGAAATCGATCTAATGTGTTCTATGAACTTGGAGAACGAATTGGGAGGCTTCTGGACGACTAGGGTACATCTAGAATCGTAGTTAATGAATGCTCTATGTTTTTCACGATTTAGATTGTATTTATAGGTTAGTATTGTTCATTCGGGCGACTGGACCATAAGCACGGTTCAGTCGTGCGATTGAACCATGCAGTTGACCATCCGCACGACTGAGTGTTCAGTCGTGCGATTGAGTCAATCTTATGTGTCAATCATATGACTGATCCAGTC
Source organism: Flaveria trinervia (assembly GCA_025506515.1). Classification (NCBI taxonomy): domain Eukaryota; kingdom Viridiplantae; phylum Streptophyta; class Magnoliopsida; order Asterales; family Asteraceae; genus Flaveria; species Flaveria trinervia. The sequence continues at coordinate 56,908,075 of CM046448.1, read as the reverse complement.
TCCTGGTTCAGTCGTCTGACTGAGTCAATCGTATGAAGTTATTCATGCGTGTGGTCCATTCGTATGGGCCATTCGCATAAGAACTTCATTATGTTAAGTTTGAATGTATTAGTTAATAACATTATGTGTAACCATTCACACCATACTATCCTAATTAACCAATTCATTAATGAAATATTAGTCATTAAAAATCACAAACAATCAATATCATTTCATTATCATATCAAATTACATCAAAATCAGATAAACAAGATCTACTACATTTCATATCATGATCTAGGGACATACATGTATCAACAAACTCCCCCTTGGACCTAGATCTCTAAGTCTTGTTTTCTTTCTACATCACCTCTGCATATATCTTGTACTTGTCCTTTTTGTGACTCCTGCGTGTATCTCAAACACGAAGCAGAGTCTTATGACATTTTGGAACTGGAGGGCTTGTACAATATCTTGCGTATCATAGAACAATGGCCACTTGTATAGCGTGTAGACATCTTTTTCTGACAAGTTGGTAAGCCACATGGGTCGAATACCCTGATCGTATCCATTTGCCCTCCTTGTTCAGGACTATGACCGCTTTTGTTGTTCTCCAATCGTAGTACCACCACCTAAAGTGTGGAGTGAAGTCCTGTGGCATTTCCCAGAGTGGGATTCTTGACATTGTGTGCGGAGGACTCCACCTCAACACTATCTTCGGCTTTCCAGTAATGGCATCAACCTCAGACCTTCTGATATACCTTGTAGGCTGTTGGGGTCTGAAGTTAACCCACCTGGTGTGGTACTCCTTCTTTAGGGCAGCCTCGAACCAGCCTGACATCTTCCTCGGGTCAGCATACAAGAGCTTTAGTTTGGCCAGCTGGTTGAGCTCAAAACCTGGTAGAGTCTTCAGATCATGTGGGAATCTAAAGTACTCTATGCCCTTTTCTCTCTTAACTGCATATACGTTAAGATCCTCAAAATACGCCCATGCTATGATCCTGCCAGTCACCTTATGATGTTTCTTGACTCTGTAGAGTTTGGTGTAGGCATCCTGTTTCGGTGCAGTGCGTTGGGCTCTAACTTCTTCAAAACACGCAGCCCACTCAGCCTTTAGAATATCTCATCATCAATTGAGGCTTGGGCCGTTTCCTCTACTTTCTCCGACTCTAGCTCCATCTTGTCTAACACCTCAAAAGTATTGCTGACGAGGGATTCACCCAGATTGGGGACCACATTTCCCTCATTGTCAGCTTACTCAGGGTAGTGCTTGGCAGTGACATCTTCAATCTCGATTTCATCCACATCGTTGAGCTCTTCGTCACTAGTCGAGTCGCATGTCGGAGCATTCTTCATTATCTCATCTGGATTGAGCTTGAAAATTTCTGCGAGTTGCTCGTTTGATAGGTCGAATTATTTCCCCTTAGGATCCCTTGCAGATCAAGAATCATTGTTAGCTGAGTCTTGACCTGCTGAAGGGGAGCAACATCAAACTCATCCCTTTGGTAATTTGGATCTATTTGATTTACACATTCAACATATCAACCATTAGTAATTTATCAAAACAGAAATGCGTTAAACTGAATTTAAACATTAAATACATAGATTTCAATACATGATTCAACTACAAAAGTAATTTAGTACATAAACATCTAATCTGTACTTTTGTCCTGTATCATCGTCTCGTCACTTGGTGGAGCCGAGGAAGAAGCTGGTTGGTCTTGTATGTTCTTGGACCTCCTTTCTTACCTGAAGCAGAGGCCAATGCAGCTACATCTCCTCCTGATGTATCATCATCATCCTTCTCCTCTGTCCTTCTTCTTATGTCCCCTCATCCTCCTTTGTCTCATCATCCTCATCATCACCTTCATCATCATCATCATCTCTGTCTCCTTCTTTGATCTTCAAGGGCTCTTCCTTAGATCCCTTTAACTTAACATGATTGTTTTCTTCACCTTCTCCAACTCCTCTATCTTCCTGTTTGATGTGACACTTGTGCTTGGCGTTGGGCTATCTCAAGGCTCTGAGCAGCCATCTGTTGGGCCTGCTCCTTTATCACTCTAGCCTGCTCTTCTATCTAGTGAGACTGAGCAGCAGTAAGATCAGCAAGCTGAAGGATCTAAGCCGCCTTCTCCTCATCTGCTGCTAATAGGCGCATCACCATCCTGTTGAGCGCAGACAGCTGATCCTCTACCCCAATTGGAGGTAGAGATGATACATATGATGAGATGGATGGGCTGAGGATCCAGCTTGGTGGGTAGCGGTGGTGGTGGTTTCTGTAGTGAAGATGGGTCCGTGAAGTGGTGGAGGTGATGTGGGAGTGAAAGATATGGTGGTAGATGGAATCTGTACAGTGGTGGGAGGTGTGGTGGTGGTAGTAGTAGCTGTGGTGGCTGTGGTGGCTGTGGCTATGGAAGTGGTTGTGGTGGTGGCAGATGTGGTGGGTACGGTGGTGGATGTTATGCTTTTGGAAGTGCTAGTGGTGGTGGCAGATGTGGTTGTGGAGGTAACGAAGGTGAGACGTCTTTTCTTCTTCTTCTGGCCATGGGGTTGAGCCATCCTTTTCCTCCTCGTTCCCGTTGAGGTGGATGCCCCCCTACAACCCTACTAGCTGGCTTCGGTACATAACTCGGATCCATGGCTGTCTCTCCTGAGTCTCGTGGGTGTTCACCAACCACCCTTAGCCCATGTTCCGTGGGAACAACCTTGCTTTCCACAGTTCGTGGTTAAGGGCTCCTCTTCCGACTCCTCTTCCCTCTCATCAGGAACAAAATCCTGATGGAAACCAGAAGACTTAGTTCCATCATGGGTGGATGGTGGAGATGGTATATCAGTGGTAGTGGCCCTAGATGGAATGGGGCCTGTATCTCCACCATCACCACTGTCGTCATCATCGTCGTCATCAAATGGTAGACCTATAGGTTCAGAATCAGAGTCACTGTCATCATGACACCATTTTTGTCTTCTCTCTCGCGCCACATAATTCTCGTTTGCCAAATAGCCAATCAACCTCTTCACTAGGGGCTTCACTTCTTTGCCCCTATACACCCTCATTCGACCCAAGGTCATGTCATCCATAATTTCCAAAGTAACTGCATCATAACTCTCCTTTGGGAGAAGTGGCAGCTTGTCGTTGAAGATTAGCTGTAGAAACCTGGGGTACATACAAAATCCTTCCTTCCCTTTTGCTTCCATGTTCTCTATCAGATAGGAAAAGATCATACTCGAGAAGCTAAAAGGGTGGTTCAGCACCAGTGCCACGAAGGCATTTTGAATCTGATCTGATAGATCATCGAAACCCACCCCTCCTCGAAGCAATGCACTTCAGAATCACATGTGCCAAGTATTTGTAGTGAGGGCACAGGTTGCTCTTATTGAGCACACCCGAGTTTATGTCCCCCGCGTACTTGATTCTGAGGAAACAGCCCCTCACAGTCAGTGGATGTAATTTGGTAGGGTGATTCGTATCGTCCCCAAATCAAGAACTTTCTGGAAATCAGTAGCAGTAACCTCGATATCCTGACCCAGAATGGAGCTCCGTATACTGTACGGCTCACGAGAGCGATCAACTGAGGCATTCTCCCAGAATGCCTGGTGTAATGACCTGTAGGGCGTGCAAGGTGTAGATATAGCCTTATGTGTCCGGGAGCGTCTAAGGAAGGCTATAATCTCTGTGAACTCGGCCCCGTTCCGAGTAATATGATCCAAGTGAGCACATATGTTGTGCTTTGGGTTAATGGACCATCTATCAGCCATTTTTCTGAAACACAAGACACAGAATCATTAGTACATAATACATAAAAATTCAGTTCTAAGTGTAATGTTTAAATTAATTCTGATTCATTCGTGCGAATGAATCATGCGACTGGAGTCGGTCGCTTGTTCTTTCGTGCGACTGAGCTCGTTCGGGTGAATGAGCCATGCGACTGAGTTCAATCTGCTGACTGAGTCTGCGATTGGTTCAGTCGGTCGACTGAACTCATTCGCCTGGTTCATTCGGCCGATTGACCCAATCGCAAGATTCAATCGTGCGATTAGAGTTCATCCGGACGACCAGTCGCTTGTCCCACTGTTCAGTCGCCTGTGGTTCGAATCTTGACCAATTCAAGTAATTTAACATGGTTTAATGGTCCATTAGACTCGCCATCTTGTCACTAATAACCTATTAAACTTAATTTTAACATTTTCCTTAGTTTATGTAGGTTATTAGGGCATTTTTCAGTCCGGTTCTTGTTTCATTCGATATCACATATTTGGATTCAAGATCTTCTGATTTCGGTAAGATTTAACTGCAATGTACCTGTATAGTCGTCAATCGAGCGTCAGAGAATCAACAGCAATGTGAACACAAGATCTCTAGAAATTTTGGCAGAGTAACGGGAAGAAATGCGATTTGGGTGCGATTGAGAGTAAGCAACGTGATCGACTGAGGCCCTTTAAATACTGAACCGAAGTTCAATCGGCCGACTGGCCTCATTCACTCAGTTCATTCGGGCGACTGAGGTTCAGTCGTGCGATTGGTTCAGTCAGTCGGTCAACTGACTCATTCGTGCCCTTTCATTCGCACCCTTAGTTAACCGACTGAGTCTCAGTCGGTCAACTGACTCATTCGCAACCGGTCATTCGGTCGAATGGATCATTCTTATACGCCATTCGGGTGAATGACTAAATTTCATGTCCAGTCGTGCAAACGGGATCCATTCGCATGGTTGGTCCATATTCATGGTCCAATCGTGCGAATGGGTCACACTTAGTAAATGTTCTGCCATTTTGAACATTTTACTTTTAAGACCCTTTTAACTTTTGAAATAAACATTATGAGTTTTTGATCATCTCAGACATGATCATTTTAACCAATTTAGTCACCTCAGACATGACTCTTTTAAACAATTTGTCACCTCAGACGTGACTGCTTTAAACTTGAAAATTCATGTGGTCATCTCAGACATGAACCTTTTAGTGAGTTAATCCCTTATCTATTTTTATGATGTAGTCCAGAAAACAAACAAAACCAAAAGACTAAGTGAATAATAAAATAAAAACTAACGTACCACAAATAAAGACTTGTTTTTAGCTTTTTGGAGAGATAAATCCTAAGATAGAAATCTACGGGATTTGGTTCCGGAATAGGCAGCTTCAACTTAGATTTCCACACCTGGACCAATTCAATTTTGGAATCATACAGGTAAGTAAAATCATTTGGGACTTGTTGTCAAAATCTTTTGATGCTCTATTCTTGGTTTTTATCCAGAGTCGGTAGCAACTTTAGGAAATCATACTGGAACTACTAGATTACCACATTGATTTGAACTTTCAAGAATTGCAGCCATAATAATTGTTAGTATATTTGTCCTCTTAAATCCATACACAAACTTTTGACACAGACTGGCGATAGATTTAGGTTTAATTATTTCAACTAACATTTGTGGATCCCACACTTATATGGTAATCAACATTCCTCAGGAGCTTTTGAGCGGTCTACGGGTATTTTTACAAGAAGAGACTATTCTTAGAGATTTCAAAGAGAAGCCAATCCTCAGGTCAGTGCCATCGCACAGCAGAGAGGCTGCAAACAGCAATGAATTCTAGAATATCTAGGTTATGCTTATCCTCAGGTCAGTGCCATCGCACAGCAGAGAGGCACACAACCTATCTCCTTGTTAGAGCAGCTTGATTTTATTTTGCACAAAATGTACCAACAACATAAGTCATTAGCTTGATAGCATTTTTCTTTCATTTTTTTCGTGCTTTGCTTTATTTATGGTCATCCGTACACATTTGTGGCGTTTACAAGCTCATTACCCCTTATTGGAATATTGTTGGTGTTAACCAATGATAAGATGGAAGCCCACAGTCAGTTGAACAACTTAGTTTGATCTTGAAATCACCAGTCAGGTCTTCTCATCTATTGTGCTGAATCTACCAACATATCATTTGTGATCTAGCAACCTCTAGATCTACTCTTTGTGTGTTACCTTCATAGTTACCAGTTTTTCTATCATCTTCCTTTTTTATTGCTTGTATTGCTACACACATACTTATACTTTGAATTTTTGCATCTTTCTAAATTAAATGTTTAAAGTCCCTCTTGATTTGTTCCTGTGTACTATCATATTCCAAAGGGTTTGAATCGGTATCACAGATACAATCTACCTTATATCAGCTTTCCACTCCTTCTCTCCTCGTCTTTTTTTGTAATAATGTTACTTGCTGAATTATTCTCCCCCTAAAATACTAACATCATAACTGGTTTAAATATTTTAGGATTTTAATAAACAACAGAATACCATGAGTTTAAATTTAAAACGGACTAAAGTGAAATAAAATGAAAGAACTACTAAGATACATCGGACAACACATGATCATCAGAGAATAACATCACTTTGCTTTTTAACACCGTTGACCTCTAGCAGATATTGAAAACGTGGTTTATCAAAGGCTTTAGTATAGAGGTCAGCGCGTTGAAAATCCGTATTAATTTTACCATATCAATTAAGTTCTTTTCAAACAATCTCTTATGAAATGGTATTTAATACCGATATGTTTGGTCTTTGGATGTTGGACCGGATTTTTAGTTACTGCAATTGCAGCAGAGTTATCAACAAAAATAGGAGTAGAAGAAAACTTTAACCGTAATCCCGCATTTGCTGTTGAATCCAGATGATTTGTGAATAGCAACTTGCAGCAGCAACGTATTCGGCTTCACAGGTTGACAATGCAACCGATGTCTGCTTCTTACACTGCCAGGTAACTAATCTTCTCCCAAAGAATTGACACCCTGCCGATGGAGACTTGTAATTCATCTTACAGCCCCCGTAATCCGAGTCACTATACGCTGTGAGCTCAAAGTCATCATCTTGAGGATACCACAACCCAAGTGTGGGTGTACCCTTCAGATAACGAAATATCCTCTTGACCCCGATCAGATGGTGACCTTAGGCTTAGCCTGATATCTAGAACATAAACATGTAGCATACATGATATCAGGTCTTGAGGCAGTGAGATACATGAGGGATCCAATTCTTCTTCGGTACATTGTGGCATCTACAAGATCTCCATTTTCATCAGCTGCTATATCGTGATTCGTAGCAAGTGGAGTCCCAGTAGCAGAAGCATTCTCCATGTCAAAACGACTGAGAATGTCTCCTACATACTTGGTCTGATGTAGAAATATCCCATTTGGAGTCTGATCCACCTGTAACCCGAGAAAGAACTTCATCTCCCCCATAGCATTCATCTCAAATTCTTTCTTCATAACTGCTTCAAATTCTTTGCATAACTCTTCGTTCTTTGAACCAAAGATTATGTCATCGACATAGATCTGTACGAGTAGTAGGTCGCCATTTTTTTCTTTGATGAACAGTGTGCAGTCAATGACTCCCCTGCAAAAGTCGTGTTTCTCAAGATGAGTCGAGAGTTTCTCATACCAAGCTCGTGGAGCTTGATGAAGCCCGTATAAAGCCTTGTCGAGTTTGTAGACTCTATCCCGATGATAGGATCTTCAAATCCCTCGGGTTGACTGACATAGACTGTTTCTCTGATTTCCCCATGAAGGAATGCACTCTTCACATCTAATTAGTAGACTTTAATCTTCATGTACGATGCATAGGCAAGGAATGCGAATGGCTTCCATCCGTGCCACGGGTGCAAACACTTCATTGTAGTCAATTCCCTCAACTTGGCAAAATCCTTGAACCACGAATCGAGCCTTGTTCCTGATAATGACTCCTTGGTGATCTTTCTTGCATTTCAAAACCCATTTGGTGCCAATGACCTTAGAACCTTTAGCCTATCAACCAGAGTCCATACACCTACCTTCTTGAACTGAAGAAGTTCTTTTTGCATGGCACTCACCCATGCCTCATCATTTAGTCCATCACTGACGTATTTTGGCTCAAACTGTGAGACAAAACACCGATAAGCATCATCATGAATATATCCCTTTTCCATAACTGAGGCGTAATCAGCTGAGTATAGCTGATTTCGGGTTTGTACTCCTGATCTGACATCCCCAATGACATTGTTTAGGGGATGATAGACGTTTAGTCATGATCCTGGAGTAGTAGGAACAGCTACCTCAGAGCCAAGATTATGAACATTTGGTTTTGCAGCTGAGGTAGTTGGAATTTGAGGCTCCGAAGTCGAAGGTACATCACTGGTAGATGCTTGTGGACTTTCAGGAACTGGAACATGTTCCTCCTGACTGTTCTGGTCATCTTCTTCAGCTTCATCTTCAGAGGAGGAGTCACTGTCGTCGACTACTTCCCCTGACTGAGTAGATGATCCTCCCAGTGAGCTTGATGTTGGTGTATTCAAGATATCATACATCATCCGTGTAGCTAACTCGTCATTCGAGGGAGAGAGAGAGATGTTGAAGGACTTGAAGAATCCATCATAGTCGAAGAAATAGGCGGGTCCTTTGCCAGTAGGTGGTGTGGTATATCGCTGAACGTCAACATTACACCACACTTCTACTAGACCCGTTGAGTTGTTGTAAACCCTCTTGTTCGGAATGTTGTACCCCAGAAAGATTCCTTCATCCACCTTCTCGCTGAATTTACCTTCTTGTGTTTTCTTCAGAAGTGTGCACGGTGCGCCAAATGGTTCGAGATACTCCAGATTCGGTTTGCGTCTTTGTCGTAGCTCGTAACATGTCTTGTTGTGACGCTTGACAATCAGAACTCGATTCAGTGTACAACATGCATTAGCAACTGCCTCATTCCAAAATTGGATAGGCAGTTTTGAGTCTGCCAGCATAGTCCGTGTTGTCTCAATCAAGCTCCTGTTCTTTCGCTTAGCAACACCATTCATCTGAGGCGTGTAGGGAGAAGTGAATTGATGTACAATACCCTTTTCCTTGTAGTAAGCCTCCATCCACTGGTTCTTGAATTCCGTCCCGTTGTCTGAGCATACTTGTCTAACCTTTAGCTTGTAGAGAGATTCTAGTGTGGTTACTAACTCCTTGAAGGACTCAAATGTTTCTGATTTGGACTTCAGAAACATTACCCACGAGAACCTTGAGTAGTCATCAGTAACCACTAAACAGTACAAGTTGCCTCCTATGCTTTTTGTACTGACTGGACCAAACAGATCCATGTGAAGAAGTTCAAGAGGAAGTTCTATTGAATGAATTTTCTTTTCCTTATGAGACTTCTTCGTCTGTTTGCCTTTCTTGCAAGCTACACAAAAATCAAGAAGCTGGAAGTTCTTGACACTAACTCCTCTCACCAGATCCTTCTGAATCAAATGATTCATCTTCCTTTGACTAATGTGTCCTATTCCCCTATGCCAGGAGATGGAATCCTTCTCAGTAGCTTTAGATAAAAACACTGAACCTCCTGATCCGTTGCAGCAGCTGTTGACAGATCCAAAACATAAAGGTCTTTATATCTTGAAGCCATCATCAAAACTTGGTCTTCTGGGATCACGTAATCTTTCTTGAGCACGTAACACTTCTTGTCGTCGAAGATGACTTTAAATCCCTTATCGCAGATTTGGGAAACAGAGAGTAAGTTATTTTGAAGTTGTTGAACAAGTTCACCTTATCAAACTTAACTTTCTGATTTCCCACTCTCCCTGAGCTGTGATATATCCTCCCTTGTTTCCAGCAAACAAAACATGCCCTCCTTTTATTTGCTTGACGTTAGATAAAAGAGCCCGTTTCCTATCATGTGCCTGGATGCTCCGTTGTCTATAATCCATGTATTAGTTTTAGCACTGTAGCGAACACCCTGCACATACAATGTAAGTGATTAGTTTAGGTTAGGAACCCAAGCCTTTACTGGCTTGGGTTTCCCAGAGGCATCACACATCATAAATTCAACCGATTGACCCTTAGAGGGTGAGGGTAGCCCAGGTTCCTTCTTGTCATTATCATCAGACACAGAGGTTGACTTCTTTTTCCATAAGCCAGATTTGTGCAATGCCTGTTTGTGATACACAGTCGACTGGCTAACGGGTTGAACTTTATGTGCACTAGTTCTTCTAGGTGGAGTTAAAGAACTCCTCTTAGAAGACCTAGGTTTTGGGTCCTGAAGTTCAATCTTTTTCCTAGGTGTCTGATAAAGAAAGCAATAGGAAGCAATGTGTCGACATTCTCCACAGTTGTAGCATGACCTGCTATCAACTTTATGATTAAACTTTCTTTGTGGAGACATGTGTGACACTCTAGTAACATCACTTACTTTAGTTTTTGACTCTGGTTCTTTTGATGTTTTTCCTTGTTTAACAGAGTTAATTGTTTTAACATGTTTAATATCTTTTTCCTTTGGTTAAAGGTTTTTGACTATTTGAAGTCCTGTTAGGTTCTGATTTGACTCTGTTTGACCCTGACTTCAAGTTAACCTTTTCAAACTCTTTTTCCAGATTAGCACAAGGCAATTTACCCTTAGCCTTTGACGTGGCCTCCTTTTGTTTGTTTCCAGAGTCAATGGTTGAGCATGAGGAATCTGGATCACTAACAAGAGGAGTAGACACCACATGATCCTTGATGGGATTGTCATTTACAGGTCTACTCTTAGTGTTCATCAAGGTCTCAGATGGTGGTGGAACCACTTGTAACCCAAACCCTCCCATTGTTTCTTTCTCTCACTAAGTGTTGGACTATGTGTGATGAACTTGTCCAACTGTGCAGTTTCTGTTTTAATGAGTTTACTTCTACTTCTATAACTACCTTTTGCTTCTTAGTGTCTTCTAGGGAGTTTAGATAGTACCTAATGTCATTAGCTGGTTAATGCAACTACTACGATTTCCCTAAGCTGTTTAGTCAAAATGTCTATCTTTTCTTTGTAACTATGCTCATTTTGTTTTAATACTCGATTCGCCTCAGTGCACAGTTGTAAATCTTTTACCAAGTTATCATTATGATCTAATAACCTAGCAAATTTCTCCTCTATGCTATTTCTAAATGTATTACATTCTGAACAAGCATGATTATTAAACTTTTGGTCAGTGGTACTTACCTGAGTTGGTTCAGAAGCATTAGCCATCAACGCAGCATCAGATGTCTTTGGTTCTGGTGATTCTGTCTTTTCTGTCTTTGCTCTGGTAGTCTCCTCTTTAGGCTTGTAGCTGACCTCAGATGCAGTTGTCTCTTCAATATTAGACATCGCTATACCAACTGCTAGATCTCCTTCACTTGCAGAATCATCATCAAAGTCTTCTACACTTGCAATGTTTGATTCCCCTGGAGAGACAAACCTAAAGCTCCAGTCCTGTCCTTCATCATCATGAGCAGTCAAGGCTTTTGGATCCTTGCTTGATGAAGTAGAACTAGTAGCTTGCTTGTCTTGACGAGTGAAGGACGAGAATGAGTTCCCGTTTCCCGTCTTCTTTGGCTTAACACATTCTCTCTTGAAGTGCCCCTTCTCCCCACAGTTAAAGCAGGTAACTTTGCTCTTGTCAAAGCCAAATGTGGTATCCTTAGTAGCTACCAAGTTCTGTCCGGTCTTTTTCACAAACTTCTTCGCTCTCCAGACAGCACTAGCTAAGGCCCACATTATGTCCATTCTCTCAAGCTCCATTTCGTCCATCTGCTCGTAGTCCACGTCTGCCAGATGACAGTTTCCAATCTTCCCAGCAACAAGTCCATCATAAGAATGAACCACTGCAGCCAAAAGATCCATGTGTTCTTGAGCTACTTCTACTGTTACATTACCGAGGTTCTCGATATTCAGTCTAGTAGCTTTTGTTTCAGATCCGATATGCTGGGTACAAGAAGACCCCGACGTGTCTGGTCCTGAAAGAGAAGCATGTGAAGGACCTGATGAGCTAGACACAAATGCAGTCTGGAGAGGTGCTCCAGATGTCTTAGCTTGAGGTGTGGCATTGTACAAAGCTGGATTCTGAGAATACGAAGACTTCTGAGCTCTGTACTTCATCCTAAGTGCTTCTTCTCGCAGCTTTAGAATGAAGTCATTTATATCCAGCTTTGCCAGCATTCCATTCTGTCTCAAGTTAGACACGAATGAAGCCCACTTTTCCGGCAATCCGTCTGCAAAGTTAGCAACTTTCTCTTCCATGGTAGTAGCCACCCGATGTGTATGCAGTTCACTCATCAGATGGTAGAATCTATCTATAACATCGTCCAAACTCTCGTTTCCCATCGATGAGAAGTTATCGAATTCCTTCTTTAACTCCTTAGCCTTGATTGCCTTCAACGAAGCATTCCCGTCGTACCTCTTTTCCAGCTCATCCCATAGTTTCTTGGACTGCTTATTCTCTGAGTACTGGGGAAAAATGTCTTCAGGGATAGACTGTGTAATCAATGCATAAACCCTCTTTTCTGCATTATATTTAACTTTTTGCGCGTCTGTCATCCCTCCTAAGGTTAGCTTTACTCCATCGGCTCCCACCGGCGTACTATACCCAATCTCGATAGCTTCCCATAGATTCGGATCCACTCCATTGAGGTAGATCTCAAAACGTTGTTTCCAGTGGGGAAACTCATCTAATGTTAAAAGCTTTGGTGGTTTATTATGATTACCCACCTCACTCTCAAGTAACAGCAGGTTCTAGATCCTAGAGTCCTTCCTAGCAGTAAAGGCTGACATTTGATCTTCCATGGCGAATAACTTTAAGTCAACTTACACAAACTGTCAACTGGTGTGACTGAAGGATGCGATTGGGCTATCTGTGCAAATGAACTATGCGAATGGTTCAATCGTGCGGCTGAACTAAGCGATTGGTTCAGTCGTGCGAATGAAGCTGATGCGTATGAACTCTGCAAACGAATGGTTCAATCGTACGGATGGTGATGCGACTATGTCCAATCGTGCATCTGAGCAATGTGAATGAGGTCCAGTCGGGCGAATGGCTCACTCGTGCGACTCAAGCTGCTGTTTTGCGAAAATTTCTAGGTTAAACGTGTTTTAGACGTAAAAATTCGAACTTTCGCAAGGTCTAATCGCCTAAGTCCGTAGAAACCAAACTTTGATGAGCAGGGAATGTCCAAGATCACTTCTGACACAAAAGATTGCGTTTTTAGTGCAAAAACACAAGCTTTTTATCAATCTTGATTGAATCACACGTAATCAAGAGCCAAAGCTCTCATACCACCTGTTAGGACCTGGTATTTGAACGAAATACCTAGTGATTAGCGTGTAAACCAGATCAAATAGTGCGGAATCCTATTTGATTGGCGATCCAATCCGTGAGAACACACGAAGAATCAATAGAGAATTGAAACTAACATTAAAAATCGATTAGAAATCGATCTAATGTGTTCTATGAACTTGGAGAACGAATTGGGAGGCTTCTGGACGGCTAGGGTACGTCTGGAATCGTAGTTAATGAATGCTCTACGTTTTTCACGAATTAGATTGTATTTATAGGTTAGTATTGTTCATTCGGGCGACTGGACCACAAGCATGGTTTAGTCGTGCGATTGAACCACGCGGTTGATCCATCCGCACGACTGAGTTTTCAGTCGTGCGACTGAGTCAATCTTATGTGTCAATCATACGACTGATCCAGTCTCCTGGTTCAGTCGTGCGACTGAGTCAATCGTATAAAGTTATTCATGCGTGTGGTGCATTCGTATGGGCCATTCGCATAAGAACTTCATTATGTTAAGTTTGAATGTATTAATTAATAAACATTATGTGTAACCATTCACACAACTACTATCCTAATAACCAATTCATTAATGAATATTAGTCATTACAAATCACAAACAATCAATATCATTTCATTAATCATATCAAATTACATCAAAATCAGATAAACAAGATCTATTACATTTTATATCATGATCTAGGGACATACATGTATCAACAAAATTCAACAATCAATTCAACAATACAAGATCCGATGCAGATCTTGCAAGAAAGCAAATGAGAGGGGTTGCCGATTAGGGTTTCTTGCGAATGAGAATGAGGCTGCCGAATGTGGCTGCCAAATACGGCTGCCGATTAGAGCTTCTTGCGAATTAGGGCTGCCGAATTAGGGCTGCCTAATTAGGGTTTGCGAAAGAATGGAAGGGGAAACCGTAGGAGGCCTTCCTCGGCCGAATTAGGGTTTGCAACCTAGAGTTGCATATGGGCTCGTGAACATCATTGGGTTTGTTACTTGGGCTCCATCATTAAAACAAAAAGAAAAGGTGGACTCGGATTTAATTGTTTGGCCCGCCAACATCAAAAAAAGGTGGACATGGATTTAATTGTTTGGGCCGCCAACATCAAAAAGAAAAGGTGGACTTGATTTATTTATTTGGGCCGCCAACATCAAAAAGAAAATATCGATTAGGGTTTTAGCTTAAAGCTATGAAAGCAAGCTATAACCACAAATCAAAAACAAATAAAAAATGGTTGTTCTAAAGTTTTGAAGATCTCACTTCCGCATCAACAACAACATTCTTAGCTTTGAACAACTATTCAACAAAATTAACATCAACCTTCAATTCACATCGGAAATCTACAATTTAGGTGGAGTATTGTTGGGTATTTTACCTTTAAAGTAATTGAAGATTTCCAATATTATTGAAGTTGAAGACTTGAAGAACAAAAACAACAAAAATATTAGTCTAGGTTTATTTTGTAATTATTTTAAATTCTAGATTAGTATAAATAGCAACATATATCATCCGTGTAAAGGTGAATATTTTCCACCAAGGTGGGAATTAATTCCATCAACAATATCATTAATCATCATCCTATATGTATGATGATTTCAACATCAAAGCAATAAACATGAAACATTAAACACATTGTGTTCATCATCTTCATCGTCATTATTATTTTGGCATTTAAAAATATTAGTCTAGGGTTTATTTTGTAATTATTTTAATTGTTAGATTAGTATAAATAGTAACATATATCATCCATGTAAAGGTGAATAATTCTCCACCAAGGGTGGGAATTAATTCCATCAACAATATCATTATATCATCATCCTACATGTATGATGATTTTAACATCAAAGAAATAAATATCAAACATTAAACACATTGTTTCATCATCTTCATCATCATAATTATTTTGGCATCTAATCATTAAAGTTTTATTATCATCAATATGAATCCTAAGATCCAAGCTCATTGTTCCCTTTCATATCAGGAACATACATAGTCCAACTGCTTTGAAGTCTATGGTGTTCTTGAACATGGATATTGTTTGCTTCCAACTTTCTGGTAAAGTATGGAGCATTTTCTTGTTCAATTCCTCATTAGTATACTTCAACTCCAAAATGTTCATTTCTATAACAAGTTGCATGAACCTGTGGAGTTGTTAAGGAATTGATTCACCCTCAATATGATGAAATGTTTCATATTGTGAATGAAGGGTGTCCTTCCAAATGCTTCGGATTTCATCCCTCACTTCACAGAGTGTATAAAGAATCTTCCACAAGGAATTTGTTGTTTTGTAATTTTCACACTTGATTAAAATTACCTAAGGCAAACCATACTAGCAAGTTGTATGCGTTAATATCAACTTAACCTATTTAATATCATCAGGTGACATATCTTTCGTACTTATGAGCTGATTATTATCATTATAATCCGGCCCAAGGGTGGGTGGAATATAAGGACCTTCTGTGCAGGATCGTTGAAGGGTATAAGTTACAAGACAACAACGCAAAAAGGAGATAAACTAAACTTAGATCAGATAGTAAACTGGATTAACCAAGTAATGACACTTAAGAACACAAGTAATATAAGAGACAGAACACAAAGAGCACAAGTATTTGGTTTTCAAAAATGCAATATATTGCCTTCTCTATGTTCTATTACAAGTGTTACAAAAGCATATTCAAAAGACACAAGAACATGAGATACTTATACAACATCCTACAGCCGGCTATACTTTGAAAGCCAGCTGGATACAATTGACTAGACACACACAAAATCACTGTAGAGTCAAAAGGCAGATTGCCTTTTGACTAGTGACTATGACATGCCATAGATCACATCCTTATCTATTACAAAAAGGATAAAGTACATAAAGTAGAAGTTACAGACTCAAGACCTCAATGTATAGTTACCAAAAGCATGGACCTTTTCACCAAACTATGTTAGTTGGTGACTATCAGAGTCGTAGCAGAAAGGTGTCCAGCTTCATGGAATAGTACATCAGATAAAGCATGTTACTAAAAGTATTCGGAAGAAATCTGTCTTCATGAACTTGAAGCTTCAAAGACTTTGTCTATGAGGCTTCGGAAGACTTCATCTTTGGCTTCGGAAGACTTCATCTTTGGCTTCGGAAGATTGGTCTTGGCTTCGGAAGATTTCACACTTAGAGTATTTTTGTGGCACATGTGAAACTTCTGAAGCATTCTACTTCAATGCACTTCTGCAGCATGCTGGAAAGACTAAGGATGTTTAGGTTGCATCAGCCTCTTCATTAGACTCTACAAACTCCCCTAGGCTAATACTACCAAAACACTTAGAAAACTTCAGATATTAACAGTCCTATTAGGATGATCACCATTCCTTTCTTCATAAGATGATCAGGATCCTTCAGGCTGTCAAAGTGTCTTCTCATGTCAACGATGTCATGCAGAGGCAACTGAAACATATCTTTCCTTGTATAGGTGTCTTCAATGCCTTGATCTCTAATAACATGCCACCTTTCTGGATTTGTGGTGTATGTCCAAGACAAGATGGGTCTTCCTGATGCTAGAGGAACTACTGATGTTGGAGTTGATTGAGCATCCTCTGGCTGCACATCCTCAGGCTGTTCTGATTCATCCTGAGGTTTAGAAGGGGATGCAGGCTTCTTCTTCTTCTTAGACCTTGGTTTAGAAGCCATCCTCTTCTTTCTCTTTCTGAATTTTAACTGAGAAGACTGGCCTGTAGCACCAGATTGATCTTCACTATCTTTCTAGTTGGGACTTCCTCTCTCTCAGGTTCAGATGGAGAGGGAGGTTGACCCTGCTGTGGATCAGAAGATGAAGCTTGCTAAGCATTAGCTTGAGGTCCGGGTTGTGTTGTGTCTGGTTGTTCAACCTTAATCTCCACTTCAGGTGGGGCCTGACTTGGAGTGGAGTGTAAGTCAGTGAGCTCTCCACTCTTAATCTTCTGCTTGATTACCCTGATATGTTCATCCATAGTGGATAGAGACATGGGTCCAAGTCTCTTTCCGAAGAGTCCATACAACTTCAAGAAGCTCATCATCCTCTACCTATTAGCAGACTTCTTCATGCTCTTACGGATGATGGCTCTTGATTTTGCAGCTTCTTCCCTCAGCTTCTTCTTTGCTGCTTTTCTTTCCTTGACTAAGTCAAGCTCAAGTTGTTTTAAGTACTCAAACTCAATATAGTCATAAGGTAAGGGAAGGAGTGCATTTGCCTGATAGAGGCCTGTGGCACTCAGTAGTTGATCATCTTGATTCTGTCTTCTTCTTTATCTACCTAAGGTTCTTGTTGAACCACATCCTCTTGTTCAGGACTTTCTTGAACTGGTAAGAGGGTAGGCATACTTTTGTACAGTCTTTTTCTTCTTCTTTCTTCTTTGACTTGTACTAGGAGTTCTGCATCTTCTGCCTCCTTCTCTCTTGACCTTTCCAGATCAACCAGCTCATTCAATTCATCCAAGGGGAGAGAGATGACACTATCTATGTCATAGTTCCTAGTCTGCAGATAGTTAAACCTGACTGCCCTTAACTCATCATTCTGAGTATCTGGTCTAGGGCAACCCTGATTGCAGACTCCATGAGTCTTGGAGACTCAGTAGGGAACTTTCTCCCCTTAGCCTCCTTTTCCTCTCTCTCTCCTCCTCCTAAATCTCGTCAGATGTCATCTTTCTTTTCCCTTTGTCACTAACAGACCTTTGTGACTCAGGGTGGAGAGAGCTTTGGCCTTCATTGCTCGTTGTAGCATCTGAGCTCAAGCCAGAGAGAGGTTGAGAAGCACCTTCACCAGCAGGTGTCTCAGAAGGAATATGGATCTCTACAGCAGTTGGAGATGATGAGACAGGGCTCTCAGGTTCTATCACTAGGCCTTCAGTCAAGGTTTCCCCTATGAACCTAGTCTTAGGGTCTGCCTTAACATCCAGTTGACCGATGACATTGCCTGATTGCCTTAGTCTCCTTCTTAGCTGAACTCTGCAATGATCCTGTCTTGGATTCTTTTAGCCAGTCTGTCAGCTTGTCTTGATTGGCTTGGGTTGAGAAGTGGCATGTTGACTAGATCCAGACCTTCATAGTAGTCCAAGTTCTGAAAATTAAAGACTTCTTGTTGTCCTTGAACTCTTATGATGATGAGGGCTTCCTGTTGTTGTCATACCTCCACCTAATGATGTGATTGAATGATGGTGAAGGTGACATAGCCCTTGGTATCCCATCCTCAAACAGACTCCGTATGAAGGAGTCTGTGTAGTCCACATCAATGTGAACTAGAGGAGGTTACTGGGAATGCATAGTTGCAAGTGAGGATGGTGAGTCCTCAATGTCCATTCTCTCAGACGAACTCCCAGGTTCTGTGGCTGTAATGACTTTCTCCCCCTTTTTGGTAGCATTACCCACTTGTATAGGTGAGCTGGAGGATAGGTCAATCATATCCACAGGTTCTTGTGTTCCTGGTTGAGCTCTCCTTAAGGGTCTCCCAGCTAGTTTTTCCTTAAGATATGAAATCTCAAGTTGCTGATCATTGATCCAGTTTTGTAAGGTAGTCACCTGAGATTCAAGGTGGCTGACCTTTGAGACTAGGTAAGTGCATGTTTTAGATAGCTTTTGCACTTTCAGTCTCAGATTCCTCTCATCTTCATCAGAAGAATCACTGGGGGTGGAGAAGATTGGACCAAAGTCCTTTCTCTCATGACCAGTTCTAAGTTCTTGGCTACTGGATTTCCTCTGCTCACTGGCAGTCTCAGTTGAGATGTCAGTGGGCTGAGTTGCCATGGTGGAGGTCTTAATGATGTAATCACTTTCAGAAGTGAGAGCCTCTTCCATATGGACATCGTGAACAAGTGCAAGAGTGTCCTCCTCAGTTGTAGGTGACTGATGTGGGATAGATGTAGGAGACTTAGAAGTACTCATCTCTCTTTGAGTAGATGGAAAGAAGAGAGATTCGTTGTACTCACTAAAACCTATATCTTCATCAGTATAGAACTCAAGGTTGAGAATGGTTGGTTTAGATCTATAGGATGGGGATGGTAACTGTCCCCTGAAGGTTGATCACTTGAGTATTGAGACTCAGAGTAATGACTTGAGGCAATAGGGCTAATGAGCTCATCAGGATGAGTATGAGGAACCTCAGCACTGATTCTTGAAGAGATGGGAGTGGTTTGCTCCTAAGGAGAAGTGGGAGCTCCAGTGTCCACTTCTTCCTGTATGGGTAGGTATATGGGGCCTCCACAGACTGAATAGTCTGAGCAGGGGTTCGTTTGGATTTTCTTTGGTAGGTGATGGAGATTTGAGGCTGTGTGGGTGGCAGAGAAGCAGCAGGTGTGGGTTCAATACTAGCTTGTGCTGCTAGGTTGTCACATTGAGCAATGAGCTCTAACATTTTTGTGACTAGGGCTATTTCTACCCCAGAGAATCCAACAGTGGACTTTCTCAGTATTTTAAAGATGTCGGGCTTCATCTGTCCCAATTTTAGAATGTTACCTGTTTCCCTTAACTGTGAGCCCAGTTCACAGTTAAGAATGTACCGGACATATCTAGGAAACATGTAATATCTAAGGAGTCTAAATTGCAAGTAAATTTGTATAAATAAACTGAGAGTACCTGAATTTGACCCCTTGAACCATTCCATGGACTATGAGGAGAGATCTTCAGGAATCTGGTCCCATCCACCATGCTTGTTTGATAAGCTGTGGATGACCACATGGAGCAGGAATCTCCATTGGGATGAGACCTTCCCTTCCCTGAAGGTCTTTACAGAGAAATCTCCCTCATACCCCATCTGCTCAAAGGAATGATTACAGCTTCCTTTGGGAAAAACACCTCACCTTCTTCATCATCTAGCTGAAGATGTCGGTTGATGATGGCTAGAGTGATGAAGATTGTTCTCCCCTGCACTATGGCAGATAGTGCCTTCTCCTCATCCATAATGACCTCTTGGAATGTCTTCCAGAATTCAAGCAACTGATCCTCATAGAGTGGAGGATCAATGGTTAGGGAGGTGAAGTAGTTGGACAGAGATAAGAAATGGCAAACCTCTGAGAAATGAGGATCTTTCTCAGAGCGTAATAGAGCAACTTGATTGTGTTGTCTGTGTAGCTCATGGTAAAGTGAGGATCATTTCTATGAGCAAGGTTGGCCATTTTGAAGTAGCTTAGGGATGAAGAAATAAGAAAGAAAGAAATTTTAGAGAGAAATTTGGGGTTTTAGGTTTGGAGGAAGAACAGATGATAGAAGAGGGGGAAACCGTTGAGTTTATATGAGAGAGTGATTTCAGATAAAGTTTAATGAAAGAGGATAAACTTGGAAATCCGGATGTCGGTCCCACCTCTGAAACAGTAGTTTACTTTTTGCTCAAAAAGTAGTTTTCTTGGAAAACAAAAAGCTTCCGAAGGTTAATTATCTTTGGAAGTTTTAATTAAAAAGCTTCTGAAGCTAAAATGACTTCGGAAGAATTTCCTAAAGAGTGTTGAAAATTTTGCTTTGGATGATTAATTAAAACTTGAGTGCTTTGTGTATAAACAAACAAAGCTTCCGAGAGTTAATTTTGCTTCGGAAGTAAATGGTCCTTGAAAATGATTAAGTGTCTGAGACAAGTATTTTAGCTTCAGAAGATAAATTTGAAAACTCTTCCGAACGTAAATTTCTCAAACAGTTATTTATTTTGAAGGCATGATTTACCTCCGAAGTTAAACACATAACATCCGAAGCATCTGAAAGTTTCAAAAATCTAAGGAAAATCTTGAAAAAGAAATTTTCATCCAAAAACATGAGCTTATGAAAGTGATGAACTAGACAACGTAGGACACACATATTTTAAGAAATAATAAGAATTAGTTTTAACAAAGACCTATTCAAGGTTGATCATCCCAATAGCTGATATAAGTATATAAATCTCTGTTCATCAAAAACCTTTGTAAACAGATCAGCATATTGTTCATTTGTGTGAACCTTGATTAGTTTAATTAATATATTTTCGTAGTTATCTCTTATTAAATGATACCTTATATTGATGTGCTTTGTCCTTGAGTGTTGCGCAGGGTTTTCTGTGATTGAGATAGCACTGCTGTTGTCTATGTGAATGGGAGTCTCCTTGAAGTTTAACCCATAGTCCAGCATCTGATTTTGAATCCAAAGTACTTGAGCATAGTAGCTTGCAACAACAATGTATTCAGCTTCAGCAGTTGATACAGAGACACAGGTTTGTTTCTTGCATTGCTATGAGACAACCCTTCCACCAAGAAATTGGCATCCCCCAGATGTAGACTTTGCAGTCATGTTGCAACCACCATAATCACTATCTGTATAGGCATACAGATTGAAGTCAGAATTCTTGGGATACCATAGTCCAAGTGTTGATGCACCTTTGAGGTATCTTAGAATCCTCTTGACAGTGATAAGGTGAGACATCTTAGGGTTGGCTTGATATCTTGCACAAATACATGTAGCAAACATGATATCAGGCCTGCTAGCAGTAAGATACATAAGAGACCCAATCATAGCCCTATATAAATGCTCATCTACACACTCCCCCTCAAGATCAGGACCAAGAGAGTGGTTTCTAGCTATAGGTGTCTTAGCAATCTTATAGTCAGTCATATTAAACCTCTTGAGTATGTCTTGAACATGCTTTGACTAACTTATGAAGATGCCATCTTCAACTTGCTTCACTTGAATTCCCAGAAAGAAATTGAGTTCCCCCATGGCACTCATTTCAAATCTGTCTTTCATTAGCTTCTCAAATCTTTGCAGAGCTTTGGATTAGTTGACCCAAAGATGATGTCATCCACATATACTTGAACTAGCAATATGTCTTTTCCTTGTCCTTTGATGAAGAGAGTTCCATCTATAGTACCCCTCTTGTATCCATGTTTATAGAGATACTCAAACAGTGTCTCATACCACTTCCTGGGTGCCTGGTGCAACCCATAGAGAGATTTGTCAAGCTTGCAGACATAATCAGGATGATCAGGATCTACAAAACCAGCTGGCTGTTTGACATAAACCTCTTCATCTATCACTCCATACAAAAAGGCACACTTCACATCAATTTGAAAGACCATGAAGTTCTTGGATGCAGCAAATGCCAGGAACATCCTAACAGCTTCTAATCTTGCCACTAGAGCAAAGACATCAGTGTAGTCAATCCCTTCTTCTTATGTGTATCCTTGAACAACCAGTCTAGCTTTGTTCTTGATGATGATGCCTCTATCATCTTTCTTGTTCCTAAACACCCATTTGGTTCCAATGGTAGTCTTCCAGAAGGAAGAGGACAAATGTTTCAAACTTTCTGCCTTTTGAATTGAAGCAGCTCTTGTTGCATAGCTTCAACCCAACTTCCATCCTTTAGAGCTTCATCAACTTTCTTTTGCTCTATCTGGGATAGAAAATAAGAGTGAAGACAAAATTTGCTTCATGGGTTTGTCCTCTTGTCTTTACCCCTGAGACAACATCTCTAGTGATGTTTGTGGTAGGGTGAGACTTGTGGATCCTAAGCTGAAGGATCACAGCAAGTTGTTGAGGAAGTTCTAAATTTGAAAAATTTAGATCTGGAATAGATGTTTCTCCCACCACATGAGCACACTTTTCAAGTGAAACTTGATCCAAGCAGTGTGTGACATCATTGATGTTCTCATCTATGGTGTGGTTAGTGGCATCAAGAAATTCTTGGTCACTGTCACCATCACCATTGTTGTCTTCCATAGTTGAGGTGTTCTTATCTGGTTGTAGAGCCTCTGAGCTGGAATTTGAAGGCATACCAGATGTATCAGCTGAATTTGTCATTGTTGGGCTGACAGAAACCTCATTTGCAGACGTGGTTCCAACTGGAGCTGAAGATATATGTCTTGAAGATCTTCCTAGCTCAAATCTTGGATCAGGATCTTCTGTATTTTAATTTTTTGCAGATCCTAAAACATTCTCACAATATTTATTAAAACAGTTGGTGACCAAATCAAGATCAAACAACCAATCCGGACCCAAACAAGCAACACAAGGTGTGTGTTCATCGAAAGTCACATTGGCTGACTCCTCAACAATTCTAGTTCTGAGATTGTACACTCTATAAGCCTTAGCTTGGGAAGAGTATCCAATAAGTGTCCATCATCTGATGTCTCAGCAAACTTGGCAATTGATCTTTGGTATTCAAGATGGTGCAAGGACATTCAAAATGACTGAGAAAAACAATGAAAGGTCTCCTCTTATGCCAAAGTTCATAAGGGGTTTTGCCATGAGTCTTAACTACTAAAACTCTGTTCTACACATAGCAGGCAGTGTTGACTGCCTCTGCCCAGAAGGTGATGGGCATTTTAGAGTTAGACAACATGGTTCTTGCAGCTTCAATCAGTGTCCTGTTTCTCCTCTCAGCAACACCATTTTGCTAAGGAGTCCTGGGAGAACTAAATCGTCTTGTAATACCCTTTTCATCACAGAATGTATCAAGGATATGGTTCTTAAATTTAGTTCCTTGATCACAACATAAGATCTTGACCTTGTGATCAGATGATTCTCAATCTTTAAGATGAAATTCATCAGAATCTCAGGAGTCTCATCCTTAGTTCTAAGGAAGAAAACCCAATTGAATCTTGTAAAGTCATATGTGATCACTAGACAGTATAAGGTCCTTCCTAAACTCATTACACTAGTGGGGCCAAAGAGATCCATATGTAACAAGTGTAGGGGTAGTAGTGGGAGTTCTTTTCCTTAGGCTTGTGAGATACCTTATGTTGCTTCCCTTTCAAGCATGCAACACAGTGGTCATCACTTGTAAACTCTTTCTTTGGCATTCTAGTTACAAATCATTCTTAATCAGTATTCATGTTCTTAAAGTTTACATGGAATTCTTTTATGCCATAGGAAAGACTCATCACTGTTGGCTTTAGACCAAAAGCATGAAACTTCTCCGGAGGGAGAGGGTTCCTTCAAATCCATCTTGTACATGTTTCCTTTCATGGGGGCTCTAAGCAGGATATGCTCATGAAGAATGACCACATCAGGCTTAAGAACAATGCACTCATGCTCAGTAAAGAGCATGTTATGACTTTGATCACAAAATTGAGATACACTTAGAAGATTGTATCCAAGCTCCTTTCAAAGTTTACCTTTTCTATGCTAAGCTTACCATTTGTGACCTTGCCCCTTCCAGAAATGTAACCGCCTTCATCTCCTCCAAAAGCAACTGGTCCTCCATCAATCCTTTCAAAGTTCTGGAGAGTAGTGACCTATTGTCTGTCATGTGCCTGGAGCAGCCATTGTCTATGATCCAAACCTTTCTGTCTGTCTTCATATGTCCCTGCACAAAGAGAATGATTAGTTACATCTGGAAACCCAAGCCTTGCTTGTCTTGGGCTCATCTGCAGAAGGTAATTCAACAATAATAGATCTTATGGTTGTACTAAGAGGATCTTGAGTTGTTGTGATGGAGAAATCTCAGTCACTTGGTCTTTCTTAGACATCCACACCACCTTTGGAGTCTTGGACTTGACCTTCAAAACTTTAGAAGCTTTTGGAACTTCTGAAGTTTTGATGACTGAACCTTTGGAAGATTCTGCAGACACTGCAGCAGACTTCAGTGCTTCGGAAGAACTCCTTTCTTCCGAGACCAAATATTCTTCCGAAGAGAATTTTCCACTTCCCTTCTTGTTAGATTTGGAACTTCCGAAGGAAACTTGTTTTCCTTCCGAAGCTTGAATTTTCTTAGAACTCTTTGAAGCCTTTGTTTTGGCCATATGGACAGTACCTTTAGGATTGAAGGGACAATCCTTGGCAATGTTAGTGGTGTTGTCACACATAACACAGTTCATCTTCTTCTTCACAAGAGCCTTTTCTGGAGAGTAAGACTGTTTTGGTCACTTCCCTTCTCCACCTTCATCTTTGCAGATGCTGAGACAGTCCTCTTGGGCTGAGGACTGTGCTTGGAGTTTGATGGTCCAGGCTATGCAGCAGTGGTACACAGCAGATCAGTTTGCTTCTTGCTACTGAGATGAGTTGAACAAGAACCAGAACTCTTAGCAGAAGAGTTTTGGTTGATGTCTTCAGTCCCTACCACTTTAAACCCTGCAGAGATAAAAACTTGTTTTTGCTTAGAGTCAAAAGTAGCCTTGATCTCTTGAGCCTTCCTTGCCTTTTTTTTGCTCTTTCTGATCAAGTTCTTTCTCATGGACTTGGTCATCACAGTCTTCACTTTCTCCTCAGAAGGATAGTGTCCCTTCTTGGAATCCTCCTCTTCATTCTTTGTAGAGGGATTCTTTACTATCTCTTCTTCATCCTCCTCACTTATTGGATCTATGAGTGGAAGCTCATCTTCACAAGTTCCACACCTAGGAGATCTTACTGACAAGATTGTGTGTGGAGGAGCTATCTCATTGGATCCCAGTCCCTGTCTGTTTTGATAGCACACTTTGTTGTGCAGGATGAGGATATCATGTTCTTGAAGGTCTCCTCTTCAAGAACACTCTTTCCTGCCCTGGCTTTGCTGATCACAAGCTCAGCCTGGCACTCAGTTAACTTGGTTATGAGATCTTTAATTTGAGTCCTAAAATCTGTGTTCATGTTTTAGAACTAAAATGGTTTTCTCTAAGTCCTCTATTTTCAGCTTACAATCATTTTCAAACTTTCTAAAATCAGATTTTAAAATGTTTAAGGACTCAACATCAGATCTCAGTTCCAAGTTATAGGACCTGTACCTGTTAACTTTAGTAATGCATTCAGGAGTACATAGATGTTCCAATACCTTGGCTTCATCATGATCTGCCATCAATGCTTGGTTTGGAGAAGCATCTTCCACCTGAAAGCTCTAGTCAAAGCCTCCTTCTTCAACAGCAACAGTAGCTTGCTGCTTTGACTTCTCATTATAGAGAGCTTTGTCAGTGTAGTTTGGTCTGGATTGTGTTTGGCCACCATTTGTTCTAGATGCCTTACACTCTCTGGCAAAGTGGCCCGTCAAGTTACAGTTGTAATACTTGACTTTGCCTTTGTCCAGTCCAAACATTCCACTGGTTGCATTGCTTGGAAACTTCCTTCCAGTCCTCTTGTAGAACTTCTTGGCTCTGTGAGTGAGAAGAGCCATCTGCTGGACTATTTCCATATATCCAGATCATCTGGATGGATACTGTCCAGGTCTTCAAGAGTGAGAAAAGAGTTGCCACAGCTTTCATCAGAAGACACAAAAGCTTGAGAAGAGCTTGTCTCTTGGAATGGGCTTCCTTGAGTGTAGTTCTCCCTTGGTGTCTCTGGGAAGGTGATGAAAGGACCCTTGGGTGAGTTGTCAGGGTAGCATAAGAGATGATGTTTGGGTTCTATGCTATCCCTTTCAACCACATGTAAGCCTGAAACCATTTGATTGTTGGAGTTGCTAGATGAACCTTGCATGTTCATCTCCATCTGGTAGCCACTGAGAATCCCATATAACTCTGTCAGAGTAAAAGTTTTGAGATTTTCAGTTCTCTTGATCACCACACCGTAGTGTGTCCATTGCCTAGGAAGTGAGGACATGAACTTCCTTACAATGTCTCTGTTTTCAAGAATAACTCCTCCATCCACTAGGGTATCCACTATCTCAACATACCTGAAGTACTGCTGAGTCATGGTTTCACCTATTTTGAAGGTGAAGTTTTCAAACTGCTGCTTCAAGAGATCCTTCTTGTTCTCCTTGGCTTCAGAAGAACCCTCATACATTAGTTTCATTGCATCCTACAGCTGCTTGGTTGTTTTGCACTTCTTGAAACCTTTGTACACAGAGTTTGGGAGGGCAGTTTGAAGAGCTGTCATGGCTTTTCCGTCTATCTCTACTCTCTTCCTATCTTCATTAGAGTAGTTAGCCACATCTTTGGGAATCATACCAGCACCGGTAGCAGAGGGTGTGCTGGGTATGAAAGGTCCATTCTCAATAGACTCCCATATTCTTGAATCAAGAGACCTGATGAAACCTTCCATTCTTAAACATCAAGTGTCAAACTCATCAAGAGTGATCAGTGGGGACTTGTTCATGGTTCCAGTTTCCATATCAGTTTTGGAAATGGCTACCATTTGAAAAATTTAGTATTTTGTGTGTGTGAGGGATGTAAAGATGGTGAGATCTTATATCAAGAGCCTGGAATGCTCTGATACCAAATGTAGGATCGTTGAAGGGTATAAGTTACAACACAACAACACAAAGAGGAGATAAACTAAACTTAGATCAAACAGTATGTTGGATTAACCAAGTAATGACACTTAAGAACACAAGTATATAAGAGACAGAACACAAAGAGCACAAGTATTTGGTTTTCAAAAATGCAGTATATTGCCTTCTCTATGTTCTATTACAAGTGTTACAAAAGCATATTCAAAAGATACAAGAACATGAGAACTTATACAACATCCTACAGCCGCTATACTTTGAAAGCCAGCTGGATACAATTGACTAGACACACACAAAATCAATTGTAGAGTCAAAAGGCAGATTGCCTTTTGACTAGTGACTATGACATGCCATAGCTCACATCCTTATCTATTACAAAAAGGATAAAGTACATAAAGTAGAAAGTTACAAACTCAAGACCTCAATGTACAGTTACCAAAAGCATGGACCTTTTCACCAAACTATGTTAGTTGGTGACTATCAGAGTCGCAGCGGAAAGGTGTCCAGCTTTATGGAACTGTACATCAGATAAAGCATGTTACTAAAAGTCTTCGGAAGAAATCTGTCTTCATGAACTTGAAGCTTCGGAAGACTTTGTCTCTGAGGCTTCGAAAGACTTCACCTTTGGCTTCGGAAGATATTGGTCTTGGCTTCGGAAGTTTCACACTTAGAGTATTTTTGTTGCACATGTGAAACTTCTGAAGCATTCTACTTCAATGCACTTGTGCAGCATGCAGGAAAGACTAAGGATGATTAGGTTGCATCAGCCTCTTCATTAGACTCTACACTTCTGTTATTGAAACCCATAAGTCAGAATATATAAAATTTACATGATTCCTGAACTTGATTTTCTAGGATTAAAATCTTCTTTTGTTTCCAACTTTGGAGGTTGGTAAGATGATCCACCAAAGTTGCTCATGATTAGTTAAGATCTAAGTCTTTAACTAATAAATTTGTTCAAAGGATATGAACAAGTTATTGATGCTGATCAATAACTAAGATCTTCTATTCAATTGATTTGAATATAGATCCAAGTTAATTGAACAGTGTACTGCTAAACGACAAATCAAATCACACAAACTCTTTGCTAAAAAACAATAGATTTAATTAGTAAAAACAGACAAATCTAAAGAATTTCGAAAACAATTAAACACAACTATCACTGATAGAACAATCGATCTAGATCAATGAGCACTTAGCTCTGATACCACATATGAATCCAAGGATTGCAATCAGGAATTATCAATGTTAATTGAAGACAAGTCAACGTTTGTGGAATCAAGGTTAACTTGGTTTAATTGTTTGTATTGCATTTCAACATCAATAATGATTAAAGAATGAAAAGAACACAATGAATGAAACACAAATAATGAATACACAAATATTCAATTCAAACATATTTTATTAAAACATGTTAATGATTACAAGAAAGAATGAATGATATTGATTTTAGTGTTTGATGATGTGATGGTTGCTAGGCTTTTGGTTTGTGTGATTTGATGTGATGTTGTTGCTTTGATGATTGTCGTCTCTGCCGTCTCAGTCTTAGCAGTTTTCTTTGATTCGAAACCTAGGAGCCATATATATAGACAATAATGTTTCTGTGAAGGAAACACCGGATCTCTTGAGATTTTAATTGTTTATCTTATGGAATCATCGGATTTCTTGGGATTCGCATAAATTCCTTGTTGACTTCTTGACATGTAACACTTGTATTGTTTGAATACAAGTGTTTGGACTCCACAGGATTAGTCTTCCCTAGTTGATTGTTCTTCCGTAGGAATCTTGTTCTTCCAAAGCAAACTTGTTCTTCCGAAGCAATTGTTATTCCATAGGAATCTTGTTCTTTCGAAGCAAACTTGTTCTTCCGAAGCAATTGTTATTCCATAGGAATCTTGTTTTTCCGAAGCTCACTTGTTCTTCAGATCTGGTTGTTCATCCGTAGAAGATCTTTGGATGTAATTTACTTGAAAGAAACATATCTATGGAAGAATAAAATGTTTATCCGTAGATGTTTCTTACACTTGGTCAATTTCAGAAATTCACCAATTATAATGTTTCACCTGCAAACATACATAAATCAACACATAAATATGGGTTAACCTATACATTTAATGCATACATAATAATGGATTACAAGTATTCATTACAGATATTAATTCAAGTTCTAAGCCTATACAAAATGGACTAGATCTATTGATCCTAGACCTAACATACAAATATATATATATATATATATATATATATATATGTGTGTGTGTGTGTGTGTTTGTGTGTGTGTGTGTGTATATATATATATGAATTACATACATATATGTTGGTTTGTTGGACCATATCAAAGTAGTTTAACCTTTTAAACTGAAAAACACAGCGGAATAAAACCTTAATATTATCATTTGTAATCTGGAAATTAAGGCTCATATCATGACAACAACAAACCCATGAACGTAAGGATCATTTATATGTGTATGAACTAGCTATCAACAAGAAATAAAAACCAAAATAAAACCATGGAACTACCTTCCAAAGGCTGCTGAAAAACAGATTTCGATGAAGAGAATGATGTTGTTGAACAGCCAAAACACCAAGGAAAGGTGTCCTCAAGCATCCATACCCACAAGCATCAAGCAAACACCTTGTTGCCACGATTTGAGCACCAATCTCGAACCAAGATGAGCTGAAAAACGATTTTTCAGCATTGAACACCTTCAAGAAGATAGAGAGAAAGTGGGTTCTTGGTTCCTTGCATGTGAGAGAGAGAAAAGAGGATGTGTGTGTGTTTCAAGAAGTAAAGAAACAAAAACAAAAGGCCAAAAGACCCCCTTAAAGGGGTCCGCCGAATCTCAAAGGAAATTGGGGGTTTCCCCCCAAACCCATTTACAATTTTGTTTAGCTAATTACAATTATAAGTTATCTAATTAACCTTTTAATTATATAACTTATACACACACTATAATTATTATTTGATGTTATTTAACCAACTTAAATAACATTACAAATAATATCCACGAACAAATTATCCTTATAAGTTGTTTCATCTCATATGCAATTTATTTAGAAAACTCATTTTCTAAATTAGTGTATTTATTTAATTGCATGATCATATCATCAACTTAATATTTATATTCGTGTTTGCTAAGCTTGTTATTGGGTATGACTTGACTTCGATCATTACGTACTAACCACATCAATATTCTATGTGTCTGGGCATAAAGAATCCAACAATCTCCCACTTGCACAAGATTCATAAAAGATTGATGCAAGCAGTAAATACCGCCTAACAATGGTTTACTACCCTTAATATGCATACTAAAAGCCATTTAATAACATCATCCCCTTCAAGTATCCAACTTGAAGTGATTTAGGTGAATCAATTATTTATCCTTTTGTTATAGATGTCATGTTAAATCCAAGGACATAGAATGATCATTCCTTGTTGCTTTAACTTAGTCAGGCCTTAGACATCTAGCTCTCAATGAATAAAAGGAACAAATTTCATCTTGACTACATACGTTTTTCACAATCACCTCGTGTTACACCTAAACATAGCCTTATGTACTGCCCATTATTTCAAAGCAGTGAAGAACTAGCTCAAGGTATAATATCTGGTGAATATCAAAACCCAATATGTATCTCAGGTCGGAGGATACCAAATGATATTCACCTTTACTCAAATTTACTTATGATCAATCTAGAAGATTCCATGTAGTAAAATTGAGATGCGGGTCAGTCCAATATTTGTATCCCACAAATATCTATGAACTTTGGCAACAACCAATTGCTCTATATTCATTCCTTATGAATATCCACCAATCCATGTTCATAATAGTCTTACATTCATATTTGTTCCCACAAACATGACCGACTACGGACATTTAGAATAATAACATATTCATGGATGTATACATGCTAAAATGATTATAACTTTAAATTTCACAAGTATATAAAGAGTTAAATATTACATTGTTCCAAACTTTTAAATATTAAACAGATCAATTCGAATCACTAGAATATTGAAGTCCTAAGGCACAAGTATGACTTTCATGCTTTGCCCTTTCAAGGAGTTTCGTGAGTGGATCCACAATGTTTTGATCGGTGTGAACTTTACGATTACATGTATTTCCTTTTTCAACTTCATCCCTTATGTAGTTGAATCTCTGCTCAACGTTTCTAGTCTTTTGATGTACACGGGGTTCCTTGATTTGTGCAATCGCACCCTTGTTATCACAAAAGATTTGTAGGGGGTCTTGAATCGTAGAGACCACCCTAGGTTGGTGATAAATTCCTTTATCCTTGCAGCTTCCTGAGCTGCTAATGACACAGCTATGTATTCGGATTCTGTAGTGGACAATGCTACCCCATTCATAATGAAGACATACCCCGATTGTGATCGAGAATCATCTCGATCGCTTTGGAAACTCGCATCCGTGTAACCCTTTACAACGAGTTCCTCTTCATCAGATCCGTATATTAGAAACATTTCCTTAGTCCTCCTAAGGTATTTCAATATACTTTTAATAGCCATCCAATGGCTATTACCTGGATTCTACTGATATCTGCTTGTCATGCTTAACGCGCATGACACGTCCGGTCTAGTGCATATCATCTCATACATGATGGATCCTATAGCAGATGCATATGGGATGTCCTTCATTCGATCTTGCTCATCCTTTGAGCTTGGACATTGAGATGTACTCAATATTGTCCTTCTTTGAATAGGTACCATACCTTTCTCAGAGTTTTTCCATCTTGAACCTTTTCAAGACTTTATCAATATATGCACTTAGATTTAAACCTATCAACCGCCTTGATCTATCCCTATAGATCTTTATTCCCAAAATATAGGTGGCTTCACCGAGATTTTTATGGAAAACAACTTCCAAGCCATGTTTTAACACCTTCCATGGTTGGAATATCATTTCCAAAAAGTAGTATGTCATCAACATACAATACTAAGAATGTCGTTATGCTCCCACTAGCCTTCTTACATACACAAGCCTCGTCTGCGTTCTTGATGAAACCAAATTTCTTGATCTCTTCATCAAAACGTTGATTCCAACTTCACGATGCTTGTTTCAATCCATAGATTGACCTCTTTAACTTCCATACTTTATTAGGATGTTTTGGACCGACAAAACCATCAAGCTGAACCATATGGACAGTCTCTTCGAGATGTCCATTAAGAAAAACGGTTTTGACATCCATTTGCCAAATCTCATAGTCATAATATGCAGCTATGGCAAATAATATCCTAATTGACTTTAGCATTGCCACAGGCGAGAAAGTTTCATCATAATCAATCCTTTAAGTTTGAGTGAAACCTTTTGCTACAAGTCTTGCTTTGTAAGTATCCAAGTTTCCATGTATATCCATTTTCTTCTTGAAAGCCACTTGCATCCAACCGGTTTGGAGTTAAGTGGAGGGTCAACCAATTCCCAAACTTGATTTTCATACATGGATTGCATCTCAACGTTCATGGTTTCCAGCCATTTATCACAATCCGAATTGGACATTGCTTCATGGTATGTAGTTGGCTCATCGGAGTCAACCACATAGCATCCATTCATGAAAAATCCATATCTTTCAGTTGGAATGCCAACTCTACCAGATCTGCGAACGTTTTGTGTGTATTGATCAACCTCTTGATCATCATCAACAACCTCTTGTTGATTGCTAGCGTCAACCAAACATGTATCGGCTTGTGGATCTTGATCCTCATCAAATTCCACTGTTCTATACGTTATTCCTTCAATAAGGAACTTAGCTTCCAAGAACTCTGCCTTTCGAGTAATAAATACTTTTTGCTCTGTTGGATCAAAGAAGTAGTATCCTATACAGTCTTTGGGACATCCAACAAATATACACTTAGTGGATCGACTTCTTTTGGGTTTTTAGCTTAACGTAAGCTTCATAACTCCGTACTTTTAAATATGATAATAATGGAACCTTTTCATGCCATATTTCAAAAGGTGTCAAATTCACTTTCTTGGTCTAGGCCATCCTCAAAATACGAGCTGCGGAGGGCAATGCGAAACCCCAAAAGGATAGAGGTAGTGAGCTTATAGCCATCATAGATTGAACCATATCCAATAGGGTTCGATTCCTCCTTTCAGACAAACCATTATGTTGTGGTGTTCCAGGTGGAGTAAGTTGTGAGACGATCCCACAACTTCTTAGATGGTATTGAAAAGCATCATAGAGGTATTCACCTCCTCTATCTTAACGAAGAACTTTGATAGTTTTATTGAGTTCATTTTCTACTTCATTCTTAAACATTTTGAAAATTTCAAAAGCTTCATGTTTGTGTGTCATCAAGTACACATAACCATAGCGACTATAATCGTCGGTAAAGGTAATGAAGTATCTTTCACCATTTCTAGTCATTGTCTTAAAAGGGCCACATACATCCGAATGTATGATTCCCAGTAAGTCTTTTGCCCTCTTGTTAGTGCCACTAAAGGGCGACTTGG
The DNA here is from genome assembly GCA_025506515.1 of Flaveria trinervia. Lineage (NCBI taxonomy): Eukaryota > Viridiplantae > Streptophyta > Magnoliopsida > Asterales > Asteraceae > Flaveria > Flaveria trinervia. The sequence continues at coordinate 56,874,449 of CM046448.1, read as the reverse complement.
TCATCTCATCGTGTAAACAAGATTCACACTTATCGAATGAAACATTTTCATTTTTTTTTCAAAAGACCATTCTTTTGAGGTGTTTGAATCCGATTCTTGTTTATGTGACCAAGACGACAATGCCAAAGATAAGAATCACTTAAACTCATTTTAAGTTTCTCGGTGCTTGTTTGGTATAATGAGGTATTATAGGATGAATCATTTTGAACCAATTCATACATTCCATTAAAAGGCATAGCCTTGAAATAAAATGCATCATCCATACAAACATAAATACAATTGTTAACAAACTTTAATTCATAACCACATTGTTTTAAAAGGGAAATCAAAATTATGTTCCTAGTCAAACTAGGAGCATACAAAATGTTCTTAAGAACAACTTCCAAACTATTTGAAAGTTTCAAAATACTGTCTCTTTGGGCTTCGATATCAACTTTTGCTTCGTTGCCCACGTAGAGACTTGTGTCTCCCTTCTTGAACTGCTTATTTCTTTTGAACCCCTGTAACAAATTGCATATGAGTTCCACATCCGGTATCCAATACCCATCTATTTGAAGAAATAACATTTAAACCAATGTGAATTATGAAAGTTGTACCTAAGGTTTGCCCAGCAACCCTCTTCTTTCTCAACTCTTTGAGATAGGTTGGACAATTCCTTTTCCAATGACCTATCTCGCCACACTCAAAGCATGGATCATTCTCTGTTACGTTAGGTTTGTTAAGCTTAGCCTTTGGAGGTTCTGCTTTAGCCTTCCCTTCCCCTTTCCTTTGATGTACCCCTTTCCTTTAACAACATTTTCCTTGGGATTGGGGAACGGCCTTTTCTTATTGCCTCCCTCATTGATCGAGAGAACAGTTAGAACCGTTCTACCCATTCCTGCCTCGGCAGTTTTGAGCATTGCGTGAAGCTCACCAACACTTTTGTCCCACCGTTCATATTGTAATTCATTATGAACGTCTCAAACCTTTTAGTTAGGCCATTAAGGATCAAATCCATGGCCACCTCCTTTGAGACGGGGCAATTAAGCCTCTCTAGGCGATCAACGTGGCTTTTCATCTTAAGTACATAAGATGATACCGATTGGGTTTCTTCCATGCGACACGCATGAAGCGCTCGAACCGTTTCGAAACGTTCTACCCTAGCTTGTTGAAGGAACATTTCCTTCAACTTGGTAATTATGTCATATGCCTCGAGATGCTCCAAATCCTTTTGGAGTTTAGGAATCATAGTTCCCAACTTGAGGCAGGAAACCTGCATGGAATCCTCAGTGTATTGAAGCCAATCATTATAGGCCTCAACATCCTTAGGGTCGGGTTGATCAGGAATGGGATCGTCAAGGACATAGGCCTTTTTCTCTTGCTTGAGAACAATTCTCAAGTTTTGAAACCAGTCCATAAAGTTATTATGGTTAAGACGATCCCTTTCTAAGATGGTTCTCAATGATAGGGTAGGGACGGTCGGGGTGGTAGCATTATTGTTTGCGGCCATTTCTACAAAATTACAAAGTTCATATTAGTATTTCTGAAATATTGCATTTTAATTATTAATACCCTTTACACGTCTCATAGACAATTAATAATTAAAATCTAGAATCCAACGTTACATTTAAATGATGGTTAGGTGACCTTTATCCCATTATTTAAATTAACAAGGTAGTTAACATTTGACAATTGCAACCTATTGCAACTTCTAGCTTTATGGGATCGATTAAACATCTTATGTTTAGTCGGCATGTAAAATCCCATCAACAACATTGTACGCCATGCTTTGGTGACCCTATGTACATGGTTTCAAATTTAAGTCGTCCTACTTACACACACGTGTGAGTTTACACATACAAGTGGTTAGGTGACCTTTATCCCACAAGTATGTTAAGCCCACCTCAAACACACAAGTTCCCTAAAAGTGGTTAGGTGACCTTTATCCCACAAGTAGTTCTCAAGTGATTCGAGTGTCGTGTAAAAGGATGGTGTTTAACTTGTTTCCAAAGGGATTTAAGTTTCCATTAATTCTAGTTATGAAAACTCTATGTACCTTGTATTCGCATGCTTTCAAATACATGGTACCCTATGGTTCTCTTTTAATAAAACCTCTTTTATCTTGAAATCATTAATCCTTTTAATAACCTTTTATTAGTCACTTAATGATTAGGAACCAAAAAATTCAGCTTGTTATGATAATTTATTTATATTGTTAACCATATCCACATATCAAACAATCAACATAAAATGAATAATCAAACAAGCATATATAAAACAACCACATGTGCATAACCATATCCACTATGTTGACAACACTTGTTTTCCATCACAAGTGTTGTCATTTGGTCTTTCCTAAGGGTTGAACACAACACAAAAGATGAGATCTCCAAAGACCCCCACTTGAAGTTGCATCCAAATGCTTCAAGTCCTCTTTGTGTCTTCCTTTTGTGCTTCCATCTTGTGCATCTTCTTTTACAAAAATTTATATCCTAATACAAATTTTCTAACAAAAGAAAACACACTTAATCTATCTATTACATTACCATTGAATGAATAAATAAATACGTCCAAATGCAAACACAAAAGAATAATATTACAACCCATTATGAATGAAATCAACCAAAACAAACATCCATTCAAAAACAAATCAACACAAGGTCAAGGCTAGGTTATGCACCAATATGAAACATCATATAGAACATACAATAACCAAATAAATCCGCATTTAACCCTAAATTTTCAGCCAACATAAACTAAGAATTTAGGGTGTTTTTGTCCAAACAAAACACAATCAACCATTTGGTATCTTTCATTCAAGGTTTAATCACAAGCATGTTAGATATAACCTTGAAAGGTTGGGGATTTATAACATCACCACAAAACAGCCCCTATAAGGTTGTTAAAGTCCTATAAAACCAATTTTACAAGGACAATGGAAGCTAGTCATCCACATATCCGGCTCTAGATGCCAATGTTGGGTTGTTGGACCATATCAAATTAGTTTAACCTTTTAAACATGAAAAACACAGCGGAATAAAACCTTAATATTATCATTTGTAATCTGGAAATTAAGGCTCATATCATGACAACAACAAACCCATGAACGTAAGGATCATTTATATGTGTATGAACTAGCTATCAACAAGAAATAAAAACCAAAATAAAACCATGGAACTACCTTCCAAAGGCTGCTGAAAAACAGGATTTCGATAAAGAGAATGATGTTGTTGAACAGCCAAAACACCAAGGAAAGGTGTCCTCAAGCATCCATACCCACAAGTATCAAGCAAACACCTTGTTGCCACGATTTGAGCACCAATCTCGAACCAAGATGAGCTGAAAAACGATTTTTCAGCATTGAACACCTTCAAGAAGATAGAGAGAAAGTGGGTTCTTGGTTCCTTGCATGTGAGAGAGAGAAAAGAGGATGTGTGTGTTTCAAGAAGTAAAGAAACAAAAACAAAAGGCCAAAAGACCCCCTTAAAGGGGTCCGCCGAATCTCAAAGGAAATTGGGGTTTTCCCCCCAAAACCCATTTACAATTTTGTTTAGCTAATTACAATTATAAGTTATCTAATTAACCTTTTAATTATATAACTTATACACACACTATAATTATTATTTGATGTTATTTAACCAACTTAAATAACATTACAAATAATATCCACGAACAAATTATCCTTATAAGTTGTTTCATCTCATATGCAATTTATTTAGAAAACTCATTTTCTAAATTAGTGTATTTATTTAATTTCATGATCATATCATCAACTTAATATTTATATTGGTGTTTGCTAAGCTTGTTATTGGGTATGACCTGACTTCGATCATTACGTACTAACCACATCAATATCTATGTGTCTTGGGCATAAAGAATCCAACAACATATATATATATATATACATATATATATACATATGCATATATGTATATACATATATATTTATATATGTATATATATATACATATACATATATATACATATATCTATATATATACACACATATATACGTATATATATATATACGTGTGTATATATATATATATATAATATATATATATATATATATATATAAAGATATATATACGTATATATATACGTATATATATGTATATATATACGTGTATATATATATACATATGTATATATATATACATATATATTTATATATGTATATATATATACGTATATATATATACGTGTGTATATATATATATAATATATATATATATATATATATATATATATATAAAGATATATATACGTATATATATACGTATATATATGTATATATATACGTGTATATATATATACATATGTATATATATACATATATATTTATATATGTATATATATATACGTATATATACGTGTATATATATATATGCATATGTATATATATATATACATATATATACATACATATATATATACTTGTATATACCTATAGGTATAGATATATGTGTATATATATACATATATATTTATATATATGTATGTATATACAATGGCAAAATTGTAATCAACAAAACATATTTAAAAAGATATAAATAAAAAAATAACATAAAAATAAAAAAAATAAAAACACAAAAATGTTCCCCTAATTTCCCTCTTTCATAAAAAAATAAAAAATATTATAAAAAATCTCATTTTTTACGAATTCGTTTTACACATATGTAATATCGGATTTACACACCAGATTTATACAAATGTAAACAACGAATGAATGATTTTTTAAAACAAATGTTGATACATTATGTTCATAGTTTATGTTCTTAATGTAAAAGTCTTTTATTTCTTACACATGTGTAATATAATGACTCAATGAATATGATATGCTTTTGATGTTTATTTGTCTTTGAATATTTCATATTATCATGTATTTGGTATAATTCATATATATGAACATCTTATATGGGTTTGAGGTTATTGTACATAACTCTTAGTCAATAATGATTGAGAAATATGTTTAACCTTATCGGATAATTATTCATACTAATGGATCATACTTATGGACCATACGCATGAATGAATCATACTTATGTACCGACTGAACCAGGAGACTAGATCAGTTGTATGACTAAGACATAAGATTGATTCAGTCGCACGACTGAACCTTCAGTCATGCGTATGAATCAACCGCATGAGTTAGTCGTATGAGTCAGTCAGTCAAAAAATACAAACCTATAAATACCACATAATTCGTGGAAAAATTAGACTTTTGAAGAGACTTCGAATATTACAAAACCTAGCCGTCCAGAGCGTCCAAAACAACAAATCCAACTTCAAAGTTCGTTCCTCGTCGATTTCTAATCAATTCTTAACGTTTGTTTCATTGTTAGATCGGTTAGGTTGTCGTTCTCACTGATTGAATCGCCAATCAAATAGGATTCCGCACTATTTGATTTGGTCTCACGCAGAATCCGTTAGTAGTCCATACGAAAATGGTCCTAACAAGTAGTATCAGAGGATACGCTCGTGATTTTGTGTGGCTTCAATTGGTTTCGGTGTTAAAATCAATGTTTTCATTCAAAAGAGTCACCTTTTTGCTTCAAAAGGTGTTTTTGACATTTGCATGTGTTAAAGTTTTGGTTTTTCATCAAACGGCAGATTAGGGTTTCTGGAAAATGCGTATTTTGTGTCGAGGTGTTCAAAATATTTGAGTTTTCAAACACAGCAGCCTTCAGTCGCACGATTGGTCTATTCGTATGATTGAACCCATTCGTTTGCTCTCATTCGTACGATTGAACTCAATCGTATCTCCCATTCGCATGATTAAGCAACTCCAGTCGGCTGATTCCAATCAACCTGCTCATTCGTACGACTAAATCCAATCGCACGATTATACTCATTCGTATCCTTCATTCGCACGAGTGAATCATCCATATAGCTTATTCGCACAAGTGAATGTGTCCTATTCTAAGTTTACCAAGTTTAAAGCAATGGAAGACCAGTTTGTTGCATTCACTACTGGAAAGGACTCGCGTGTCCAGAATCTTCTACTTCTAGAAAATGAGATTGGAAACCACAACAAACCGCCAAAGCTGTTAACTTTGGATGATCACCCACAGTGGAAATTGCAATTTGAAATCTACTTGAATGGAGTTGACCCAAACCTTTGGACATCCATTGAGACTGGTTACACGGTATTAGTCAGTGCTAATGGAGTTAAATTGACTTTGGAAGGAATGAGTGAATCTCAGAAGACTCTTCATAATGCTGAATGAAAGCATATGCCTTGTTGACTAGTCTATACCTAAGGACATATTTCATCAGTTCTCTAAGAACAAGCAGTCTAAGAATTTATAGGAGGCCTTGGAAAAGAGATATGAAGGAAATTCAACTTGGAAGGCACTGAAGGCTAAAGCTCTTAAGAAGGAATTTGACAATTTTTCTTTAATTGGGAATGAGAGCTCGGATGATATCATCAATCGTTTCTATCATCTTATGAGTGAGTTGCACACTCATGGCGTGATCACATCATGGAAGATAAAGTCTCTAGCTTTGTTGATCATCTGCCAAACAAATGGGATTCACTTGTGTCTGATCTAAGACAAAACGACACTCTTGCTACTTGAGACATAAATGATTTCATTTTGAAATGAAGGGAGGAAGAACTACATATGAAGTACAAGTCATAGAAAGGATTCTATGTTCAGAATCCTGCACTTTACAATTAAGTTCCAACTCCAGCTGCTGCAGGCGCAATGCTACAAATGGCATTTGTATCTAGCTCTTCTGCTCCTTCCCAATGCAGTACATAAGGAACGGTAACGTCAGGGTCATCTGGAACCCAATATATAGTTCCTGAGGCAAATACTATCAAGTTGAAGACTGAGAATCTCGAAAATGTCACCATGGAAGTTGCCAAAGAGCACATGGATCTTCTAGCTGATGTTGTTCAATCTTATGATGGATTAGTTGCTGTTAAGATTGGGAACTATGATCTTGCTAAAGAGGACTACGAGCACGTTGATGAAACAGAGTTAGAATGCATGGATATTATGTGGGCCTTGGCTAGTGCTGTCAGAAGAGCCAAGAAGTTTGTGAAAAAGACGGGACAAATTTTGGTTGCAACAAAAAATACGACATTTGGATTCGACAAAACCAAAGTCACGTGCTTCAATTGTGGTGAAAAGGGGCACTTCAAACGTGAGTGCTTAAAGCCCAAGAAGACTGGAATGGAAATCCTTTTCAAACATTCAACCAACAAGAAAATGATAAGATTGTAGCTTCATCTTCAAGTAAAGATTCTAAGGCTTTGGTTGCTCAAGGTGATAAAGGACAAGACCGGTCATTCCGATTCGTATCTACGGGTTAATCAAATATTGCTTTAGTTGATACATTGGATGATGGATCTGTAAGTGAAGGAGACATCATAGCTGAGCATTCACTTTTAGATATCGAATAAGCTATGGATGTTGTTGATCATTTGGTTGAAGAAGAGCTCAGTGCTACAAATTCAGAATCTCTAGTCATTAAAGAGTCTGCCATAGCTTTGATGGCTGATTCATCTAGCTCTACACAGGTATGCTTTAAAGATGAGTTATTTGAAAAACATGCATGTACTGAATGTGATAAATTTAGGTAAAGCGTTTGATTTAAATTTGCTAGGTTATTAGAACATAATGATAATCTCGTAAATGATTTACAACTCTACACTGAAGCAAATTGTGTTTTAAAACAAAATGAGTGCATTTTCTAAGAAAAGATAGAACTGTTGGGGAAACAACTAAGGGAAACCGAGTTTGTCACCTTAAATCAATCTAATGACATCAAGTTCTATCTAAATTCTTTGGAGGAAACTAAAAAGGAAAAAGCAGTTTTGCAAGTTGAAGTAGAGTCTTTAAAACAAAAACTGCATAGTCTGCCAAGTTCTTCTCACATAGTTCAGAACCTAGTAAAAGAACGAAATACCGGGGAAGGTCTGAGTTATAAGGTAGTATCGCCACCACATGAAATCCTTTTGAACACTAAATGTAGAGCAATTAATAATAACCATGTAAAGGATGATGTGGTTTCTACTCCTCTGGTTAGTGATCCAGATTTTACGGGTAAACTTGTGAAATTTGTCACTAAATAGACGAATTCTACTTTGGAATCAACAAATAAGAAACCTGTTGAGGATTTAGGTGATAAAATTGAAAAAGTTAATTAGAGTCAGGTTCACAAACGTCTACTCAGAACTTAAAATGTCTAATTCAATGAACCTTAAATGTGTTAATCATCAAAATCCGAATAAAATGAAAATGAAAGATGTTCAAAATGTCAAAACAATTAAGTTTGTTAAAGAAGGTGAAACATCTCAAAAGAAAGAGTCTTCACCCAACCGTACATATTTCAAACCCCGACCAAACTCAACCCCACATCAAAACTTTCCTCAAACTATTGACGGGAGATCCTGCTACAGTTGTGGAAAACGAGGACATATCGCTCCAAATTGTCCTTATTATCATACACCTAAAAAGAAAAATGAACTTTTTGATAAAAAACCAAGTTTTACCAAAATCAGATCTATTGTCCTCCTAAGGTTACACCTAAGATTATTAGTGAACCTAAAGTTCAAACCATAAGCCAGTTGTTAGTTTACCATAAATAGGCCTTACATAAAACTGGTTTACGGAAGGAAAAATCAAGTTTTGTGTCTGATAGTAAGCACAAGAAGGAGAAAGATATGCCCTCGTCCTCTGAAGGATACTGGGTTGAATACATGATGTGTGATACCTCTGGGACACCCAAGCCAGTTAAGGCTCGGGTCCCAAACCTAAACTAATCAATTCCTTTGTATGTTTAGGGTGTCCGCTAAAGCGCTATCACTAATACCTGCATTATTGATAGTGGGGCTTCCAGGCACATGACCGGGAATTCGTCTATCCTTTTCAACATCAAGCAAATTAAAGGGGGACATGTACCATTCGCTATGAATAAAATTGGTTACATCACTGCTCAAGGTGAAGTGGGAAATGAGAAAGTAAAGTTTGACAAGGTTAACTATGTTCCGCAACTACAAACAACTTGCTTTCTGTCTCATAAATCTGTGATAAGGGATACAAGGTTGTGTTTGACAACAAGAAGTGCTACATGTTAAAGAAGGAGTATGTTATTGAGGAGGACAAAATTCTAATGTCAGCTTCAAGATATAACGAACTATATGTCTTGGATGTATCAAAAGCCTCCACAACTGAGTCTACAGCCCAGTGCTTCTTGTCAAAGGCAACAGGAGGGATTCAGTTTCCTGGCATAGGAGAATGGGACACATTAATCCCAGGAAGATGAATCATTTGGTTCAAATGATCTAGTGAATGGAGTTACAGTTAAGAATTTCCAGCTCCCAGATTTCTGCGTAGCATGTAAGAAAGGGAACAGACCAAGAAGTCTCACAAAGCAAAGAAAGTTAGTTCTATCGATAATCCTCTGGAGCTTCTACACATGGATCTATTTGGCCTAGTCAGCACAAAGAGCATTGCTGGAGATTTGTACTACTTTGTAGTAATTGATGACTTATGGGGTGATGTTTTTGAAAGCCAAGTTAGAGACATTTGAATCATTCAAGCATCTAGTCACTATATTGGAATCACTTTACAAGCTGAAAGTACAAAAGATTTGATCAGACAATAGAATAGAGTTCAAGAATTAGTGGATGGAGGCATACTATAGAGAGAAAGGAATTATACATCAATTTACTTCTGCCTACACTTCACAGATGAATGTGGTGGCTGAAAGAAAGAATTGGAGCTTGATAGAGACAGCAAAGACAATGTTAGCTGACTCTAAACTGCCTATTTAATTATGGAATGAGGCAGTGGCTAATGCATGCTACACTCTCAATCGAGTCTTAGTGGTCAAACGTCATGGTAAAACATGTTACGAATTACTCCAGCGACGTAAACCCAACTTGGAGTATCTAGAACCATTTGGAGCCCCGTGCATGCTGTTAAGAAAACTCAGGCGGGAAGTTTTGTGAGAAGGCTGAAGAAGGTATCTTTCTCGGATATAGTATACCATACAAGAGAGTTTATAACAATTCGACAAGTCGGTAGAAGTATGGTGCAATGTTGATGTCCAAAAGATACACCACCCCTGCTGGCAAAGGACCTTTCTTCTTCTTTGACTATGATGGATTTTCAAGTCCTTAATATACCTCCTTCACACCCTATTGATGAGTTATCAACTCAAATGATGTACGATGTTCTTAATACTCCTCCACTAGACCCAACATCATCGATTCCATTAGATGATACTTCTAGCCCCATAAGGTAGAGCTGAGGTAAATGAGTCTTCCTTTGATAATGAAGCGGTTGAGAGGGCAAACAGGACCAGGAGGAATAGGTTCCTACTACTGAACGTACACAAGAATTTGATCTTGATGCCCCTGGAACTTCTGAACCCCCTACTCCAATAGCCACAGAAACTTAACCAAGAATCAAAATCTATATAATGAGCTAGTTGTTCCTTCCACTCCTAGAACTCGAGTTATGTGAATCATCCCCTTGATAATGTCACAGGATATTCAGGGATATTCTATGGGAGTTCAGACATGAAATCAGCTATACTCAGGTGATTATGCCATAGTCATGGAAAAAGGTTATCTACATGATGGTGCCTATCGATGTTTTGTCTCTCAATTTGAGGCAAAATATGTAAGTGAAGCTTTAAACGATGAGGCATGGGTTAGTGCTATGCAAGAGGAACTCCTTCAGTTTAAGAAGTCAGAAATATGGATTCTTGTGGACAGACCAAAAGGTGTTAAGTTGTTTGGCACTAAATGGGTTCTTAAGTGCAAGAAAGATGACCAAGGGTCATAATTAGAAACAAGGCTCGGCTTGTCGTTCAAGGGTTTAGACAAGTTATGGGCATCGACTACAATGAAGTGTTTGCACTTGTGGCAAGGATGAAAGCAATACATATTTCTAGCATATGCATCCAACATGAAGATCAAAGTTTATCAATTGGATGTGAAAATTGCATTCCTTCATGGTGAAATCCATGAACGGTGTATGTCAGTAACTCGCAGGATTTGAGGATCCTTATCATTAGGATAGAGTTTATAAACTGCACAAGGCTCTTTACGGTCTTCATCAAGCCCCTCGAGCCTGGTATGAGAAACTCTTACTCATCTAGTGAACATGGTTTTTGCAACAGGTTATTGATTACACGTGTTCATCAAAGAAAAGGATGGTGATTTACTACTGGTACTATATATGTGGATAACATAATCTTCGGTTCTAAAAATGAAGAATTGTGTAATGGATTTGAATCAGTGATGAAAGCTGAGTTTGAGATGAGTTCCATGGGAGAGATGAAGTTCTTTCTTGGGTTACAGGTGGATCTGACACCAAATGGAATTTTCTTGCATTAATCCAAATATGTAGAGATATCTTTAGTCAGTTCGACAGAAGAATGCAACTGTTGTTGGAACTCTACTTGCCACTAACCACGATGTGGCACCTGGCGAAAATGGTGATCTGGTTGATGCCACTACGTATCATGGAATGATCGGATCTCTGATGTACCTCACAGCCTCTCATCTTGATATTATGTACACCACGTGTCTCTGTTCCAGATCTTAGGCTAAACCAAAAGTGAATCATCTAATTGGTGTAAAAAGGATTTTTCGTTATCTAAAGGGTACTCCAACACTTGGATTGTAGTATCTTCATGATGATGACTTTGAGCTTATAGCATATAGTGACTCGGACTATGGTGGTTGGAAGATGAATTACAAGTCAACATCAGAGGATAAAGTTGTTTGGAAGACGCTTAGTCACCTGACAATGTAAGAAGCAGACATATGTTGCTCTGTCAACATGTGAAGCTGAATATGTTATTGCTGCAAGTTGCTATTCACAAATCATTTGGATTCAACAGCAAATGCGAGACTACGGTTTACAATTTTCTAACACCCCTATCTTTGTTGATAATTCTACTACAATAGTTGTCAGTAAAAATCTGTTCCAACACCCAAAAACTAAGCACATCAGTAATAAATCACTTTATATGTGACTATTTTGAAAAGCAATTAATCGATGTTGTTGAAATTAATATGGATTTTTAGTGTGGCGACCTCTACACAAAAGATTTTGACAAAACCTCAGTTTTTATATCTTTTGGAGGTCAATGGCGTGAAAAAAAAAGTGTTGTGATTCCGGAAGAGTCGAGTTCTTAGTCTGCCACATTTTTTCTTTTATTCTTTAATTTTATTTTCCTGTCTTTAAAAATCCAAAAACACTAAAATATTTTCAGTTTTAGAATTTTAGGGGGAGAATAGTTCAGTTTCAGTATTTTAATTAGTTTTAGTATTTAGTTACTTTAAAAAAAAGAAGGTGATCAGATAAGCTAAAAGCAAAGAAATCAAATCTGTGAGATTGATTCTACAATTATGGAAAATGATAGTACACATGGAACTAATTGTTTGGGACTTCAAAAAGGATTTAAATGATCAAATTGTTATATTCAAATTACAAGTCTGAAGAAGTCTAAGAAAAATAAAGGAAAAATGATAGTAAACTAGTTTTGCTACTGAGGTAACATAGAGAAAGTAGGCCTAGGGTTGCTAGTTCATTATATTAGTGTAGGTAGATTCAACACAACAGACGAGTAGACCTCTGGTGAATCAAATTTAAACTAATTTGTTGAGCTGCTGTTGGTTCTCCTCTTATCCCTAGTTAACACAATCAATGCATTTCCAATAAGGGATGCCGAGCAAAATAAACACCACAAATGTGTGCGGAGACCATAAAAATACGCAAAGCACATGAAAAAAATGGTTAAGCACAATCAAGCTAATAAAAAATGTTCTTGGTGCATTATGTGCCAAAGAAAAAAAAAATATGCTCTAACAAAAAGATAGGTTGTGTGCCTCTCTGATGTGCGATGACACTGACCTGAGGATAAGCATAACCTAAATATTCTAGAATTCATTGTTGTTTGCACCACTCTGTTGTGCGATGGCAGTGACCTGAGGCTTGGCATCTTTTGAAAGCTCTTAGAATAGTATCTTCTTATCAAATACCCGTAGACTGCTCAAAAATCTCCTGAAGAATGTTGATTACCATATAAGTGTGGGATCCACAAATGCTTGTTGAAATAATGTAACCTAACTCATCACCAATGTGAGTCAAAAATCTATGCATGGATTTAAGTGCACAAATATACTGACAATCATCGTAGCTACAACTCTTGATAGTAAAAATCATTATGCGAATCTTATAGCTCTAGTATGATTTCCTAAAAATGCTATGACTCTTAGACAAATAAGAATCTAGTATCAAAGTACAAATAAAAGGGTCCCAAATGATTATGATATACCTGTATGATTCCATATAAATCTCACCGGATATGATAGAATAAATTGAAGCTGTTCTGCTCAGGAGGAAAAATCTATTAGATGATTTCTAAAAAATCCACCTCAAACCAAAACACCAAAAATATGTCTTGTCTTGCTTTAATTCAAGTTGTTTTCTAGTTTTTTGTCATCTTCATTGCGTCGATGTCAGACTATATAACTAGATGAACTCTGTGAATCAAAAATTAAAAGGGCCATGTCTGAGGTGACCAATTGGTTCCAAATTAAAAAGGGTCACATCTCAGGTGACCAATCAGTAATAGATTACAGGGACCACCTCTGAGGTGATCAAATGAATTTCAATTTAAAAGGGTCATGTCTGAGATGATCATTGGTCATAATGTTATATATCAAAAGTTAGATTTTGGGTGTATGGAAATGTATGAGGTCAGACTCATAAGTATAAACAAATTGCACAATTGAATCATAAGTATGAGCCAATCTCACACGATTGAACCATAAGTATGAGCCAATCACACGATTGGACCGTGAGTATGGGGCAACCATGCGATTGGATCACAAGAATGAACCAATCATATGGGATGAAGGAGTCTAAGCCAGTCACATGACTGAACCCCAATCACATGAATGAATCATGCGTATGGGTCCAGTCGCACGATTGAAACTCAAAACAGTAAAATTAAGGGAGTTAGTCGGTCGTATACCCTACCACCCTTCAAAAAACCTCTCAAAAACCACCCATACACAGACACTTTACCAAAATTTCGATTATTGTGAATACCCTTTGATTGTGATACTAATTGAATTCCTACTCATATATAGGTACTTTGCAACTAAAATCGGTTAGTCAAACCCTAAATGACCGAAAGTGTTTAGATCATTAACTGGGACTAAACTCTTAAAATGGACATAAAAGTTGATTTAAAAGACATTAAGTGCTATTTCGAGTCCCTGCAAATCTAATGAGTCTAAACACGAAGTGTAATCTAACGTTTTGACAAAGATTCTAAATTAGAGTGTCGAACAAAGCAAGATGCAAAATAGACAGTCCATATGAACCTCAGTCACACGATTGAACCAGGCGCATGATTCAATCACACGCGTGAATCAATCGGTGACTGAGTCGCACGTCTGACTCAACCGCATGGCTTAACATACGACTAAAGTCAGTAACAGGCTTAATCACACGACTGAACTCAATCACAGGCTCAATCGTACGACTGAACTCAGTCGTATGGTTTAATTGCATGTTTGAACCAGTTTGATCAAAATCAACTAAAATTCAACTGTTATCTCTTATACACAAATCTAATGTATATGTTTCTTGTGTTGCAGCAACATGGCTGATAGATGGACTATGAGCACTAAGCACAACATTTGTGCTCATCTGGATGCTACATCATGGAACGCTTCGGAGTTCACTGGGATCATAGCCTTCCAACGTAGATCAAGGATCTACAAGGATATTTCTACACCATGCACACCGTATAGGTCTATACAACAGACTTTCTGGGATAACGCTGTAGTTGATCAGTCCATTGAGCCCCACTGTATCCGGAGTTCTATATTCGGATAGGAGATTGAGAGCACTGAAGACGACCTTAGGAGGGTCTTGGATCTGGGTGAGAATGATGCCTACCCAACCAAGCTGCATCCCCTAACTATTTGGGATGTTTCCTGAGGATCAAGTACGTTGGGGACATTAATGCCGGCGTGTTGAACAAGAGCAACATGTGCCCCCAGTTCAAGTATTTGGCTCGTGTGATCCCAAAGTGCATATACTCCAAGCGTGGAGGATTTGATGAGATGTTTGACCAAATCCAGAATGCATACATTGCACTGGTGCTGAACCACCCGTTCAGTTTCTCCCATATGTTGTCTCCTACTTGATAGAGAAAATTGAGGCTAATGGCAAGGAAGACTCCTGCATTTATCCACGGTTCTTGCAGATGATTATATATGAGAATCTTCCTTTGCTACCGAAGGAGAAGGATGATGTTGTTGTATTAGAGGTGATGGATGACACCACACTAGGCAGGATGAAGGTGTATCGGGGGAAGCAGGTGAAGCCCCAGGTCAAGCGACATTTTGGCCATCTGGCAAATGAGGATTATGTGGCACCTCTTGTAAGAAGTGGCATCATGTTGACAGTGATTCTGATGTTGAGCCCGTAGTGGTTCCTGCTGATGAAGAAGACAGTGATGATAATGACCATGATGACAGTCAAGGTGGTGGAGATGCTGGTCCAAGTCAATCAAGGGCCACTGACACGTCTTCTATATCTCCACCATCTCCACATAGTACTTCAGCAGCACCTGGTGGATTTGGGCATACTGCTTTTCCCCAAGAATTCTTGGTAGAAGAAAAGGATGAGTCAGATGATTTGCCTCTCACCCGGAGTGGCGGTAGCCGGGTTGTGGCTACCGAGAAAGGAAAGAGGCGGTTGGTGGATGCCAAGCTGAGTCTGAGGGTGGTGATATTGAAGTCACAGATCCAACATACACACCCGACTAGCCTATCAGTTCAGGGGGAGCCTCTACAGCCAAGGGCTCCAAAAAGAAGAGGATGGCCCATCCCTATGGCAAAAAGGGTAAGAGACAGAGGATCACCTTGATTAGTTCTTCCACCACCACAACCACTACCACTGTCACACTGTTCCCCCCATTACCACCTCTACAACCACTAATACTCCTACCACCACTCATACAGTCACAACCATCTTACCCATAATACCAAACACAGCTCCACCACAACCCACTTCCATTCCTACTCCCATCTTCACCACTTCCACCACTATACCCATACTCACCAAGCCGGTACATTCACCCAATCCCCACCTACACATGGCTTTACTCTTCCTATTGTCAGGCTAGAGGAATAGCTAGCTAGCCTCAACAGACTGGTGCTAAAGCTGCTAGCTACAGATGATCCTAATGCCAACCAGATGAACCAGCTGATGGTGATCAATAACACCCAAGGCAAGCAGATTGCTCAACTAACAGAGAAGAACACTACTCACGAGAGAGTGTTAGGTCAAGCTCACCATGCATTGAAGGCCTAAAATGAGCTGGTGATGGCATCTGTCAAGAGGATAGAGGGGTTGGAGAAAAGAACAAGAAGTTGTTGCAAATATTGAGGAGAACTAAGGGTGAGCCCCTAAAGATTAAAGATGATGGAGATGATGGTGGTGATGATGATAATGAGCTTACTAAGGATGAATCAGAAGAAGAAGATGATAATGAGGAAGTGGGACCAATTGGAAGGGAAAAGGGAGATGATGAGGATGATGATGATGATCAAGAAGGTGATGCATCTGCACCTGCCTCAACTCAAGCATCTTAGGAGAGGCGCTCCAAAAGAGTCATGTCCTCTACGGCTCCAGCTGAAGAAACACATAATCAGGGCAAAAGCGATGCTCCACAAGATGATGATTATGATGTTCTTCCCCTTCCACAAGTCAAGACTCAGCTAACTATGATTCTTGATTTGCAAGGGATTGTTAGAAGGTTAGTGAGCTACACTCCCGAAAAAGGAGAAATTATTCATGACCTGACTAACGAGCAGCTAGCAGAGATGTTTAGACTAAATCCTGATGAGCTTGTTAAAGATGCTCCAGGAGTTGATGTTTTGAGTGATGAGGAGCAAAAAGATATGGATGAGATAGAGATAGAGGATATCACAGCTGATTACTATCCACATTACACTAACCCTGAGGGCAACGTTATCCCTAACTTGGGTGAAACTTTTGGCAGTGATACTTTTGAGATGTTGGAGGAGATGGAGATAGAAATGAAAAGGATGAAAGTAAAGCCGAAGCTTCAGATGCAAATGTTGATATTAAGAAAGATGAATGGAAGCTTCTTTTGCTGAAACGAAATCCCAACACGCACCTCCAAAGCTGAATGCCTACACCAGACTTTACCGAGTCAAGAGACATCAGAAAGTGCCAGGAAAGATCATCGTGTGGGCCTATTTTGAAGATTTGGATGTCTATGCTGTGAAGAGAGAAAGGGGATTGAGTACTTCTAATATCCACATGATCTGAAGACTCTTCCTGGTTTTGAGCTAAACAGATTGGCATGTTTTACCTTTTGTATGCCACCCGAGGAAGACGTCGGGATGGTTTGAGACAGCGTTGAGAAAAGAATACCATACCAGATGGGTAAACTTCAGACCTCAACAACCTAAGAGTTCATTCATATGTCTGAGTTGACCCTATATCTGGAAGACCTAAAGTAGTGTTGAAGTGGAGTCCCCCACACACAGTGTCTAGGATTCCCTAACGGGAGATGCCTCGTGACTTCACTCCACACTTCAAATAGTGGTATTATGACTGCAGGACGGGTGAAGTGGTCATAGTTTTGACATGAGAAGGAAAGGTTGAGACTATCAGGGTATTTGACCCAATATGGCTTACTAACTTTTCTGCTGAAGATTTCTACACTTTATACAAGTGGTCACTATTCTATGACACGCAAGATATTGTATAAGCTCTACATTTCCAAAATGTTTATGACTCTGCTTTGCATTCGAGATACACACAGGAGTCACAAAGAAGAGAAGTACAAGAAATTTCAAAAGCATGTGAAGAATGTTTGAAAATAAGCTAAACTTATTGGCTTCAAAGGAAGAACTCCAAGCTTATGAACAACAGATTGATTCACAACAGAGGCAAAAGCTAGCTGAAGAAGTACTAAAGATCCTATAAGAAGGTGATGATCGTGAAGTTGAAACTAAGCCCCTGGTGCATCTGCAGTTTGATACATTCAGCCTGATTTGGTTTCGTTATTGGATAAATTGCATGCCACGAGAGCAACGGCAAAAGAAAGACAGAAGAACTTGGAGAAAAGCATGTTAGACAATAGGATAAACTAGGTCCAAGGGGGAGTTTGTTGATACATTGTGTTCCTAGTTTATATTCTTAATCTAAAAGTCTTTCATTTCTTACACATGTGTAATGTAATGACTTAATGAAATATGATATGCTTTTGATTTTTATTTTTCTTTGAATATTTCATATTATTATTGTATTCGGTATAATTCATATATATATGAACATTGTTGGACCAAAAGAACCAATGAGCCGGATCAGAAAAACCTTAAAGTCCCACAGACGTCACAACAACTACTGAAGACCACAACAGCTGATTACAAAGTCTGAAGACACAAGTGCTGAAGACAAAGTATGAAGACACAAGTGCTGAAGACAAAGTCTGAAGACACAAGTGCTGAAGACAAAGTCTGAAGACACAAGTGCTGAAGACAAAGTCTGAAGACACAAGTACTGAAGACAAAGTCTGAAGACACAAGTGCTGAAGAAAAAGTCTGAAGACACAAGTGCTGAAGACAAGTCTGAAGACACAAGTGCTGAAGACAAAGTATCAGACGTTGTCACAGCAGCTGAAGAGGTCTTCTTCAATAGTTGTGATGGTTTACCTTTCAGTAGTTTCTTTGTTTCAATATTTGTAAAACAACTGAAGAGTATGTTCTTCAGTTGTTATTGTTTCAGTAGTTCTTTTCAGTAGTTGTAATAATAGTTAACACTTAGCATTTTTGTAAGAAGATGTCAGCTGTTTGACATCTTCAGTCGTTGTGTTAACTATCAGTAGTTTGTGATAAATTCTGTTAGATGTCACTATAAGTGACATCAGCAGACGTCACATCTATTATATAAGAGGTGTCGACCTAATTGTAATTGTGACATTCCGTTACCACGAAAGCGAATATTGAATGAAATATATCTGCAGAATTCTCCCTATCTATAACCGTTTTGTTCTTACATTGAATATTTTTTGTTCTTGTGAATTAGCTAATTCATTGTTAGAATTACGCTGCTATACTCTCTAATCAATCAAACGTTGATCACTGATCCTAACAAGTGGTATCAAAGCTGGTTAATCATTGATTGATCTAAC
The DNA here is from genome assembly GCA_025506515.1 of Flaveria trinervia. Taxonomy (NCBI): domain Eukaryota; kingdom Viridiplantae; phylum Streptophyta; class Magnoliopsida; order Asterales; family Asteraceae; genus Flaveria; species Flaveria trinervia. Next base: position 56,855,246 of record CM046448.1, on the reverse strand, counting down.
AATTGATCATTGAAATTGCTAATTGATATCTATGTTTGATTGAATTAGCATATTTGCAAGAACTGGTTATAGATTATTGAATTTCTGACGCTTTCGTTCATTTATTTTGAGATCTCTCTTGGTTCAATTGGTTGTGTGTGTTTTTGTCTAAAATCTGTTATAGCTTAATTGATTTGATTGAATCTGAGATGACTACTCCTTCTAATGATCCTCACAATAGTTCCTCAACCAAGCCCCCGATGCTGGTTAGAACCGAGTATAACATATGGCAGCGAAGAATGCTTCATCACCTGTCTGTTAACAGTTCAGGTTGTTGGACATCTGTGGTACATGGACCACATAAGCCTATGGTGAACAATCCGGAAACCAATCAAATGGTTCCGAGAAGAAGGAACAATACTCTGATGAAGATCGGAAACTGTTTGAGATTGATGCTAAAGCCCATGGAATTCTGGCCATGGCACTGCCTAATGAAATCTATTCAGGGCTTATGCATCATGAAACTGCTCATGATCTCTGGAATGCCTTGAAGGAACAATTCGGTGGCACAGATGAGGTCTTAGCAAACAACAGAGAAATCCTTGCCCAACAATATGAGACATTCTCTCATAGAAAGGGTGAACACTGACGCAACAGTTTGAGCGTTTTTCCTGCTTGATCTCTGAGCTGAAAATGGTGAAACAGGAATACACCAATAGTTAGATGAATAACAGGTTCCTCAGATCACTGCCTGAGAGATGGGACACATACACTATTATCCTACGCTCCAGTGCAAATCTGGATAGCCTATCTCTACCCCAACTTCATGGGAAACTGCTTACATTCGAAAGAGAGATAGAGCAGAAGAGGAAATTGTCCTCATCAGGAAGCTCACTGATGACTTTGTACCAGGGAATACTGCCTTGGTTGGTCATGAGTCAGAATATGCTGCATCTGAAAGCAATTATGATGAGCATATTGATTTCTCTTCAAATAGTTCTGATCATGCATTTGTTGTATTGAGAGTCATTATGGTAGTAATAGTGACAATCTATGCTTCATCATGGATGATTTGAAAGGAATAGCTGATGATGATCTCGAAGAGATGGATATTCTGAGCCAAATGGCATTGATTAATATCAGATCTCAGAAGTTCTATAAGAGAACTGGCAGGAAATTTCCTGGACTCTCTGGCAAAACCAAAGTTGGTTTTGACAGAGTAAGTTGAGGTGTCACAAATGCCAAAGGCTGGGACACTTTGCAAGAGAGTGTAGATCAACTGGATCTAACTCTTCTGCACCCTTTGTGACTTTTCCTAGTACTAGTCCACAAAACAGAGGGCAACATTCTGCTGGTTCTGGTCATCATTCACATCCTAGGTCTCCTGCATACTTTGTCCCCCAGGGTCAATGTCATATCCTTATCCCTGCTTATATGCCTCAACCAAATCCTGTTCAAGCTCCAATTGCACAACAACCACAAGCATTGCCTGAACCACAACCTTCCAATCTCATCAACAAACTCAACCTCAAACAACACAGCTTCTTCACCCTAGGTGTTGTTGACTGGAGCAGTTTACCAGATGATTTGTCTGGTCATGAACAACTGTTCACTGGTGCTGGTCAACATGGTGGTGACAGTCCCTTTGGAAATCTATCCTCTGAGGCAAAAGCCAAATTATGTTCTGAAACATGCATAGCAGCATTTGCATCTATTAGAGAAGCAAATGTAGCTTTGATTAACAAGAACATTGAGCTAGAACAAACAAATTCCAAAAGAAAAGCTGAATTTGAGTCTGTGCTTAATGAAAAGAATGATGAGATTTACAAACTTAATGCCAAATCACAGATTATAAGGCTAGGGAAGAAGTACTTCTAGAGAAGTACAAAGATCTCAAAGAAACCCTTGCAGTCACCCAAGTAGAGTGTGATCGATGGGTACAATCATGCAAAGGTTTTGAAATGCTTCTTAGTAAGCAATCTGCTTCCAATGTGAAGTTTGGCATTGGTTACAATCACACTGCTCCACCTACAGATTTTACTCCCAGAGCAGAAATAGAAATCTGATGGTGAAAGCAATAACCAATCCATTCATCATGTGATCTACTTTCTGATACAGCACCATCAGAAGTAGAAGTCAGCACTAAGCCCTCTCAGAACCTATCAGCTGATGTTGATGGTTCCACTGCTGACACTCACATGATCAAAGAGTTATCAACTCAGGAGTTAATCTGAAAGTCCTGAAAGAACTGGAGAGCAAGATTTAACACCTGAAGTTCAAACTCCAACTACTGTCAGTACTGAAAAGAAGAAAACTGTCAGTTTACCATCAAACTGTTAGTTTACCATCTGGTGATGAGAACAGGCCCAAAACCAAAAAGATTTGGGTCTCCAAAACTAACTGATTGTTCATAATTGCAGGGTTCTTCAACATGCCAAAGTAGCATCTGGTATGTAGACAGTGGGGGATCTATGCACATGACTGGGAACAGCTCTCTTTTTCATGACTACTCTCAAGGAAAGAAGGGGTTTGTTTCTTTTGGCAATGATGCTAGGGGTTACATCATTGGAAAAGGCTTTGTCTCCAATGGAGAAATAAAGTTTGATGATGTTAATCATGTGGAAAATCTCAAGTACAATCTCTTGAGTGTCAGTCAAATGTGTGATAAAGGCCATGTTGCTCTTTTCACCAGTCAGAACTGTAGGATTCTGTCATCCAAAGTTCTGCATTTGATTGATAAGGTGTTGGATGACCACACTCTCCTGAGAGCAACAGGAGAGGAAGAGTGTATGCCTTAGATCTTTCCAAGAAAATGGATCTCAGAGGCAATCCTTGCCTATTTTCCAAAGCCTCTTCTCAAGAATCTAAACTGTGGCACAGAAGGATGGGTCATGTTAATTTCAACAATATGAATCAGCTGATCCACCATAATTTAGTTAGAGGCTTACCAATAAAGGAGTTCCACTGTGATGAAACATGTACTGCTTGTTTAAAAGGAAAACAGCACAAAGTCTCATTCCCTCCTTGAGAGCCTAAGTCCACTGCCTGCTTGCAATTACTGCATATGGATCTATTTGGTCCTGTGAGAGTGATGAGCATGGCAAAGAAGAAATACTGTCTGGTAATTATGGATGATTACTCCAGATTTGTATGGACTTTCTTTCTACATTCAAAGGATGAGGTTGCTCAGAAGATTATTCACTTTGTGTTGTATGTTGAGAAGCAGTATTCCCTTCCAGTCAAGTGTATTAGGAGTGACAATGGAACTGAATTCAGAAACCATACACTTGATGACTTCTATCTTTCAAAGGGAATCAAAAGGCAGTTTAGCATAGCACGGACTCCAGAACAAAATGGAGTAGTGGAGAGGAAGAACAGGACCCTAATTGAAGCTGCAAGGTCCATGCTGGCTGACTCTGGTTTGCCACTGACCTTTTGGGCTGAAGCTGTTAACATTGCTTGCTATGTGCAGAATAGAGCCTTAGTAAATCAGAGGTTGATGAAGACTCCATATGAAGTTCTCCATCACTTGGCTCCTCTAATTTCATTTTTCAAAGCATTTGGGTGTCCCTGTTTTATTCTCAACACAAAGGATCAACTCCAAAATTTTGATCCTAAGGTGGATGCAGGGTATTTGTTGGTTATTCATCTACTTGCAAGGCATACAGAGTCTTCAACTGCAGAACAAAGATAGTTGAAGAGACTTTGCATGTGAAGTTTAATGAATCTCCTATGGACAAGATTCCACAAAACCCTGTGGAGTTGTTTGATTTGGACATACTGCAATATGTTCCTTATCAACCTCCAGCTGTTGCAGATCATGTGGATAAATCATCTTCTGCAGCATGTCTTCCACCTGGTGGTATTGATGATGATGATGATAATATCAATACTCACCTATTCAAGTTTAGTGACCAACTGCCTGTGTCTGCTAAATTTGATGTTCCTGTAGCTTCAGCAGTTCCATCCACAACAAATGCTGATGAGATCTCTGATTCCTCTACATCTTTTGGGTTACCATCTAATTCTTGGTTTCAAGAGTCTGCATCAACATCTGCTACTACTGAAGGTCCTACAAACACTTGCACAGATCTCATTGTTTATCAAGAACTGAAGAATCACCCAATGTCTCAGATTATTGGTGATATCAATGCTGGTGTTTCAACAAGAAGTCAATTGTCTAACTTCTGCTTCTATGCTCTCTTCATCAGTCAGCTAGAGCCAAAGAACTACCATGTTGCTTTGAGAGACAATGGATGGGTTGAAGCCATGCAGCTTGAGCTACTTCAGTTCAAGAAACAGCAAGTGTGGGAACTGGTTCCTCTTCCCCCAGGTAAGTGTGCAATAGGCACTAAATGGGTGTTTAGGAATAAAACTGATGAAAATGGGCTTATTGTTAAGAACAAGGCTAGATTGGTTGTACAGGGGTTTTCACAAGAAGAAGGTATTGACTATGATGAAACCTTTGCCCCTGTAGCCAGACTAGAGGCAATCAGATTGTTTTTAGCCTATGCTGCATTCCACAATCTTAAAGTTTTTCAAATGGATGTCAAAAGTGCATTTCTATATGGTAAAATAAAGGAAGAAGTTTATGTGTGTCAACCACCAGTTTTGAGGATAATAAACATCCTGAATGGGTGTATAAACTTGATAAGGCTCTTTATGGGTTGAAACAAGCTCCTAGAGCCTGGTATGAGACACTTTCCACTTTATTTCTTAAGAATAATTCACTAGAGGCTCCATTGATAAAACTTTGTTTATTAGAAGGTGGATCAGCATAAGCTACTTGTTCAGATTTATGTTGATGATATCATTTTTGCATCCTCTGATCCCCAGTTGTGTGATAATTTTACAACATTAATGAAAAAGAGGTTGAAATGAGTGCAATGGGGAATTACAGTTCTTTCTAGGCTTGCAAATTAAACAAAAGGCTGATGGAACCTTTATTCATCAGTCAAAATATACAAAAGATCTTTTGAATAAGTTTGATTTACAAAACTGTAAGCCCTGTTCTACTCCCATGTGCAACACCACATAACTGGATGCTGATCAGAAAGGTAAAGCTGTTGATGAAACACTTTACATATGTATGATTGGGTCCTTGATGTATTTAACAGCTTCTAGATCAGATATTATGTTTGCTACATGTGTTTGTGCTAGATTTCAGGCTGCTCCTAAAGAGTCTCATTTGATTGCAGTCAAGAGAATCTTTAGATATTTGCAAGGTACACAATCTCTAGGTTATGGTATTCCACTGGACACTCTTGAAAATTAGTTGCTTTTTCAGATAGTGACTATGCAGGGTGCAAGTTAACTAGAAAGTCAACTTCTGGTGGTTGTCAATTCCTAGGCAACTATTTGATTTCTTGGCAGAGTAAGAAACAAACATCTGTTGCTACATCAACTGCTGAAGCCGAGTACATTGCTGCTGCAAGTTGCACTTCTCAGGTACTCTGGCTTCAGAACCAACTTCTGGATTACGGCATTACAGAGACTAAGACTCCATTATTAATGGATAGTGCTTCAGCTCTATGTATTGTCAAAAATCCAGTCCAGCACTCTAGGACCAAACATATAGAGATCAGACATCACTTTATTCGTGATTGTTTTGAAAAAGGTCTGACTGATCCTAAGTTTGTGCCTAGTGTTGATGAGCTTGCAGATATTTTTACTAAGCCTTTGGATAGTTTTACTTTCCAAAACCTTGTGTTAAGGCTTGGTATGCTGCAGCTAGAATAAGTGACAACTACTGATGATTTCAGTAATAATTACTGGTGATCATTCGTAACCATGTCACATATAAGTACTGATGAGTTCTTTCACCTTCAGTAGTTTTTATAACGACTGACGGCTAAATGCCTCATAAGTACTGAAGTACTTTATCTGTTCTAAACCACTGATGTAGTTACAACTACTGAAATCAGTACAAACAGATAAATACTGACGTCCTATGAAACACCTGAAAAGCAGATGCAAAGTCTGATGAGTAAGTGTTGAGGACAGTATGAAACAGCTGAAAGGCTATGAATTGATGAAAACTACTGAAGAGAACTTTCTCTTCAGTTGTTCTACAACTGCTGTTCATCCTAAACAATTGATGACAAAACCATGTCTTCAGTAGTTTCACAACTACTGAAGACTAACACCAAGTCTTCAGCTGTTTACAACAACTGCTGACAAAACCAATGTCTTCAGTAGTTTCACAACTACTGATGATTGATACCAAGTCTTCAGTTGTTTCATCATCTGAAGTCAAAACCATGGTCTTCAGTAGTTTTCTAACTGCTGATGCCTAAAACCACGACTTCAGCTGTTTCAACATCTGAAAGGGTAATACCATGTCAACAGTCGTTTAAAACTACTGATGACTAACACCAACCCTTCAGTCGTTTTCTAACCCGTACCCTATAAATATCCCTGACCTAATCCTTCAGAGCCTCATCTTCTTCAAACCTAACGTTCATCTCTCCAAAACTTCTCTCTCATTAATGGCGTCCATGCAGCTCAAACCGCGACACAACTGTGTAGCTTACCTCACCAAATCGCCATTCTGGGCAAAGTTCGATAATGCTATTGATCTTGTGGTCCAGTCACCCTACAAAACGGCCTTTCTTCTCAATCCAATACTTCATGCCGAATCCCTTAACCAGTTTTGGATGAACGTCACCCTCACCACTGGGGAGAACAACACAGCGTCTCTCCGGTCGGTCATCAACAACCACGAAGTGGTCATCACTCCCGATATACTTCGTCAAACCCTACACCTGGATGATGCCACTTCTCTGCTGGATATCCAAAGGGCACAACTGATTTATCCTTTGCCCACCATGGATATCAGGGAACCTTAGTGCCTCCACCATACTGAAGAAACATTTCCATGATGCTGAACATCTCATATTTCACATGGTAAATGTCTGTTTGGCTCCTAAGACTTCCTCTTGGGATCAAATGTCTACAAGGTGGCAGCAGGTATGTACTCCATCCTTGAGCAACAACCTTTAAATTTTTCGGAAATACTATTTTCAGAGCTCAAGGATATGGCTCAAAAACAAACTACTAACCGTTGGATATTATATCCGCGGTTCATAATGGCCATAATTACAAACCAGCTTCAAGCTGAGGGACTTGTTGGCCTGGGAGTCCCTGCTATGGCTGTATTGCCTGAAGTATACTCCCGGCACAACTCTGACCAATCACTCAAAATGGCTGCCAAGCTACGCAAACCCACGCAGCTGGAACCCACAGCCACCACCTCCAAATCAAAAGTCCCCACCAAACCCACTAAAAAGAAAACCAAAAAGGCTACTCAGGGAAATGAGTCCCCTGAGGATGCCCCTGCAACACAAACGCAGGCTATATCCACTGGTTATAACCCCCTAGTGGATATAAGGACTCTCCTAGCCACAGCCGCTCAGGATTCCTCTCAAAAGGAGCCTGCAGCAACCTCAGAAGGGGTACCCACCAATCTGGGATCTTCCTCATTTCAGGAGATTGCCATTGAAGAGCACCATCCTCCCCAAGTGCAGACTGCTTTTACCCCATCTCCCCATGCAACCGCCCCCCAAAGTCCTACATTACTTGTTGCACAAGTGCTGACTCAGTTGCACTCCTCACCCCCTCCCCAGATACCAATTACTACTGGGAACACTTCTACCATTGAGGGGGAGGACCAAAGTGCAGCTGAGAACCCACAGCATAGGGGTTACAATGTTGCTTCTCCTAGTGTAGCAATGGAGATTGGAACTTCTGGTGAGGCTGCCACTTCTCCTGCGTCAGCATATGATCAGGTTGTAGTTGGTGCCATTACTAAGACCTTACCAGAGGCAACTGCTGATGACGGACACAGTCCTGAGGCAGGAAGTCCCCAGTTTCAAGACAAAGGGGCACATGCTACAACTGAGCTACACTCAGTGCATGTTCATCCTGATCCTATCAGGAGGTCAGGTGATTCAGTATCTACTGATGATGACCTGGGCTTCTTTTACGATGTAATCACCCAAAACACCATCCTGGAAGAGGAGGTGAGCAGACTCAAAGAGCTGTTTGCCAAAACTTCTAAGAACAAAGACCATCTGCCTCTACCACCTCACAGATGGCACCTTCATCTGAAGGTCTCCCAAACACTGAGCCACTCCCAACAACTAAGCCACCTGCCTCTGCTTCTGGCACTATTTCTCAGGAACAGAACCCTCCTGAGCAAATAGTTGCTATCCTTCAAAATTCCCTCCCTCTCATCACACCATAATCACTGACATCGTGATCAAAGCCATTAATGAGAGGCTTTCCTCAGTAATACACCCATTGATAGAGGAGGTTGTGGGCAAACAACTTTCTGGCAATCAAACCCTTGCAACCAATGCAACCAAAAAGGGGGAGATTACGTCAGTGAAAGGAAAAAGAAAGAGGAGTACAGAGGAGAAAGAAAAGGAGAAAGAAACAGAAGGAGAGTAGTGGAAAAGGAGTTGGAGTTGAATGTGGATACCGATAAAGAGAAGGAAAAAGAGAAAGCCTTGGAGCTACTGATAAAAGAGGCTGATGCCGAACACAGCAGATCAATGGACAACATCATTGATCAGCTGTTTAGGCAAGGCCATGACACCGATAAACTTGACTCTGAGATTCGACGATTAGAGATTGAAGAAATCCAGAATAGATGGGCAAGTTATGAAGTGTTAGAAAGAGAAAGGCTTGAGATCATGATTAGATTTATTGCAAAATATCTGGGAAGATCAATGATCGAAATCAAAGCTTGGTCCAGGGACAGTATCTTGGCAATCACCACCAAGATCTGTTCATCTGAAGCATATACTAAGGGACTTGTCATTGAAGCTTTGAATGAAGCAGGAGCAGGAGCAGGACTGAGCTAGCCAATACTCAAAAGCAACACTCACCTCCAAAATGCTAACTCAGCCTGTCAACATTCCCTCTCCAAAACAACCACAACCACAACCCACAAAACCAACTCCCTTACCATCTAATCCAACAGCCGATGATGCACCTAAGAAGAAGAAGAGAAGGGTGTTGAGGCTAGAAGAAGAAGAAGAAGAGGATGATGTGGAAGAAGATAGGCTGCCTCTGTCTGCAGTCCTAACATTGGCTAAAGCCAAACCCATGCCCATCACTCCCACTTCACAGATGGAAGCTGTGAGAGTAAAGATTGAAGAAGAACAGCAGCAAAAGCTTCATGATGTGAAATGTTAAAAAGCATTGACAAAACTTATGCGAACATCTTATATGGGTTTGAGGTTGTTGTATATAGTTCTTAGTCAATAATGATTGAGAAATGTGTTCAACCTAGTCGGATGATAATTCATGCTAATGGACCATACTTATGGACCATACGCATGAATGAATCATACTTATGGACCAGTCACATGACTGAACTAGGAGACTGGATCAGTCGTATGACTAAGACATAAAATTTATTTAGTTGCATGACTGAACCTTCAGTCGTGTGTATGAATCAACCACATGAGTCAGTCGCAGGACTGAACCATGCTACAGGATCGTTGAAGGGTGTAGAGTTACAACACAACAACACAAAGAAGAGATTAACTAAACTTAATCAAATAGTAAACTGGATTAACCAAGGTAAGACACTAAGAACACAAGTAATGTAAGAGACAGAACACAAGTATATGGTTTTCAAGAATGCAGTATATTGTTTTCTCTATGTTCTATTACAAGTGTTACAAAGCATATTTGAAAGATACAAGAACATGAGATACTTATACTACATCCTGCAGCCGGCTATACTTTGAAAGCCAGCTGGATACAATTGACTACACACAAAACAAAATCAATTGTAGAGTAAAAAGGCAGATTGCCTTTGGACCTGTGACTATGACATGCCATAGCTCACATCCTTATCTATTACAAAAAGGATAAAGTACATGAAGTAGGAAGTTACAGACTCAAGACCTTAATGTACAGTTACCAAAAGCATGGACCTTTTCACCAACTCATGTAAGTTGGTGACCTTACAGAGGTGCAGCAGAAAGGTGTCCAGCTTTATGAAAAAGTACATCAGATAAAGCATGTATTAAAAGTCTTCGGAAGAAATCTATCTTCATGAGTTGAAGCTTCGGAAGACTTTGTCTCTGAGGCTTCGGAAGACTTCATATTTGGCTTCGGAAGATTTTACACTTAGAGTATTTTCTGTTGCATGTGTAAAACTTCCTAAGCAATCTTCTTCAATGCACTTGTGTTGGATCTAAAAAGGCTGGTGCAACCAAAACCAAGTCACTTAGAAGATTTTGGTACAACAAATAAAGGACTTCCGAAGCTAAGTGTGGAACTTCCGAAGGAAAAAGGAGCTCTTCCGAAGACAAAGTGTAAAACTTACTTCCGAAGGAAAAATTCCAACTTCCGAAGACAAAGAACCTACTTCTGAAGTTCAAGACTTAGAAAGAAAGATCTAAAGTCAACTTCCGAAGTACAGAAGTCCTCAAGCCTCGGAAGTATAGAAGCCTCTTCCGAAGTATAAGTGGCTTTAGAGGAACTTGTTCTTCCTAAGCCAACTTACCTTTGGAAAACACTGCTATTATCCAGTGGACATAAGTATGGTCTCCCTGACACTCCGCTGCAAATCTCTGAGATACTGCATGGCGTTTTCTCAAAAGCCATGTAGTTGACCATACTTTGATCCACTATTTACCTTTTTATGTTAGTGCAGTTGCCATCTTTAGTTGGTGACAAAAGGTAAGTCATGGACATGTCATGACTACCATATCTTAGATAATACTTTATCTAAGATACCATAACTTTAGCATTGTAGTATATGCTTTAGTCTTAGGTTTCTAGCTGGTATCAAAGTATATCCGGCTGTATGATCTAGTATATATATTTCTCATTGTAACTCATGTATCATGCTTGTAAGAGTCTTGTAATATCTTGAGTTGAGAAGTAATATACTCAAGTGCCTTGAAAATTTATTTCTGTGTCTTCCTTTACTACTTATTATATATTATCAACTCTTGTAAAAGACTTTACTTCATCTGAGTTGAGTGTTTCTATAAGTGAGTTTGAGAGAAATCCAAGTGTCTAAGTGACAAACACCAATCCTGCAATTGGTATCAGAGCTTTTTAGGCTCTTGATTGTAAGATCTTACCATCCTGAACAACCTGTTTTTCACTCCTCTTATATCTCACTCAAAATGGCCCTCAACAAATCAGAAGTAGAGATGGGGATGATGACCAAAGCACCCATCATCACCCCTGAAAACTTCAGGTCCTGGAGCAGAAGAATGGAAGGCTTTAGAGGAACTTGTTCTTCCGAAGCCAACTTACCTTCGGAAAACACTGCTATTATCCAGTGGACATAAGTATGGTCTCCCAGACACTCCGCTGCAAATCTCTGAGATACTGCATGGCGTTTTCTCAAAAGTCATATAGTTGACCATACTTTAATCCACTATTTATCTTTTTATGTTAGTACAGTTGCCATCTTTAGTTGTGACAAAAGGTAAGTCATGGACATGTCATGACTACCATATCTTAGATAATACTTTATCTTAGATACCTTAACTTTAGCATTGTAGTATATGCTTTAGTCTTAGGTTTCTAGCTGGAATCAAAGTATATCCGGCTGTAGAATCTAGTATATATAGTTCTCATTGTAACTCATGTATCATGCTTGTAAGAGTCTTGTAATATCTTGAGTTGAGAAGTAATATATACAAGTGCCTTGAAAATTATTTATGTGTGTTCTTTTACTACTTATTATATTATTATCAACTCTTGTAAAAGACTTTACTTCATCTGAGTTGAGTGTTTCTATAAGAGAGTTTGAGAGAAATCCAAGTGTCTAAGTGACAAACCCCGATTCTGCAACTTGTGCAGCATGCAAGAAAGACATTGGATGTTTAGGTTGCATTAGCCTCTTCATTAATCTCTACACATGATAATGGTTCAGCCGTACGAATGAAAACTACAAACCTATAAATACCACATAATTTGTGAAATAATTAGACTTTTGAAGAGACTTCGAATATTACAAACCCTAGCCGTCCAGAGCGTCCAAAACAGCAAAACCAACTCCAAAGTTTGGTCCTGATCGATTTCTAATCAATTCTTAACATTTATCGTTAGATGGATTAGGTTGTCATTCTCACTGATTGGATCACCAACCAAATAGGATTCCGCAATATTTGATCTGGTCCCACGCATAATCTGTTAGTACTCCGTACGAAAACGGTCCTAACAAAAAAATATATCAATATGGTAGCATTGGAAAGAAAAAAAAATACTAAATTTTATGATGAAATTTTTTTAAAAAATAATATCACAAAAAAAAAGTTATGAACGTTTTAAAAAAAAATAGGAGAAATAACATGTGATTTGCATATGATAAAAATAAGTAACTCATATTGGTTTCTAGAGTTCTTATAAAAAAATATGGTTCTTATTTGAACTCTCCCATATATATATATATATATATATATATATATATATATATATATATATATATATATATATATATATATATATATATATAATATATATATATATATATATATATATATATATATATATTATATATATATATATATATATATATATATATATATATATATATAATATATATATACTAGGTTAGAACCCCATGTATTATACGGGTTTAATAAAAGAGAGAACCGGGAGAATTAACATTAGATGGTTTACAATTGTGTCAAATGATATCTTAAAACCTTTTTTTATTATATATATATATATATATATATATATATATATATATATATATATATATATATATATATATATATCCACTTCAAATATATATGTATGTATACATGATGATTATAACATTGGTAATAGAAATTTAAATAAACAAAATAAAGCTATGCTATAAAATAAAAATAACCTTATCATATACACCAATAGGTACATGTAAACAAGGTAGTAATTGATAAAAAATAATAAATATACTTTAGTAAATACGTAAATAACAAATAAATAAACATATGTAATATACACACACATTTTATCAATTTATGACTAGATAAAATAAAATACACTCATGTACCATCAATGGCGTGTCATTTGGTAATCAAATACATAGAGTTGGCAAAATATACAAATCAGATTGGTTAGGTAACAAGTCTTATGCTCACCGGTTCGTTTGCTGGATGGGTTTCTAATTTGTTGAATCTAGCCTATATTATCTATGTATTACAACATAGCTATTGTTTTGTTAAATAATAGAAACCAAATTAAACATAATGACGAAAATTTCAGTATCATTTTCTTTAGGGCTGTTTTTCTGCAAACTTCTATGGATAGTTAGCAAGTCTATTGCATATCAATTTCAGACCACGAGTGATCATAGCAAAAGATGGTCTATATTCTGGGTCTTCATTCCACGATAGTTGAATTAGTTCTATAAGATCTTCAATATTCTCTTCATGCTTCGGTAGTGCTGGCCTTAACTTGCCTTCTCCAACTTCTAATGCTATCTGGTTATCAAACAACACAAATGCGCACAATGTATGTTAAATTCCTAGCTTTATAATAACATAACTAGTTCCTAGCAAGAGTGTTTTTGTTTTTAACCTTGGACGGACCATACTCGGTCTCAATATACGGGTATTGGCCTGTTATAAGCTCGTTAAGTATGATCCCAAAGCTGTAAACGTCACATTTTTCATCATATGGCTCACTTCGGATCACCTCCGGAGCCATGTATACATATGTTCCTGGAAAAACAAAACACACACACGCACATATTGTATTTTGTGTTCTTACAAGTTGAAATGGTAGAAAAGATGAAAAGAGATGCAAATGTTGCCTGTTTCACCGGTAAACGCTTTTTCTTCATCACTTAAAAATCGGGCATGCCCAAAATCTGCAACTCTCACATGAAATGCGTCATCCAAAAATATATTACTAGGCTTCAAGTCTCTATGTATGATCATAGGCTTGTGTTCATGTAAATACTGCATCCCTTGAGCAATTTCTAATGCCTTGGCTAATCTCTCATCAAAAGGAGGGAGTGTAGTGAGCCGTTCTTTCCTTCTTTTGCCTGGGCCATGTAGCCAGTCCTTCAGAGTCATGTTTAGGAACTCAGTGACAAGCCAACCGTGGTTAGGTGGGTCAAGACACGCTCCCATTAGCTGGAGCACGTAGCTATGACGTTGTCTCGATAATGTTTCGACCTCTTGAGCAAAGAAGTTGACTCCACTGTCATTTAAGCGAAAGAAATCTGGAAATATGCATTTCACTGCAACATCTAGACCTCTCCATGTTCCTTGGTATATTTCTGCTGTGCTTCCCTGAGCTATTTTCTTGTGGAGTTGAATCTTTATACCACGTCATCAAATAATAAAAGCCAATCTCATGAGAATGTAGGATTATATATGTGTCTATTTTATCAGCAATGACATATTTACACGCTTAGTTACTTATAAATGAATTTAGTTTTGCACTGTCTATCCTTAACACGTATTCATATGACAAAATTATCCCATATTATTATGTTAATAAATCAACGCAGTGTGCAAGGGTGGGACTTTCAGTTTGCCAAATTGCTAGATTCACCTCTGTCGTTCACACTATTTGCAGGGGGTTTCTCTTCAACCTTTCTTCTTAGGGTTTGGGTTTGCTTTTGAGATGAGACGGGACCACCAACATGTATACATTTTCCATCGAATGATTTACCATCAACTTTTTTTGGTTTTCCATTGTCTTTGATAGGGTTTGACAGAAGATGGATATCTCAATTGAAAGGGATGAGTACGAGTGTGGTTAGCCGTGGGCTGAACGACGATAGAAATCAGAATTGATTCTTTGTTTTGTTCTTGGACATGAATACATGACGCGGTCAACAACCAGGTTTGGTTTCTGCATTATGCTTTCGTAAATTACATGCAGTCGTGGTTCATATTTTGAGTTTTCTTTTCTTTTTCGCTTCGTCTGTTTGGTCATGGATATTTTTATGCCACATATTTGTATTGGTCCTTACATGTTTTCATAAGTAGACACCGTTTCATAATTTCAACAATGGATTTGGAAAATGGATCACCGTTGAAGAACACATGGCTCCAAAGTGATCCACCTAATGAAGAAAAGAAGCATACTTTATGACAACACAAACGATACTTTTACGGAAAAAATAAGTATATACGTTAAATTAGATATGTTTAGATTGTGTATTTATATGCATATTCAACGTTGACTTAGGTATTGGAGTATTATATGAAATCATGTATAGTTATGCTATTAATATATATGTACGTGATAGTGAATGTCAGCACAACTAGCAAGATGTGCATATAAAGAAAATTCCAATCAATTGACATATTTTTGCATACCATGATCAAGTCTCAAACCAGTGCTCAAAGATCATTAATATTCAAGCAAGTTTTTGTAAGGTGAGCAAGATTTTAGTTTTGTGGAAATGACTAAACAGTTTTATTGATTAACAATCTGGTACGTGTGAAAATGATTAACTAACTTTTTTTGTTTCTTTATTTGAATTGATTGTTATATTTATTAGTACTTTTTTCTGCAGGTACGATGACTAACATCTAACGTGGAAAAAAGTACGGTTCACGACTAACATAGGGCCATGAACCAAAATGAGGTGAATCCTTTTAGAGAATGTACTAAATATTTAATCTCTACCCGGTATTACATCCTTAACTTGTAAGGTAACCTTTAATTGAAAATTTTAGAACCTTCATGGTTTCTTATGTGGTAAATAGTTGCCTACTTGAATATAAATGTGACAAATTTCTGTTACTTTTTATGCAATTTCGCCTGGTTATGTAGACGAAAATAGCTTTTTTGTTAGTCATGGTTGTGGGGATTTTTCTAATAGTCGGTTCCCATTGCTATTTATCTATTTTTAAGATGGCCAGTCAGTTATTTATCATATGTTTCATCTACGGTTTTTTGTTCCGTTTGTTTTGGGTTATAGGTTTATGGGGCAGGAGGTTATGGCTCATATGGTGGGAATTGAATTCTATATTAGTGCTGTATATGGAAACATGTATAGAGGAGGTTATGATGGTGGTGGTGGCATGTGTGGTGGAGGAATGTATAGTAGTATTTATGGGATGGGTGGTATGGATGTGGGCATAGGAGGGCTTGATTGTGCATATGGTGATGAGGATCCCAATAATCCATTCGGTCGTGCTCCTTTAAGAGCCTTTAGGATCTTGGATTACTTTGATGCGGATGGTAAGTCAAATAATATTGTTAAGAGTTTATGATACATAAATTTGCATGCATTGTTAGGCCGAGTAGCAATGGTGATAGGCCAAAGCGCTCAGACATTTAACATGTTCATGACGGTCATTCTTTAGGTGTTTTCAAGTTAATAATAATTACAATAATAATATAAATCTTTGATACCTATTGAATTTTTCTGGTAGCAGGCTTAACTTGATAATACAATACTATTTGCAGTTGTTTGATTGGTCAGGAGTCAGGACCGTTATACGGAGACTAAGCTAGATTCGTGTTGTGAATATTGGGTATTAAAAGAGTGCCTAACAGGTTACATCTAGCTGGACCTAATAGATTGCTTAGGCCTCAAACTCATACCGAGGAGCCTAAAGCTGCACCTTCTGCTGGCAACTGGGATGGGGTTGGTCTTTCTTACCACCATGCTCAAACAAACAGAAGAAATGAATCTCTCCACCAATCCAACTGATAGGTGTCAATGAAGTTGTTTATTGCAAACGAAAACGCTGCTGATTGGCCTTATAGATAAGGTATTCTCTTAGTTTGGAGCTGCTATATGTGTGAATCAATTATTTTTGTTTTTAACTCATTACATGTGTAGTAATATTGTAATGATAGTTGTTGCCCATAAAGGACAATATGAATTTATCATGAGATTTCAATCTCTTTTCTATTGGGATTCGATGTCTTATTTGAAGTTTTTCTAGTTATCAACATCGCCCTTTGGGAGGAGAGGAAATTTGCAACAGATTCAGCAGAGACACAGTGGAGGCATCTATGGAACCTAATACTTAGGCTAATAGCAATGGAAGTCAAGAAAATTCGTGGGTGAGAAAAGAGTACCACGGCCTGAATGCAGTAATAAACTCACATTCACGCCAATATTTATAACAACAGGAGCAAGGCCTCGAGTAGGAGGAAGAGTAAACTGCAAGAGTAGTTAGCAAACAATTGCGGTATGTAAATATCAACTTAGTTGTGGATATGTAGTAAGGAAGATGATAACCTTGTGATAGACCTCATCGTATGTTTACTACAACCATTAGCCTTTTTTGATATAACAAACTAAAAATTCTAGGCAACAATGATAGGTGGTGACGATAATGAATGGCATTTGACATTGTTGTTTTGGCATGGTGAACGGTTAAGCCACGCGCTTCGCGCGGGGAGAAAACAACTAGTTTAGCTGAAAAATGTAGTTGTAATGGTGTTAAAGTCATTGTGTTCTTGGTTTGGCAAGTCGAACATTCAGAAATTTTATAAGGATCAACATATGAACCCATTTACGAGAGACATATTCATGGGATGCCACACTACTAGAAATTATGGGGTTTGGCTACCCACTTTCATTTTTTCCACAAATTTCTACGCATTTACGACAACATTGCAATCCAAACAAAATTCCTTAAGTTGCCTAAGAATTTTGCTATGAAATTGCGAGACAATAAAAATCATAATGATTTCGTCACTAAAGTAAAAACCAATTGTATTAATTTTGTTTACTAACTTTAAAATTATAAGTTTATTATAAAATAAAAATATATATAAAACAATTACCTTTAGACTATTAAACATGATGCTAGTTTCTCTTGTAGCTTTTAATTTTTCCCCATAAACTACCTACTGAGTTCAACCATAAAATTAAATAAAACATATTTTTAAATATAAATGGTTGAACACGTCATCCTGGCAAGAACTCTATCCTTTTACGTAAAATTGTTCATGGGTTTTACTTGTTACAAATGCAAACCCTTCTAATCAAACTCATTTCATAATTTGTCAATTTCTTATTATCAAGTCGCGTCTAAAATTCTAATCATTACATTAGATGGATTAATATTTTTGCATGGGTATATATATACGTACCTCATGTGGTCAATGTACCATCCGTTACTCTTAGCTTGTTCAATAAGAGAGGAAAGATCCATGTTTTGTTCAACACGCGGTGGCGTTTGAGGATTAGTAGAAGCTTGAATCATGGCAAATGAGGGACTCAGAGATGATAATGATGATTCTTGAGGGTTATCCTTTTTGTTTAGAATAAGGTTCAAGAACCCATTGTCTTGTGCTATTTGCAGACAGTATTTTAGATAATCTTGTGTTCTTTCTAGTCGCATCTTGTACACAGACTTTAGTTCCTTCTCTTTCTTCACTTCTTTCTGCAGCTCTTCCACCTTCATCATCAGTTTTAATTACTTATAATATTTATAAAATGTACAAAAATTTCTACTAATCAAGAAAACCCACTTGGCCCGTTTTTGGTAGAAGCATAAGTTTAACATAATATTATTAAGTGTGGTTATGTAATTATGTCACGTACATTATCATGCCTATTAATGATGTATAAAGTAAGTCGATAAGGCGGGAACTAGTCACTAGTTAATATGGTAGTTATGCCAAATGTGAACTGACTTTCATTTATGTTCAAGCGAAGAATCATATGAAAATTTCAGTGAACATATGAAATTCAATAGTTTTGAGTATTTGCCTAACCTCGCACATTGTATCGGTTAAGAAAGTTAATAATCAAGTCATCTATTATGACAAGAGGTTAATAGTTCAATGGTGCATGTTGTAACTTCTTAGTTAGTTGGAAGTTAGTTAGTGAATAGATAATAATAGCCGTCGGATCATGGCTTAATGATCAATTACTTGTTCTGTATTATCAATGTTAGTTGCATGAAGTTGTAATCATCTTGTTCAATAGAACTCATCTCTTGATTCTTGTATTCTTGCTTTCATCTTTAACAAGTGGTACCAGAGCCATGGTGATCGAGAGCTCGAAAATTGGACAAGAAGCGATTGAAAGAGAATCAAGATTACAATGGTTTTGACAACCTTCGAGCTAGAAAATTTTAATGGGAAGAATGAGTTTGGGTTATGTCAACTGAAGATGAGAGCTCTGTTGGTCCATCACGGCGTGGTGGAGGCTCTTGTCAGAGAAGCTAAAGTTCCAGCTATAATGTTTGATAAAGACAAGAAAGATATCCTTGAGAAGGCTCATAGCACAATAATATTGGAGTCTGGGAGATCAAGTACTGTGAGAGGTGTCAAAGGAGACCTCGACTACCATAGTTTGGAGTAAATTGGAAGGGCTATACATGACCAAGTCTTTAGCCAACCGATTTTACTTGTAGAGAAGATTGTATACATTCAATATGAGTCCAGGTAAGTCTCTGGAAGATCATACTGACGAATTCAATAAGCTCATCTTGGATTTAGAAAACATAGATGTAACGATTGAGGATGAAGATCTGCAATTTTGTTTCTAACTTCTCTTCCGAAGTCCTTCGATCATTTTGTTGACACCTTAATGTATGGGAGAGACTCACTCTCCATGGATGAGGTGTTGGTTGTATTAAACTCGAAAGAATTAAAGAAGAGGTTAGATTCAAAGGAAGAACTCGAGGATGGTCTGTATGTTCGAGGGAGGTCTGAACAAAGAAGCCTCAAGAAAAGAGGATTTACAAGGTCAAAATCAAAGATGATTAGATGATGTTACATATGTAATTCAGAAAAAACCTAAAACGTGAATGCCCAGAAAGAAAGAAGAAGAAAATGACTCCTTATTTGTGAAGGGTCTAGGATCAGAGTCACCAGAGGCATCAATAGACGGGTATGAGTCAGCTGATCTGTTGATGTGTCTAAAAGAGGCCATGTTGATGAGTGGACTCTTGATTCTGGGTGTTCGTACCATATGACCTTAAATCTTGAAGCATTTAGTGAGCTTAGGATGGAAGATCTAGGGGTGGTGTAGTTGGGTGATGATAGGGAATATCAAATAAAAGGACATGGTACTATATGTCTAAATCTAGATAATAGAGGGGAACTTACCCAAGTGAATGTCAAGTACACCCCTAACTAACTAAGAAACTCATATCACTTGGTCTCTTTGAAAAGGATGGACATCATGGGAGTTTGAGAAGTGGAAAGGTGAAAGTTGTGAAAGACACACTAGCGAGGTTACTGGTACAAGGAAAAGTAACAACATCTACATGTTAGATGGAAGAGTTGATCAAAATGTTGCCAATTTTGCAAGAGAATATGTGCATGATCAGGCTAGGTTATGGCATAACTGGATGGGGCATATAAGCGATCATGGGCTTGCATAATTAAGGAAGCAACATGCATTTGGTGATATTCAAGCAAGAGGAGTTGGGTTTTGTGATTAATGCACATGGGGAGGGCTCGTAAGGTACATTTTGTGAGTGGTAGACATAACACTCATGGCGTCTTAAACAATATTCATTCATATTTATGGGGGTCTGCTCAGGTCAGATCATTGGGTGGAGCTAGGTACTTTATGTCTTTGATAGATGACTACTCAAGAAGAGTGTGGGTCTTCATCTTGAGAAGCAAGTCAGAAGCATTTAATACATTCAAAACCTCGAAGATCATAGTTGAGAATCAAACTGGGCGAAAGGTCAAAAAGCTAAGGATAGACAATGGGTTAGAATTTTGTAGTGGGAAATTTAATCAGCATTGTAAGGTGAGTGGTGTCTCAAGGCACCTTACCATCCCAAGAACACCCCAGCAAAATGGCTTAGTAGAAAGAATGAATAGAACATTAATGGATAAGGTTAGATGTATGTTTGTCAACTCAGGTCTTCATAAGACATTTTGGGCTAAAGCTGTATGTATAACTTCTTATCTAGTTAATAGAAGTCCTTTGTTTGCTATTAGCATGTGTACTCCTATGGAAAAGTGGTCTGAGGTTCGATCAGACTACAACAACTTGAGAGTTTTTGGTTGTTTGTGCTATGCACATGTAGATCAAGGAAAGCATGATCCCAGGGTTATAAAGTGTGTGTTTTTGGGGTATTCTAAAGGTGTCAAAGGGTGTAGACTTGGAAACTGGATGAGGGTAGTCTGAGGATTATTCTTAGTAGAAATGAGGTGTTTAGAGAGCAAGTCTTGTATAAGGAAATGGTCAGTAGTACAAGTGAAGTATGTTCTAGCAACCAGGAAGTTCAAATTGAGGTGGAGCCAAGTTACCAAGCCAGGAGGTTATGTATCTAGTGGGTCTAATAGGCATTATGGTCCTATGCAATGTGGAAGGGACATCAGGGGCTGAACCCAGGTATAACATTGCTAGGGATCGTACTAGGAGGCAAGTTATTCCCCCTGAAAAATTTTGGTCAGATGAGGAAGTGTGAGCATTTGCTTTCATGAGTGCTGAACTAGAAAGTACTCAAGAGCCTATCACTTATGAAGAGGTAATGAGGTCACCTAATAAGGAAAAATGGATTAGTATAATGAAGGAAGAAACGGCATCTTTACATAAGAATGGAACCTGGGTCTTGGTTGATCCTCCGGATGTTTATAAGTTAGTGGGTTATAGGTGGTTATACAAATTTAAAGAAGTAATACCTGGAGTTGAATGTCCTAGGTTCAAAGCAAGGTTAGTGTCTAAGGGCTATACATAAGAGAGTGGGCTTGATTATACTGAGATTTTCTCCCCGGTTATTAAACATTCTTCAATAAGAATGATACTATCATTGACTGCAATTAGAGATTTTGAATTAGAGTAGTGGATGTTAAGACTACCTTCCTACATGAAAATCTTGAAGAACACATTTATATGCACCAGCCGAAAGGTTTTGAGGTAATGGGTCAAGAGGGAAAGTTTGTTTGCTTAAAAAATCATTGTATGATGCAGGACCGTTTAGGGTGGTCAAATAAAACACAAAAACACAAAGAGGAGAGTAACTAAACTTAATCAAATAGTGAACTTGATTAACCACAAGTAAAGACACTAAGAACACAAGTAATTAAGAGGCAGAACACAAGAGCAAGATACACAAGGAGATGATTTTCAAGAGTGCAGTATATTGCTTTCTTAATGTTCTATTACAAGTGTTAAAAAGCATAAAGATAAAGTTACAAGAACATGAGATACTTATACTACATCCTACAACCAGCCATACTATGAAAGCCAGCTGGATACAATTGACTAGACACAAAACAAAATCAGTTATAGAGTCAAAAAGGCAGATTGCCTTTTTGACTTTGTGACTATGACATGCCATAGCTCATATCCTTATCTATTACAAAAAGGATAAAGTACATGAAGTAGAAAGTTACACACTCAAGACCTCAATGTACAGTTACCAAAAGCATGGATCTTTTCACCAACTCATGTAAGTTGGTGACTTTACAGAGTTACAGTGAAAATGGGTCCAGCTTTATGGAAAACTACATCAGATAAAGCATGTTGTTAAAAGTCTTTGGAAGAAATCTGTCATCAAGAGTAAAGCTTCGGAAGACTTTGTCTTTGAAGCTTCGGAAGACTACATCTTTGGCTTTGGAAGATATTGGTCTTAGCTTCAGAAGATTTCACACTTTGAATATTTTTGTTACTTGTGTGAAACTTCCGAAGCATTCTTCTTCAGTACTTGTGCAGCATGCATGCAGAAAGACTTTGGTTGCTTCAGCCTCTATACATATTCTTTACAAACTCCCCTAGGCTGATGCTACCAAAACTCTTAAAGACTTCAATATCAACAGTCCTCATTAGGATAATAACCAGCCATTTCATCATGAGATGATTAGGATCCTTCAGACTATGAAAATGTCTTCTCATGTCAAAGAGAACATACAAAGGCAACTGAAACATGTCTTGCCAAGTGTAGACATTTTGAATGCCATGATCTCTAATAACATGCCACTTTTCTGGATTTGTAGTGTATGTCCAGGATAGGATGCTAGAGGAGCTATTGGAATGGGAGGTGATGGAGCATCCTCTGGCTGCACATCCTCAGGATATTCTAACTCATCCTAAGGTTCAGAAAAGGAAGCAATCTTCTTCTTCTTTGGCTTTGGTTTTGAAGCCATCCTTTTCTTTCTCTTTACAACTTTTAACTGAGAATACTGGCCTGCAGCAACTGATTGATCTTCATTGTCTTTCTCAGTTTGGTCTTCCATTCTCACATGTTCAGATTGAGAGTGAGTCTAACCCTGCTGTGGATTAGAGGATGAAGCTTGCTAAGATCCAGCAGGAGGTCCAGGTTGTGATGTCTCTAGTTGTTCAACCTTAACCTCCACTTTAGGTGGGGCTTGACTTGGAGGGGAATGTAAGTCAACTAGCTCTCCACTTTTTATCTTCTGCTTAATCACCCTTATATGCTCATCCATAGTGGATAGAGGCATAGGGCCAAGTCTCCTTCCCGTTTCTTCATGCTTTTTTGGATGATGGCTCTTGACTTAGCAGCTTCTTCCCTTAGCTTTCTTTTGGTTGTCTTTCTTTCATTGACTATCTCAAGTTCAAGTTGTTTAAGATACTCAAACTCAATATAGTCAAAAGATAAGGGAAGAAGTGCTTTAGCCTGATAGAGGCCTATGGCACTCAGGTAGTTGATCATCTTGATCCTTTCTTTTTCTTTATCTACCTGAGGTTATTGTTGAACCACATCCTCATATGCAGGGCTTTCTTGAACTGGGGAGAGAGTAGGCACATGCTTATATAATCTTTTAATTATTCTGTCTTCTTTGATTTTTACCAGTAGCTCTGCATCTTCTGCCTCTTTCTTCTCCCTTGACCTTTCCAGGTCAACCAGTTCATTTAGTTCCTCCAAGGGGAGAGAGATGACATTGTCTATGTCATAGTTCCTTGTCTGCAGCTAGTTTATCTTGGCTGCCCTTAACTCATCATTCTGAGTATTTGGTCTGGGGCCAACCCTGATACCAGACTCCAAGAGTCTTACAGACTCAGAAGAGGAACTTTCTCCCCTCAGCTTCCTTTTCCTCTCTCTTTTCTCCTCCTCAATCTCCTCAAAAGTTACTTTTCTTTTCCTTTTGTCACTCACAGAGCTTTGTGACTTAGGGTGGAGAGAGATTTGACCTTCATTGCTTGATGTAGCTTCCAACCTCTAGACAGAGAGAGGTTGAGAAGCATCTTCACCAGCAGGTGTCTCAAAAAGGGAATTGATCTCTGCAGTAGTTTTTGGTGATAAGACAGGGCTCTCAGGTTCTGTCACTAGGCCTTCAGTCAAGGTTTCCCCTATGAAGCTAATCTTAGGGTCTGCCTCAACATCCAGTTGACCGATGACATTGCCTGATGCCATAGTCTTCTTCTAAGGCTGAGCTCTGTAGTGATCTGGTCTTGGATTCTTTGGGCCAACTTGTTTGCTTGTCTTGATTTGCTTGGATTGACAAGTGGCATGTTAACTAAATCCAGACCTTCATAGAAGTTCAAGGTCTGAAAGTTGAAGATCTCCTGCTGCCCTTGAACTCTAATGATGATTAGGGCTCTCATGTTGCTGTCATACCTCCACCCAATGATGTGATTGGAAGATGGTGGAGATGACATAGCCCTTGGTATCCCTTCCTCAAACAAACTCTGTATGAAGGAGTCTATGTAGTCCACATCAATGTGAATTTGAGGAGGTTGCTGAGAATGCACAATTGCAAGTGAGGATGGTGAGTCCTCAGTGTCCATTCTCTTTGAAGAACTCCAAGGTTCTGTAACTATAATGACTTTCTCCTCCCTTTTGGTAGCATCACCCACTTGCATAGGTGAGCCAGGAGTTAGGTCAATCACATCCACAGGGTCTTGTGTTCCTGGTTGAGCTCTTCTTAAAGGTCTCCCAGCTAGTTTTTCCTTAAGATATGAAATCTGAAGTTGTTGATCATTGACCCTATTCTGCAAGGTAGTCACTTGAGATTCAAGGTGACTAACCTTGGAGACTAAATAGGTGCATGTTTGAGACAGTGTTTGCACCTTTAGTTTTAAATTCCCCTCATCTTCATCAGAAGAATCATTGGAGGATGAGATGATTGGACCAAAGTCCTCACTCTCACCACCAGCTTCAGGTTCTTGGCTACTGGATTTCCTCTACTCACTGGCAATCTCAGTTGAGATGTCAGTGGGCTAAGTTTCCATGGTTGAGGTCTTAATGATGTGATCATTTTTAAAAGTGAGAGCCTCTTTCATATGGATATTCTAAACAGGTTCAGAAGTGTCCACCTCAGTAGTTGGTGAGGGTGATTTGTGGTTGTTTCGGTGGTTGCGATGTAGAAGGTGTGGGTTCAACACTAGTTGGTGCTGGTAGGTTGTCACCTTGAGCAATGAGCTCTATCATTTTTGGGACCAGGGCTGTTTCTACCCCAGAGAACCCAACAGTGGGCTTTCTTAGTATTTTAAAGATGACGGGCTTCATTTGTCCCGGTTAAGAAGTTACATGTTCCCCTTAACTGTGAGCCCAGTTCACAATTAAGAATGTACTGGACATATCTAGGGAACATGTAATATTTTAAGGAGTCTAAGTTTGCGAACAAATTAGTATAAACAAACTGAAAATACCTGAACTTGACCCCCTAAACCATTCCATGGACAATGAAGGATATATCCTCAGGAATTTGGTCCCATCCACCATGCTTGTTTGATAAGCTGTGGATAACCACATGGAGTAGGAATTTCCACTGGGATGAGACCTTCCCTTTCCTGAAGGTCTTGACAGAGTAGTCTCCCTTATAACCCATCTGATTAAAAGAATGATTTATAGCTTCTTTTGGGAAGAACACCTCACCTTCTTCATTATCTAGCTGAAGATGCATGTTGATGATGCCCAAAGTGATGAAGACTGTTCTCCCCTACACTGTGGTAGACAGTGCCTTCTCCCCATCCATTACGACCTCTTGGCAGGTCTTCCAGAATTCTAACAGATTATCCTCATAGAATGGAGGATCAATGGTTAGGGAGGTGAAGTAGTTCAACAAAGTTAAGAAACAGAAAAACTCTGAGAAATGAGGATATTTCTCAGAGCTTAATAGAGCAACCTGATTATGTTGCCTGTGTAACTGCATGATAAAGTTCGGGTCATTTCTGTGAAGGGGGTTGGCCATTTTGAGAAGCTTAAGGATGAAGAAAGATGAAAGAAAGTAATTTCAAAGAGAAATTTTGGGGTTTTAGGTTTGGAGGAAGAAGCAGATGATAGAAAGAGGGGGAAACCGTTGGGTTTATATGTGAAAAAGATTTCAGATAAAGTTTAATGAAAGAGGTTAAACTTTGAAATCCGGATGTCGGTCCCACCTCTAAAAAAGTAGTTTACTTTGCTCAAAAAGTAGTTTTCTTGGAAGTCAAAAAGCTTTCGAAGGTAAATTATCTTTGGAAGTTTTAATGAAAAAGCTTCCGAAGCTAAAATGACTTCGGAAGATTTTCCTAAGAGTTGTGAAGATTTTGACTTCGTAAGAAAATCAAGAATTGAGAGTTTTATTCAAGAACAAAACTTCCGAGAGTTAATTTGCTTCAGAAGAAAAAGGACTTCGAAAACATATAAGTGCCAAAGAGAATTTTTAAGCTTCGGAAGATATTTTAGAAATTTTTTCCGAAGGTAAAATACTTGGGCAGTTAGTTGTTTTAAAAGCATAAATTTCCTCCGAAGTTAACAACATAACTTTCGAAGGATCAAAATTTTCATAATTATAAGGAAAGTCTTCAAAAAGTTTTTCATCTATAGAAAACAAGAGCTTATGAAAGTGATGAACTAGACAACTTAGGACACAGATGTTTTAAGAATTAATAAGAATTAGTTTTAAGAAAAACCTACTCAAAGTTGATCATCCCAATAGCTGATAGAAGATATTTAAATCTCTGTTTATCAAAAGCCTTTGTAAACAGATCAGCATATTGTTTATCTGTGTGAACTTTGACTAGTTTAATTAATCCCTTTTCATAATTATCTCTTATTAAATGATACCTGATGTTGATGTGTTTGGTCCTTGAGTGCTGCACGGGAATCTCTATGATTGAGATAGCACTATTGTTGTCTATGTGAATGGGAGTCTCCTTGAAGTTGAACCCATTGTCCAGCATCTGATTCTGAATCCATAGCACTTGAGCACAGCAGCTTGCAGCAGCAATGTATTCAACTTTAGTAGTTGATGTAGAGACACAAGATTGTTTCTTGCATTGCCATGAGACAACCCTTCCACTAAGAAACTAACATCTCCTAGATGTAGACTTTGTAGTCATGTTGCAACCACCATAATCACTATCTGTATAAGCATACAGATTGAAGTTAGGATTCTTAGGATACCATAAACCAAGCGTTGAAGCACCCTTAAGGTTTCTTAGAATCCTTTTGACAGTAATAGATGAGACATCTTAGGGTTGGCTTGATATCTAGCACAGATGCAAGTGGCAAACATAATATCAGGCCTATTAGCAGTAAGATACATAAGTGAACCAATCATAGCCTTGTATAAGTGTTCATCTACACACTCCCCCTCAAGATCAGGTCCAAAGGAGTGGTTTGTAGCTATGGGTGTCTTAGCAATCTTACAATCAGTCATTTTGAACCTCATGATTATGTCTTGAACATACTTTGACTGACTAATGATCATGCCATCTTCAACTCGCTTCACTTGAATTCCTAGAAAGAAATTGAGTTCTCCCATGGCACTCATTTCAAATCTGTCCTTCATCAGCTTCTCAAAGTCTTTGCAGAGCTTTGGATTAGTTGAACCAAAGATGCTGTCATCCACATATACTTGAACTAGCAATATGTCATTTCCTTGTCCTTTGATGAAAAGAGTTCCATGCTTGCAAAGATACTGTGATAGTATCTCATACCACTTCCTATGTGCCTGATGCAGCCCATAAAGAGCTTTGTCAAGCTTGCAAACATAATTAGGATGATCAGGATCTACAAAACCAGGTGGTTGTTTGACATACACCTTTTTATCAATCACTCCATAGAGAAAAGCACACTTCAAATCAAGTTGAAAGACCTTGAAGTTATTGGATGCAGCAAATGCCAGGAATATCCTAACAGCTTCTAGTCTTGCTACAGGAGCAAAGACATCTGTGTAGTCAACTCCTTCTTCTTGTGTTTATCCTTGAACAACTAGTCTAGCTTTGTTCTTGATGATGAATCCTCTATCATCCTTCTTGTTCCTAAACACCGATTTGGTTCCAATGGTAGTCTTCCTATGAGGAAGAGGACAAAGGTTTCAAACTTTTTGTCTTTTGAATTGAAGCAGCTCCTCTTGCATAGCTTCAACCCAACTTCCATCCTTTAGAGCCTTATCAACTTTCTTTGGCTCTATCTGGGATAAGAAACAAGAGTGAAAACAAACATTTGCTTCATGGGTTTGTCCTCTTGTTCTTACCCCTGTGATAACATCTCCAATGATGTTTATGGTAGGGTGGGACTTGTGGATCCTTAGCTAAGGGATCATAGCAAGTTGTTGAGAAAGATCTAAATTAGAGAAATTTAGATCTGGTATAGACGTTTCACCCACCATATCAGCGCACTTATCAAGAGAGACTTGATCCAAGGAGTGTGTGACATCATTGATGTTGTCATCTACGGAGTGGTTATCAGCATCAAGAAAGTCTTGATCACTGTCACCACTACCATCATTGTCTTCTGCAATTAAAGCATTGTTACCTAGTTGTGGAGTCACTAAGCTAGAGTTTGAAGGCATACCAGATGTATCAGCTAAGTTTGTCATTGTGGTGCTGATAGAAACCTCATTTGCAGAAGTAGTTCCAACTAGAGCTGAAGATGTGTTACTTGAAGGTCTTCTCAGCTCAAATCTTGGATCAGGATCACCTGTATTTAAATTTTTTGCAGATCCTGAAACAGTCTCACAAGATTTGTTAAAACAGTTGGTAACTAGATCAAGATCAAAGAGCCAATCAGGACCAGAACCAACCACACAGGGTTTGTGTTCATTGAAACTTAGATTGGCTGACTCCTCAACAATTCTAGTTCTGAGATTGTATACTCTGTAAGCCTTAGCTTGGGAAGAGTATCCAATAAAGTGTCCATCATCTGATTTCTCAGCAAATTTGGCAATTTGATCCTTGGTATTCAAGATGGTGCAAGGACAACCAAATGACCTGAGAAAACCAATGAAAGGTTTCCTCTTGTGCCAAAGTTCATAAAGAGTCTTGCCATGAGTCTTAACTACTAAAACTCTGTTATGCACATAGCAAGCAGTGTTGACTGCCTCTGCCCAAAAGGCGATGGGCAGCTTAGAGTCAGATAACATGGTTCTTGCAGCTTCAATCAGTGTCCTATTTCTCATCTCAGCAACACCATTCTGCTGAGGAATCCTAGGAGCACTATATTGTCTTGTAATACCTCTTTCATCACAAAATGCATCAAGGATTTGGTTCTTGAATTTAGTTCCCTAATCACATCTTATGATTTTGACCTTGTGATTAGATTGATTCTCAATCTTTAAGATGAAATTCTTCAGAATCTCAAGAGTCTCATCCTTAGTTCTAAGTAAAAAGACCCAAATGAATCTTGTAAAGTCATCTGTGATCACTAAGCAGTAAGAGGTCCTTCATAGACTCATTACACTGGTGGGGCCAATAGATCCATATGTAACAAGTGTAGGGGGTGTAGTGATGGAGTTCCTTTCCTTAGGCTTGTGAGATACCTTATGTTGCTTCCTTTTAGACATCCAACACAATGGTCATCACTTGTAAACTCTTTCTTTGGCATTGCAATTACCAAATCATTCTGAATCAGTTTACTCATGTTTTTAAAGTTTACATGGCACATTCTTTTATGTCATAGGAAAGACTCATCAATATTTTCTTTAGACAGAAAGCATGAAACTTCTCCAGAAGGAGATATTTGTTGCAAATCCATCTTGTACATGTTCCCTTTCCTGGGGGCTCTAAGCAGAATATGCTCATGAGGAATGACCACCCCGGGCATGATAACAATGCACTCACGCTCAGTAAAGAGCGTGTATGACTCTGGTCATAAAATTAGGATAAACTCAGGAGATTGTACCCAAGCTCCTTGACAAATTTTACCTTTTCAATGCCGAGCTTACCATTTGTGACCTTGCCCCTCCCAGAAATGTAACCACCTTCACCACCTCCAAAGGCAACTGGCCCTCCATCAATCCTTTCAAAGTTCTGGAGTAGTGACCTATTGCGTATCATGTGTCTGGAACAGCCACTGTCAATGATCCAGACATTTTTGTTTGTCTTGAGCTATCCTTACACAAAGAAAATGATTAGTTACATTTGGAAACCAAAGCCTTACATGTCTTGGGCTCATTAAGAGAAATAGAAGGTAATGCAACAGTAATAGATCCTATTGTTGTGCTAGGAGGATCTTGAGCTGTTGTTCATAGAATTTTCTCAGTCACTTGGTCTTTTTTAGACTTCCACACCACATTTATAAGCTTGGACTTGACCTTCAACAATTCGGAAGCTTTTGATACTTTAGAAGTTTTGATGACTGTACCTTCGGAAAACTTTGCAAACACTATGGCAGACTTCAGTGCATTGGAAGTATTCCTTCCTTCCGAGACCAACTTTTCGTCCGAAGGAAATTTTCCACTTGCCTTCTTCTTGGTATTGGAGCTTTCAAAGGAAACAGATTTTCCTTCCGAAGCTTGAATCTTCTTAGAACTCTTGGAAGTATTTGGTTTGATCATGTGAAGAGTACCTTTAGGATTGTAAGGACAATTCTTAGCAAGATGAGCAGTACAATCACACATAACACACTCCTTTTTCTTCTTCCCAAGGCCTTCTGAGAGCAAGACTAACTTTGGTCACATCCCTTCTCCACTCTCATCTTTGCAGATGCTGAGACAGTCCTTTTAGGCTAAGGACTATTCTTGGAGTTTGATGGTCCAGGCTTTGTAGCAGTGGTACACAGTAGATCAGTCTTCTTCAGGCTACTAAGATTATTTGAACATGAACTAGAACTCTTAGCAGAAGAGTTGAGGTTGATGTTTTCAGTCTTTACTACTTCAAACCCTGCAGAGATAAAAAGTTGTTTATGCTTAGAGTCAAAAGTAGCCTTTGATCTCTTGAGCTTTCCTAGCTTTTCTTTTGCTCTTTCTGATCAAGTTCTTCCTCATTGACTTGGTCATCACAGTCTTCTTTTTCTCTTTAGAAGGATAGTGGCCCTTCTTAGAATCCTCCTCTTCACTCTTCTCAGAGGAATTTTTCACTATCACATCTTCATCCTCTTCACTCAAAGGATCCATGAGAAGAAGCTCATCTTCACTAGTTCCACACCTAGGTGATCTTACAGACAAGATTATGTGTGGAGGAGCTATCTCATTTGATAGCACCTAGTCCCTGCTTGTTTTGATAACACACTTTGTTGCGCAAGGATGAGGATATCATGTTCTTGAAGGTCTCTTCTTCAAGAACACACTTGTCCGCCCTGGCTTTGCTGATCAAAGCTTAGCCTGGCACTCAGTCAGCTTAGTTATGGGATCCTTGATTTGAGTCCTAAAATTTGTATACTCCTGTTTTAGAACTAATGTTGTTTTCTCTAAGTCCGCTATCTTTAGTTTATAATCATTTTCAGACTTTCTAATGTCAGCTTTTAAAATGTTTAAGGACTCAAGATCAAATCTGATCTCCAAGTTATAGGACCTGTATCTATTAACTTTAGCAATGCATTCAGGGGTACATAGATGTTCCAATACCTTGGTTTCATCATGATTTTCCATTAGTGCTTGGTTTGGAGAAGCATCTTCCACTTGAAACCTCTAGTCAAAGCTTCCATGTTCAACAGAAATAGCAACCTGTTGCTTTGGCTAGAGACCTGATGAAACCTTCCATTCTCATACACCAGGTGTCAAAGTCATCAAGAGTAAATTGGGGACTTGTACATGGTTCCAGTTTCCATATCTTGAGTTCGTATATCTACAATTACATACTGATGACATGCTTATAGCATGTAAGGATAAAACTCAAATTGAACTTACTAAACAACCACTTATAAGTGAGTTCAAAATGAAGGAACTAACTGAAGCCAAGAATTTATTGGTATGGAGATACATAGAAGAAGAGATTGAGACAACTTAAATTGACTCAAAGTTCATATACTCAGAAGATCTTGGCAAAGTTTTGTATGGAGAAATGCAATCCTATCTTAACTGCTTTAGCTCAGCATTTTGAGTTGTCCAACATGGATTTTCCATCAACATCAAAGGAAGAAGATTATATGAATAAGGTTCCTTATGTTAGTGTAGTTGGAAACTTGATGTATCTAATGGTTTGTACATGTCTAGATCTAGCTTATGCTGTGAGTATAGTAAGTAGATATATTTCAAACCAAGGAAAGGTTCATTGGAGTGCTGTAAAGTGGATTCTATGGTATCTGAATGGTTCTATGAATCTTGGTGTAGTTTATGGTAAGTCTGAATCAAATGAGATGTTGGTTGAGGGTTTTGTTGATTCAAACTATGCCAAGGACTTAGATAAAAGCAGATTGATTTCTGGTTATGTCTTTAAGGTTCTAGCTAGTGTTGATAGCTTGAATGCTTCTTTACAAAAGGTGGTAGCTTTATCCAGTACTAAAGTAGAATATATTGCATTGGCTAAATGTATTAAGGAAGCTTTGTGGGTTAAAGGCTTTGCCTTTGAACTAGGAATAAGTATTACTGATATCTTTAACAACCGACCTCTAGGTCATGATTCTTACCTTGCCAACCTGCATTATTTCCTATTCAAGTATTATATATAATGATATTATTTCCATTATTATTATTATTGGCACTTTTATTATTATGGCTATTGTTGTCTTTATTGGTATTTCATGTGCCTTCTATGATAATTTAACCGATCAAGCATTAGTTAGGGAAATCCTAGTGTCCGGGGAAAGTTAATTAGTCACCCTTGCAAAACTAAATCATGGATGAAAAGAATTAAAGTGTGTGCCTACACACTAGGAATTTCGACTAACATGCATGTTCATGCATAATAACAATTTTCAACTAACTAAATTTTACCATCTAAAATACTACCCAATACTATACTACACTGCAAATTATACTACATAATACTACTAAACATTTAAATCAAAAATCAAAAACCAACACCACTAAAGGCCAAATCGGCCGCCCCCCCTCTCCTCCACTCCCCTCTCTTCTACACCACCACCCTTTTCCACTAATCCCACTTCATGCAAACTTTCAACACTCCACACCATACCCCTTTTCTCTCCCTCTCTCCCTCTCGGTCTCCATAACTGAAACACACACACACACACTCGAAATTCCCTCTCAAATCCCAGCCATCTCAAAGAAACACCACAAGCCTATCGCCCAAGCATCAAACCGCAAGGAAGTGAAGATTTGCGAAGCTTTGGTGCCCGAATCTTACAAGCTCGTGGATTTCCAGCCTTAATCGAGATTCTCCAGCTTCTTCCAAGGAGTTTCAAGCCATCCACAACCTGCTACATGCCCCAAACCGCGAGATACGTCAAGTGTAAGCTTCATGTCACCGGTTTTAGTCATTTCTTGAATTTGTCTTCGTTTTTCAGTCAAAACGTCACCATTCTCATATCTAACAGAAACTTGCTACTACAACTCCATTCTTGAAGAGCTTTTCATGTCCTTGAAAGTACCATACTCGTAAGCATGCCATTCTATAGGTGTAACATGGTTTACACCTAGAAAACCCTCTTTTCGGATGCTTTTACACCATCCAACTTGCACAACTTATGTCTCTTCTAAACTAATCATGTAACCTGCTCAAAATGGGATTTCTAATCTCCTAATAACCTGCTTTCAAAGTTACAATAGGTTTGGTTAATGTTTAATCGCAAGTTATGGCATTTAACACAAGTGTAATGGATGAGAATGGTGTAACACTTTAGTTTCCATCGTGTTCTTACTTGGGTTGATGAACCCGTGAGGTTGACATAGTATTTCAGTAAGTTTTGGATGATTTGGGTATGTGATGTGATGTTAAAGGCTAAAAATATAAATGTCTTAGACTTGTAAGCTATTTGGATATATTCGAGGACCCGAAAAGTAGTAAAAACAACTTTAAAACAATAAAATATAGATTTTAACCATCTTAAAAAGTATTCCAGGCTCTAAAACGGTTAACAAAGTATTTGGGTCGGATTTTTTGATTAAATGGTCAAAGAATAGATTAAATGGAATTTTTAGTGAAAAACGGGTTTTAACTAGGTAACGTTAGGAAGATAATTTTAGAAATGAGGGTATAACACCAAAATCCTAGGAAACCATGTTTTTCAGTAAGTTATGTACTATAAGATCTAAAAGTGTTGAAAAATTAGTCAAACAGCTTTTAACAGGTCAAATTCGGTTAAAAATGTGTTTAAATGGGTAAAACTTAAAAGGTAGACTTCACCTAAAAGGAGCTCGAACTGCATCTCTAACAGATTAAAAACCTTATACAAAGTCATTTAAAATGATATTTAGTGAATCTAAGACCATTAAAAGACATTTAATGCAAGAAATCAAACTTTGGGGTAGAAATTGTAAATTTTGAAACTTTGAGGACTAAACGGTAAATTTTTAACAAACTTTTATAAACCGACCCCTTGAACCAAGAATCACTTAAAAGACTCAAACTATCTTTCTTTTCTAAGAAACTCTAACTTTCTATAAAAGGGAACTTTTTAAACAAGAACTTAGTAATTCAAATGCTATTAAGGTTTTAACCGCATGACACATCTTATGCATCTCCATCACCCTGTGTTAGTAGATTACCACTTAAATCTTATTGAATAGGGTGCTAGATTTGATACTTTTCCAGCACACAAAATGACCCTTTTTGCTTGAATTCTAAGGTAAGTTTAAGTGTTTTCCTTTTTACTATTATTTTAGGATGAAGCATGCTCTGTTTAAATTAAACTATTTTCGTGCTATATTATAATGTTGTATGTTGTGGTTATGTTGAGACCTGCTAATACTTGTATCACTATCATTAAATCTTTTGGGAACCGCTTGTTTATATGGGTAGATCTACTTGGGGAATCCCCCACACAGTGCCTTCTGTGATGAATAGGAAGCGTACCACAATGAGATCCTGCGAGCTCGTTGGTGGCATGTAACAGGTTTTGTAAGATACTATAGTGAACCATCTGGCAGGTATGGTCCACTGGTTTGAGTCTCAGTTCTCCCCACGAGGATTTAACCAGTAACTTAATTTTTGAAGAGGCTAGCCGGGGCTGAGTGCAGGGTTGATTGTGATCCCCACAACAATGATACTATGACTTTTAAATAAGTGTGGATTCTAACGAATCCTTATTTTTAAACTTTAAGCACTTAAATTCACCAACTTTTTAGTTGACATAATTTCTTTTGAGCAAGACTCTAGGTATCGTTGAAGACCTCAACCTAGCACCATTACCATGGCATTGGCTTGTCTGATTTTCAAAACTATCTAACCAATTTTTAATACCGTTGTTATACATTATGTCCTTATGTTGGACGTACAATTTAATTTGAGGGCTAGATCTATTTCTAGCCTGGGATTATTGTTAAACTTTTAATGCCATGTGATGTTCTCTCCCTTTGTGCTCTCATGATGGTTTGTTTCCGCTGTCATATGTTGCTAGTCGATGATGGTCCACCCTACCTGGGCCCGGGGTGTGACAGATTGGTATCAGAGCCAAAGGTTGTAGAGAAGTCAGGAATACCATAGTAGAACCTAGGCTACAACCCTGATACCTTAGGACCACCCTTATGGAAAGTGTTGGGATGATCGGGTTAGGTAAATTGATGATTACACTTGATCAACGTAATCATGAATTTACCGGATATGTAAATTCCAGCATGGACCTTAGGTCGTGTTTGGACCCTTCTCTATTTGAAATTATGTGTTCTAAAGTTTTCTTGGTGTGGTCTAAGAGTTTTATTTAAAACAACCTATTTATTTACTTATTGTTGTCAATTGACGAGACCATTAATTTCTAATACTCTTATTGATACAATTGATCACTGATTCTACTGCTATCAGTACTATAAGTACTGCTACTATTACTTGTACTACTTCTACCATGAGTTATGAGAAACCAAATTACTTATGATGATTTTACAGGTTATTCGAGACTATGGTAGGAAAAGGTAAGGCGTCAGCTCACCCAGTCCACGAGACTACTTCTATAGGGAGCAGCTTAAGGATCACTCCTAGGACTGAATACGAGGCTTACCTCAGGAGGTGCGGACAACCTGGATTTTTATCTGTGACTTTGGACGACTCGGAGCCATTAGAGGACTCTACTTTGATGTCCCCATCCAGGAGCCGAATGCGCTCCAACTCACCGCATGTCATTGCACCCACTCACTCACCTCTCCCTCCTATCGGGGACAGGGGTGCACAGACTATTACCCGCCCCCAAAAGAATGTTAGGCCGGGAACCTCAGTCTCTTTCAGGAGGCCACCTCCTCCGCCTCCACCGGTCAGGAGACCGATACCGGCCCCACAACCATTTGATCCACCCCGACACCAACCACTAGACGAGCACTGGAGGCAACCTAGGCATAACATGTATAACGGCTGTAACGCCCGGAAATTTTCTTTGAAGACAAAGAAAGAAGAAAAAGAAATAAAGTATAAAGTCGAGGGACCAAACTCGCGAACGAGAGAAAATTCGATGAATGGGAGTATAAAAGGGGGAAGACACCCCATTCTTACCATTTTCAGCCAAGAAGATAGGAGAGGAGAAGAGAAGGAGAAAAAGCGAAGAAGTGTTGGTTCGAGTTGGTTCGAGCGGCCAAAATCGACGTGTAGCGTGTCAAATCGAAGCTCTACTCGATGGGATCGTTAAGGTGAGTTCTAGGACCCCTCTCTTACATGATTTTGAATAATTTTGGGGCTGGAATGCATCTGAAAACCCTTTTTCGAGTTTTTGGGGGTAAACCCGTTTTTATGCTTGTGTATGTGTATGATTCATTTGGGGCTTGATTTCTTGCTTGGTTATGCTTGATTGAGGTCGTGGTGTGTTCCCTAAGGTTTTGGATGGTCGATTCAGGGTTAAAATGGGTTTAGATGAGTTTGGAGGCCGAAAACCCTCGGTTGCAGTCGGGATGAACTGCACTCTGCATCAGCTAAGGCCATTCGGCCGACTGGAGGGAGACTGAAGGCCAGTCACCCGAATGGAGGGAGACTGAAGGCCAGTCACCCGAATGGAGGGAGACTGAAGGCCATTCGGCCGACTAGAGGGAGAATGAAGGCCAGTCACCCGACTGGAGGGAGACTGAAGGCTAGTCACCCGAATGGAGGGAGACTGAAGGCCATTCGGCCGACTAGAGGGAGACTGAAGGCCAGTCACCCGACTGGAGGGAGACTGAAGGCCAGTCACCCGACTGGAGGGAGACTGAAGGCCAGTCACCCGACTGGAGGGAGACTGAAGGCCAGTCACCCGACTGGAGGGAGACTGAAGGCCAGTCACCCGACTGGAGGGAGACTGAAGGCCAGTCACCCGACTGGAGGGAGACTGAAGGCCAGTCACCCGACTGGAGGGAGACTGAAGGCCAGTCACCCGACTGGAGGGAGAATGAAGGTTTAGTCACCCGAATGAAGGTCCAGTCACCCGAATAAAGGTCCAGTCACCCGAATGAAGGTCCAGTCACCCGAATGAAGGTGCAGTCGCCCGAGTGAAGGTCCAGTCACTAGAATGAAGTTCCAGTCGCCCGAACAGAGGGCTAGTCGCCCGGATGAAAGGCCAGTCGCATGGAGGCCAGGCGACTGAAGGGTATCCATACGCCCGATTGACCGTAGTATTGTTTGAATTTCGGAAAGTGCGGACTTAGACTCGGACCCTCGGGGTTGTAGATGATGAGATGGGCATGGATGATGCAAAACGATGTATGATGATGAGTTGACGACGATGATGGGTATGATGTTATGTGTGATGTATGCCTCGCGGTGCATGTGATGCATTGTATGTCAGATGTGTGTTATGTATGTATGATGATGCCTGTATGGTGATGATGTATGTTTATGATTATGTGTATGTTCCTTATTATGTATGTATGTCTTCCCTTGGCTTTACGTTGAACGTTAATGAATGTAATGAAAGTATTTAGTATCGTAAAGTGGAAGATAATAAAAGAGAGAAACGTAA
The DNA here is from genome assembly GCA_025506515.1 of Flaveria trinervia. Taxonomy (NCBI): domain Eukaryota; kingdom Viridiplantae; phylum Streptophyta; class Magnoliopsida; order Asterales; family Asteraceae; genus Flaveria; species Flaveria trinervia. Next base: position 56,817,258 of record CM046448.1, on the reverse strand, counting down.
TGAATGAATGCGAGCATAAACGAATGAATGAGAGTAAGGATGGCTTGCGAAAGAAAGAAAGGAGGTTCATGACTCATTGAGAGTTGTTAGCTCAATTGTGTGTGTATCATAGCGTGCGATCTTGTCATTCGAAGAAACACCACAAGCCTATCTACCAAGCATCAAACCGCAAGGAAGTGAAGATTTGCGAAGCTTTGGTGCCCGAATCTTACAAGCTCATGGATTTCCAACCTTACTCAACATTCTCCAGCTTCTTCCAAGGAGTTTCGAGCCATCCACGACCTGCTACACGCCCCAAACCGCGAGATACGTCAAGTGTAAGCTTCATGTCGCCGGTTTTAGTCATTTCCTGAATTTGTCTTTGTTTTTCATTCAAAATCTCACCATTCTCATATCTAACAGAAACTTGCTACTACAACTCCGTTCTTGAAGAGCTTTTCACGTCCTTGAAGGTACCATACTCGTAAGCATGCCATTCTATAGGTGTAACATGCTTTACACCTAGAAAACCCTCTTTCGGGTGCTTTTACACCATCCAACTTGCACAACTTATAAACCTTCCAAACTAATCATGTAACCTGCTCAAAATGGGATTTCTAATCTCCTAATAACCTGCTTTCAAAGTTACAGAAGGTTCGGTTAATGTTTAATCACAAGTTATGGCATTTAACATAAGTGTTATGGATGAGAATGGTGTAACACTTTAGTTTCCATCGTGTTCTTACTTGGGTTGATGAACCCGTGAGGTTGACATAGTATTTCATTAATTTTTGGATAACTTTGGGTATGTGATATGATGTGAAAGGCTGAAAATATAATTGTCTTAGACTTGTAAGCTATTTGGATATATTCGGGGACCTGAAAAGTGGTAAAAACAACTTTAAAACAATAAAACCTAGATTTTAACCATCTTAAAAAAGTATTCCAGGCTCTAAAAGGGTTAACAAAGTATTTGGGTTGGATTTATTGATTAAATGGGCAAAGAATAGATTAATGGAATTTTTAGTGAAAAACGGGTTTTAACAAGGTAACGTTAGGAAGATAATTTTAGAAATGAGGGTATAACACCAAAATCCTAGGAAACCATGTTTTTCAGTAAGCTATGTACTATAAGATCTAAAAGTGTTGAAAAATTGGTCAAACAAGCTTTTAACGGGTCAAATTCGGTTAAAACGCGTTTAAACGGGTAAAACTTAAAAGGTAAACTTTCACCGAAAAGGAGCTCGAAATGCATCTCTAACAGATTAAAAACCTTATACAAAGTCATTTAATATGATATTTAGTTAATCTAAGACCATTAAAATAGAAATCAACACTTAACCGTTAAAAACCTTCGGTTTTACCGTAACCGGTAACGAAAGACGTGAAAATTTATAAACCGGACTTAAATTCTTAAATTTTGGTAGAAAATTACTTAAAAATCAGTTACCTGACTCAAAGAAACTAATATTTGGGCATAAAAGACATTTAATGCAAGAAATCAAACTTTGGGGTAGAAATTGTAAAATTTGAAACTTGGAGGACTAAACGGTAAATTTTTGACAAACTTCTATAAACCGACCCCTTGAACAAAGAATCACTTAAAAGACTCAAACTAACTTATATAAGTGATTTAGCATAGCAAATCATGTATTATTTCCTAAGAAACCCTAACTTTCTATAAAAGGAAACTTTTTACACAAAGACTTAGTAATTCAAATGCTTAAGGTTTTAACCGCATGACACATCTTCTGCATCTCCATTATCCTAGAATTAGTGGATTAACACTTAAATCTTATTGAATATGATGCTAGATTTGAGACTTTTCCAGCACACGCAATGACCCTTTTTGCTTGAATTCTATGGTGAGTTTAAGTGTTCCCTTTTTACTATAGTTTTGGGATGAATCATGCTCTGTTTAAATTAAACTATTTCGGTGCTATATTATAATGTTGTATGTTGTGGTTATGTTGAGATCTGCTGATACTTGTATCACAGTCATTAATTCTTTTGGGAACCACTAGTTATATGGGTAGATCTACTTGGGGAATCCCCCACACACAGTGCCTTCTATGATGAACGGGAAGGATACCATAATTAGATTCTGCGGGGTCGTTGGGGGTATGGAACAGGTTTTATAAGATACTATAGTGAACCATCCGGCAAATACGGTCCACTGGTTTGAGGCTCAGTTCTCCCCATGGGGATTTAACCGGTAACTTAATTTTTGAAGTGGCTAGCCGGGGCTGAGTGCAGGGTTGATTGTGATCCCCACAACAATGATACTATGACTTTTAAATAAGTGTGGATTCTAAAGAATCCTTGTTTTTAAACTTTAAGCACTTAAATTCACCAACGTTTTAGTTGACAAAATTTCTTTTGAGCATGTTTCAAGTAATCCATGATGGGACTCTAGCTATCATTGAAGACTTTGACCTAGCACCATTACCATGGCATTGGCTTGTCTGATTTTCAAAACTATTTGAACAATTTTAATTACTGTTGTTATACATTCTGTCCTTATGTTGACGTACAATTTAATTTGAGGGCTAGATCTATTTTTAGCCCTGGATTATTGTTAAACTTTTAATGCCATGTGATGTTCTCTCCCTTTGTGCTCTCATGATGGTTTGTTTCTGCTGCCATATGTGTTGTTCGTCTGTGACCTTCCACCCTACCTGGGCCCAGGGTGTGACAATATCATAGTAAAATATGATAATCAGGGCTCTATTCAGCTCTCTAAGAATAATGTATATCATGAATGGACTAAGCACATAAAAGTTAAGTATCTTTTATTAGGGATGTAATAAATGCTAGGGAAGTTTTTATGGAGAAGGTGAACACTTAAGATAATGCAGCACATATGCTCACGAAGACACTTCCATGTCCTAAGTTCTATGCTTGTTTGAATATTATGGGTTTTGAATGATGCAGATGAATTTTCTGTTAAGGTGGAGATTGTTAAGAAAGTTAATAATCAGGTCATCTATTATGACAAAAGGTTAATAGTTGATGCAATCGGAAAAAGAGAGATAGATAATTAAACCTGTTGATTCAACGAGAATACCAGGAACAATTCTTCTAACTATCGTTGATTCACAAAGAATACCGATAATCAGGGTTACACTAACACATACGGTGATAGACAGAAAACAGATATTTTTATAAACTTCAATAATGTTTTCACCCATGTCTTACAAACATATAAAGAAACAAAGCAAAAGTCAAATGGGCCACAAAACATAAACGAGCCAAAAACTGGGCCAAATGTAAAGTTCAACAAAATGTAAAAATAAGATAAAAATGTAAATAACTCATAAAATAAGCCATTTTTTGTCCGAAACGATGACCCGGCGGTTTATGAAAACGGGCTCCTCGTTTCGGTAGTCGTTTTGACTGGTCACATGCCCAAAAAGGAGACTTCTAGCCCAAGTTATGATCGTTTCAATGAAACCCCTTTTGATAAGCGATCTTTGGCCTCCAAAAAGACTAAAACTTGCTAGCCACACTTGGGCCCAGATCAATAGTTCAAGGGTGTATGTTGTAACTTCATAGTTAGTTGGAAGTTAGTTAGTGAATTAGATAGTAATTTTCTGTATCATCAATTTTAGTTGCATCAAGTTGTAATCGTCTTGTTCAATAGAAATCATCTCTTGATTCTTGTATTCTTGCTTTCATCTTTAACACCATCACCTCCATAATTACATGAGGTAGGTTGGATGATTTAAATCTTATTTGCAAAGAAGGTTTTCCACGTACATGAAAATGGAAGCTAAACTGTGGTTAGAAGAAGAAGGTACCTCAAGTTGGAGTCTTGGATTAGAGTGACGAGGTGGTGAAGTAGCAATGGTTGGTTTAGTCATGCAATCACCAAACGCGCTGCAAAATCTCTTTCGAGAACTTTTGCTGGTGTTTTCATGGCGGGTTGAAGGCATATTAGCAGAAACTGGGATGCGCCTAGGTGGTGGTTTATGCGTATTTCACTTGATTTGTAGGAACAGACTAATTAATTTTGGTCATGTAAATGATCAAATAAAGGATTGGACAAAAGTGGTGCTTTTAGAAAGCCGGCCCTTAATAAAATAACAAAAATATAAAAATAAAATAAATAATAAATGAATAATCGGCGGAGCTTGTTATGAACATGATTTTGTTTTTATCATTGGCCTTTGTGCACAATGTCCATGTGACTTGCTCTCTCTAGGTGGGGTTCTGTTTATTGTTGCTTGAAGATTATCACCTTCGAAAAATGATATTAAAATAAAAAAATTGATTTTGTTAACAAGTAAAACATATTTTCTCGACCTTAGAGATTCTTGTATGTTATTACTCTTTTAATCTAGTTTATTGATGTAATCAAAGTAGGTATTCTTTCAAATAAGAATGGATATGTCATTGATAATTGGTCTTAAAATCATCAAATTGAAGATTATTATATTAGAAAATTTGAAGACGATAATGATATTAAATAAAAGATTGATTTTGTTAACAAAAACATATTTGCTCGACCTAAGAGATTCTTGTATGTTATTTCTCTTTTAATCTAATTAATTGATGTAATCGAAACAGGTATTCTTTTTATTAAGAATGGATATGTCATTGATAATTGTTCTTAAAACATCAAATTGAAGATTATTATATTAGAAAATTTGAAGACGATACTCTAAAAATTGCCAACATAAGAATTGTCGATCATTGTTGCCACTTATTACACACGCTACTATGTGTCATATCCACCATTAACGGGCATTGAAGGTTGGTTTTCCGGTTACTACTGTTCGATCAGGTAAATTTAGATTTGATTTACTATAGATGAAACTAGTGTTTGGTATGTAATTTGATGACATCTTAAACCCAACAATTGAAGAACTAGTGATAATTATATTTTCTTCGCAAATCTTTTTATTTGTTTTGACAAAACACACACACTAACTATGTGTTTTTGTTAATCCAATCAAAGTGGACGAACTACTTAAAATGGTGACTTTGTAGCAAACGAACTGAAAGTTTTGATTCAGATATTCCAATTTAGTTTAATTTGTAGAGTTGTTGATTAGAGGAGTTTGTTCATTCCAAGGTGTACTTTTGAGTATCAATTCACTTGAAAGGAATATTGTCACATAAATTAAGATCCAAATGAAAGTTTACGACGAGTGGTTAGCTGAGCCATTTATTTTAAGAAATGACGTTAGGTTCTAACAGTGGATTTGATGATGATCTCATGAGATGGTATCGACTCTTTCATACTCCTTTTAGCAATCTCTTTTAAAGATTTGACTGTGTTCAAACTCGATATAATTAGGCGGAAAAATAGGTTCAACTTTCAAACTCTTCACTCCAATCGCCTTCTTTACAAAATCTTCAACTTCTGTTCATTTTTTGTTATTTGACTCAATATGTAACTCATTTTTAAGATCTTTAAACACTCATTCCAACTTATTTAAAGTGTTATAACACTTTGCTCGCTTTAAAACAATTTTACAACAATGTCAAGACCCAAATTAGATTCATGTATTACCCACGAGTTGCTACATAAATTAAGTTTGAGATTAAATCTAAAATACTCATAACTTTTAAATTGTATATATATTTATGTGCGTGTGTGCATATACCCACAGGATGCGAAGTGTGCGACACTTTTTATGGTGGTACTCATCTCTAGTTAATTCTATATTCATACATTATTGTTTACAAATGCTAGGTAAGTTTTTTTCGTCCAAGGTCAGTATCATCGTTGTGTTGGAAATACTTCCTTTCTCTTACACATGTACGGTATCTAATAATTTATAATTTAAATTATCAAGTAGGTAAAAAACTAGCAATGTAAATACATGAGTAAGAAAATTCAAGTCTACTTGCGAACTACTTGCATAATGATATCAATTCATTCGTAAGCCCCTCATAGATCATGATGACCTCATCTATATTGTTCTATCACTGTTTGTCTTCAATAAGGAATATCTTGTATTTCATTGTCTTTGGTTGCTATATCTTTAGTAGGATGAATATCTTCTATCTTTTCATCTTTGAGTTATAGCTTAGTAGTGGGAGTAAGATTAGGCACTGGTAATAACATCATGTTTAAATTCTTACTTGTGATTTTGTAACAAGCAACATTATTATATAACTAAGTGTAGATTGATTGTATCGACCAATATTGCAAAGATAAAATTAACCTGACACATCTTCCAAATTAAGCTTTTGCTCATCCATATCCGATTTCTATGATATGTAAAACAAAATTCAACAAGATAGTATAAATAAAAACATGTATCATTCGTACACATAAAAAATGGAAGTATGCAGTAATATAAAACTTTATTAACAATATAAGAAGTTAAGCCAAAAAACGTAAGAAAACATATTCTTATGTTTTGACAAACTCACATTTCATCTATCATGTAACACTTCTGTTATATCATATTTGAGGTGTATACTATTGATCGCTTGAAATTATTTTCAGGATGTACTAATACCTTTTTTATCATTCCATGATATCACTTTTGATAATGTCACATAAAGTTGTTCATGAGAAATTATAGAATCTGGAAGATAAACACCAACATTGGGAATTTTTAACCTTGAGCTTTTTTGATTTTCATGGAAAAACTAAGTTGAATGCAAAACTCTTTCTTTTCAGCTTGAGCAGGACATGTCATCTTCAGAAAGAGTTAGAGGGATTCTTGGCATAAATAATCTTTTTCTAGTATCTTGACCATAACTATGTAGGCATCTAACAACATTGCCCTGGTAACCTTAACATATCAACCTGATGAACTATGGGAGGGATACTGTTCTGTGATAGTATAGGAGGGATATTGTTCTGAGATAGTATGAAGGGGCATCAAACTTTTAAATGTAATTTATTAGGCAACAAACCACTCATAATTACTGAGTTTGCAAACTCAATCGAATAGAAGTTATGGGGGCATCTCCTACTCAATTAAAATTGTAGTACACTTTTTCATCTCTTTGAAATGTTTCAAATGTTTTATTATTAATCTCCTATGAACTCTTATTTTTCCTGGACGATATTGTTTGAGATATTATATAATATGAAGAATGTTATTTTTTTGAACTGATGAAAACCCATCATCGATGAATTCGGTTATAGCATGTTCTTTATCTATGCATGGAATTGTCATGTTGTCAGGTATGCTAATATAAGTTTATTCAATAGACTTTGGTTTCATCACTGACTCTTTACTTTCCTTCTTGTATGTCTTATTCTTGATTAAAGTCATGAATGGCTTTACAAACTCTATGGTTTCAAATGTCTTAGATAAAAAGAAAAGTTAAGTGTAGGACCCGTGAAGGGTATGAACTTACAACACAATAACACAATGAGGAGATTAACTTGACTAATCAAACAGTGAGACTGGATTAACCACAAGTAATGATACTAAGAACACAACTAAGAATGAGACAGAACAAGATAGCAAAATACACAAGGAGATGGTTTTCAATATTGCTGTATATTGCCTTCTCAAGTTCTCTTACTAATGTTACAAAGCATAAATAGAAAGTTACAAGTACTTGAGATACATATACTACATCCTACAGTCGGCCATACTTTGAAGGCCAGCTGGATACAATTGACTAGACAAAAACAAAATCAATTGTAGAGTCAAAAGGCAGATTGTCTGTTGACTTGTGACTATGACATGCCATAGCTCAGATCCTAATATATTACAAAAAGGATAAAGTACATGAAGTAGAAAGTTACACACTGAAGACCTCAATGTATAGTTATTAAAAGGATGGAACTTTTCACTAACTTATGAAAGTTGGTGACTTTACATAGTTGTGGCGGAAAGGGGGTCCAGCTTTATGTAAAGTACATCAGAAAAATCATGCATACTAAAAGTCTTCGGAAGAAATTTGTCTTTAAGTGTTGGTTTCGGAAGACTTTATCTCTGAAGCTTTAGAAGACTACTTCTTTGGCTTTGGAAGATATTGGTCATGACTTCAGAAGATTTCACACTTAGAATATTTTTGTTGCTTATGTGAAACTTCCGAAGCATTCTTCTTCAGTGCACTTGTGCATGCATGTAGGAGACTTTGAGTGTTTGAGTTGCATCAGCCTTAACATATAATCCTTACAAACTCCCCTTAGGCTAATGCTACCAAAACACTTTGAAGACTTTAGATATCAACAGTCCTCATTATGATGATGACCATCCCTTTCTTCATGAGATGATCAAGATCACTCAGACTCTCAAAATGTCTTCTCATATCAAAGAGATCATGCAGAAGCAGATTGAACATGTCTTACTATGTGTAGACATCCTCAATGCCTTGTTCTCTAATGACAAGATACCTTTCTAGATATGTGGTGTATGTCCAGGACAAGATGGGTCTTCCTGATGCTAGAGGAACTGTTTGAATGGGAGATGATGGAGCGTCCTCTAGCTGCAAATCCTCTGGCTGCACATCCTCTAGATGTGCTGACTCATCCTGAGGTTCTAAAAAGGATGTTTCTTTCTTCTTCTTTGGATTTGGCTTTGAAGCCATCGTTTTCTTTCTTTTTATTCCTTTTAACTGAGAAGACCGGCCTGCAGCACCTAATTGATCTTCTTTGTCTTTCTTAGTTGCGTCTTCCTCTTTCACATGTTCAGAAGGAGAGGGAGTCTATTCTTGTTGTGGATTAGAAGATGAAGCTTGCTAAGTCTGAACAAGAGGATGAGGTTGTGTTGTCTCAGGTTGTTCAACCATAACCTCTAGTTCAGGTGGTGCTTGACTTGGAGGGGAATGTAAGTCTGTTAGGTCTCCACTCTTGATCTTCTGCTTGATTACCCTGATGTGCTCATCCATAGTGGACAGAGATGTAAGGCCAAGTCTCCTTTCAGAGAATCCATACAGCTTCAAGAAGCTCATCATCCCCTGCCTGTCTGCCACTTCTTCATACTCTTGTAGATGAGGGCTCTTGACTTTGCAGCTTCTTCGCTTAGTTTCCTTTTGGTGATCTTTCTTTCTTTGACTATCTCAAGTTCAAGTTGTTTGAGGTACTCAAACTCAATATAGTCATAGGATAAGGGAAGAAATGCATCTGCCTAATATAGGCCTGTGGCACTTAGGTAGTTGATCATTTTGATCCTGTCTTCTTCTTTGTCTACCTGAGGTTCTTGTTAAACCACATCCTCATGTGCAAGGGTTTTTTGAATTGGGGAGAGAGTAGGCACATGCTTGTATAATCTTTTTTTTCTTATTTCTTCTTTGATTTTAATTAGTAGCTCTGCATCTTCTGCCTCTTTTCTCTCATTTGACACTTCCATGTCAACTAGTTCATTCAATTCCTCTAAAGGGAGAGAAATAACATTATCAATGTCATAGTTCCTGGTCTACAAGTAATTTATCCTGACTGCCCTCAACTCATTATCCTAAGTGTTTGGTCTGGGGGCAGCCCTGATAGCAGTTTCCATGAGCCTTGCTAACCTAGTAGAGGAACATTCTCCCCTTAGCTTTCTTTTTCACTCACTCTATCCTCCTCCTTAATCTCCTCAGAAGTCATATTTGTTTTCCCTTTGTCACTCATAGAGCTTTGTGACTCGGGGTGGAGAGAGCTTTTGGCCTTCATTGCTTGGTGTAGCCTCCAAGCTCTGGCCAAAGAGAGGTTGAGAAGCACCTTCACCAGCAGGTGTCTCAAAAAGGGTATGAATCTCTACAGTAGTTGATGATGATGAGACAAGACTCTTAGGTTTTGTCACTGGGCCTTCAGTCAAGGTTTCCCCTATGAAACTAATCTTAGGGTCTGCCTCAACATCCAGTTAACCGATGATATTGCTTGATTGCCTTAGTCTCCTTCTAAAGCTGAACTCTGTAGTGATCCTGTCTTGGATTCTTTAAGCCAGCATGTCAGCTTGTGTTGATTGGCTTTGATTGACAAGTGGCATGTCGACTAGATCCAGACCTTCATAGAAGTTTAGGTCTAAAAATTGAAGACCTCTTGCTATCCTTGAACTCTAAGAATGATAAGGGCTCTTCTACTTTCATCATCCTCCACCCAATGATGTGATTTGAATTTGGTGGTGGTGACATAGTGCTTGGTATTCCTTCTTCAAACATACTCTATATGTAGGAGTCTATGGAGTCCACATCAATGTGAACTTGAGGAAGTTGCTAAGTATGCATAATTGCAAGTGAGGATGGTGAGTCCTCAATGTCCATACTCTCTGAAGAACTCCCAGGTTTTGTGACTGTAATGATTTTCTCCCCCTTTTGGTAGCATCACCCTCTTGCATAGGTGAGCTAGGAGTTAGGTTAGTCACACTCACAGGTTCTTGTTCCTGGTTGAGCTCTTCTTTAAGGTCTCCCAGCTACTTTTTTGCTGAGATAAGAAATCTCAAGTTGCTGATCATTGACCCTGTTTTGCAAAGTAGTCACTTGAGATTCAAGATGACTGACCTTGGAGACTAAATAGGTGTATGTTTTTGACAGTTTTTATACCTTTAGTCTCAAATTCCCCTCATCTTCATTAGAAGAATCATTGGGGGATAAGATGATTGGACCAGAGTCCTCTATCTCATCACTGGCTTCAGGTTCTTGGCTGCTGGATTTCCTCTGCTCACTGGCAGCCTTAGTTGAGGTGTCAATGGGCTGAGTTGCCATGGTTGAGGTCTTAATGAAGGAATCACTTGCAAAAGTAAGAGACTCTTCCATATGGACATCCTGAACATGTTCAGAAGTGTCCACCTTAGTAATGGGTGACTGATGTGGGATAGATGTAGGAGACTCAGGAGCACTCAGCTCTCCTTGAGCAGGGAAAAAGAAGAGAGCTTCATGGTACTCACTAAAACCTAAATCTTCATCAGTATAAAAGTCAAAGTTGGGAATTGGTTGGTTTAAGTCCAAAGGCTAGGGATGGTAACTGTCCCCTAAAGGTTTTTCACTTGAGTGTTGAGACTCAGAGTGAAGGCTTAAGGCATTTGGGCTTGTGAGCTCATCAGACTGGGCATGAGGAACCTCAGCACTAATCATGAAGTAATGGGAGTGGTCTGCTCCTTAGGAGAAGTAGGAGTTCCAGTGTCCACTTCTTCTTGTGTGGGTGAGTATATGGGGACCTTCATAGACTGAATAGTCTATGTAGGGGTTTGTTTGTGTTTTCTTTGGTAGGTGAGGGTGATTTGTGGCTGTTGAGGTGGTTGGGATGTAGAAGGTGTGGGTTCAACACTAGCTGGTGCTACTAGGTTGTCACCTTGAGCAATGAGGTCTAACGTTTTTACGACACGGGTTGTTTCTACCCTAGAGAAGCCATCATTGGCCTTTCTCAAGATTTTAAAGATGTTGGGCTTCATCTATCCCAGTTTAAGAATTTTACTTGTTCCCCTTAACTATGAGCCCGGTTCACAGTTAAGAATGTGTTGAACATATCTAGGGAACATGTAGTATTCTAAGGAGTCCATGTTTGCAAGTAAATTTGTATAAACAAACTAATAGTGCCTGAACATGACCCCCTGAACCATTCCATGAACAATGAAGGAGAGATCTTCAGGAATCTGGTCCCATCCTTCATGCTTGTTTGACAAGCTGTGGATAACCACATAGAGCAATAATTTCCATTGGGATGAGATATTCCCTTTCCTGAAGGTCTTTATAGAGAAATCTTCCTCATAGCCCATCTGCTCAAAAGAGCGGTTAACAAAATCTTTAGGAAAGAACACCTCACCTTTTTCATCATCCAGCTGAAGATGAGTGTTGATGATGGCCAGAGTGATGAACCCTGCACTATGGCAGACAGTTCCTTCTCCCCATCCATAACGACCTCTTGGTAGGTCTTCCAAAATTCGAGTAGATGATCCTCATAAAGTGTAGGATCAATGGTTAGGGAGGTGAAGTAGTTGGATAGAGTCAAGAAAGATGAAGGTTGCCTGTGTAACTGCATGGAGAAGTTTGGTTCATTTCTACGATTAAGGTTGGCTATTTTGAGGAAGCTTAAGGATGAAGAAAGATGAGAAAAGGTAATTTTAGAGAGAAATTTGGGGTTTAGGTTTGGAGGAAAGAAGAAGATGATAGAAGAGGGGGAACCGTTGGGTTTATTTGTGAAAAGGTTTTAAGACAAAGTTAATGAAAGAGGATAAACATTGAAATCCGGATGTTGGTCCCACCTCTGAAAAAGCAGTTTGCTTTTGCTCAAAAAGTAGTTTTCTTGGAAGTCAAAAAGCTTTCGAAGGTAAATTATCTTCGAAAGTTGTAATGAAAAAGCTTCTAAAGCTAAAATGACTTTGGAAGATTTTCCTAAGAGTTGTGAAAATTTTGTTTTAGAAGAAAAACTAAAACTTGAATGCTTTGTTGAAAGGAACAGAGCTTCCGAGAGTTAAGCTTCGGAAGATATTTCAGAAATTTCTTCCGAAAGTAAATTTCATAGACAGTTATTTGTTTTGAAGGCATGACTTTCTTCCGAAGATAAAAGCATATTTTCTGGAGAATCAAAATTTTCAAAAATCTAAGTAAAGTCTTTAAAAAATTTTCATCCAAAGAAAACGAGAGCTTATGAAAGTGATGAACTAGACAACCTAAGACACATAGATTTTAAGAAATAATAAGAATTAATTTTAAGCAAAACCTACTCAAAGTTTATCATCCCAATAGCTAATATAAGATATTTAAATCTCTGTATATCAAAAGCCTCTATAAACAGATCAACATATTGTTCATTTGTGTTGACTTTGACTAGTTTAATTAACCCTTTTCAAAATTATCTCTAATTAAATAATACCTGATGTTGATGTGTTTGGTCTTTAAGTGCTGCACAGGATTCTCTGTGATAGAGATAGCACTGTTGTTGTCTATGTGAATGGGAGTCTCCTTAAAGTCTAATCCATAGTCAAGCATCTGATTTTGAATCCACAGCACTTGAGCATAGCAGCTTGCAGCAACAAAGTATTCAGCTTCAGCCATTGATGCAGAGACACAAGATTTCTTCTTGCATTGCCATGAGACAACCCTTCTACCAAGAATTTGACATCCTCCACATGTGGACTTTGCAGTCATGTTGCAACCACCATAATCACTTTCTGTATAAGCATATAGATTGAAGTCAGAATTCTTAGGATACCAAAGACCAAGTGTTGAAGCACCTTTAAGGTATCTTAGAATCCTTTTGACAGTGATAAGGTGAGAAATCTTAGGGTTCGCTTGATATTTTGCACATATACATGTAGCAAACATGATATTAGGCCTGCTAGCTATAAGATACATAAGAGACCCAATCACAGCCTTGTAAAGGTGTTCATCCACACACTCCACCTCAAGATCATGTCCAAGGGAGTGGTTTCTTGCTATGGGTGCTTTAGCAACCTTAGAATCAGTCATGTTGAATCTCTTAAGTATGTCTTGAACATACTTTGACTGACGAATGATAATGCCATCTTCAACTTGCTTCACTTGACTTCCCAGAAAGAAATTGAGTTCCCCCATGACATTCATTTCAAATCTGTCCTTCATCAGCTTCTCAAAGTCATTGTAGGGCCTTGGATTAGTTGAACCAAAGATGATGTCATCTACATATAGTTGAACTAGCATTAAGTCATTTCCTTGTCCTTTGATGAAGAGAGTTTCATCTATAGTACCCCTTCTGTATCCATGATTGCAGAGATACTGAGGTAGAGTCTCATACCACTTCCTGGGTGCCCGATGCAGCCCATAAAGAGCTTTGTTAAGCTTGCAGACATAATCAAGATGATCAGGATCTGCAAAACTAGGTGGTTGTTTGACATACACCTCTTCATCAATCATTCAATAAAGAAAAGCACACTTGACATCAAGTTGATAAACCTTGAAGTTCTTGGATGCGGCAAATGCGAAAAATATCTTAAGAGCTTCCAGTCTTGCTACAGGAGCAAAGACATTAGTGTAGTCAATCCCTTCTTCTTGTGTGTATCGTTGAACAACTAATCTAGCTTTATTTTTAATGACAATGCCTCTATCATCTTTCTTGTTCCTAAACACTCATTTGGTTCCAATAGTTGTCTTCCTATGACGAAGAGGACAAAGGTTCCAAACTTTCTGTCTTTTGAATGGAAGCAACTCCTGTTGCATAGCTTCAACCCAACGTCCATCCTTCAAAGCCTCATCAATTTTATTTGGCTCTATTTAGGATTAGAAACAAGAGTGAAGACAAACATTTGCTTCATGGGGTTGTCCTCTTGTTCTTACCCCTATCTCAACATCTCCAATGATGTTTGTGGTGGGGTGAGACTTGTGGATCCTTAGCTGAGGGATCACAACAAGTTGCTGAGTGAGATCTAAATTAGAGAAGTTTAGATCTGCAATGGATGTTTCTCCCACCACATCAACACACTTATCAAGAGAGACTTGATCCAATGAGTGTGTGACATGATTGATGTTGTCATCTATGAAGTGGTTATTAGCATCATGAAATTCCTGATCACTATCACCATCTCCATCATTTTCTTCTACATTTGAAGCATCTTTATCTGGTTGTAAAGCCTCTGAGCTAGATTTTGAAGGCATCTAGATGTATCAGCTGTGTTTGTCATTGTAGTGCTGATAGAAACTTCATTTGTAGAAGTAGTTACAACTGGAGCTGAAGATGTGTTACTTCAATGTCTTCTTAGCTCAAATATTGGGTCAGGATTACCTGTTTGTAAGATTTTTTGCAGACCCTGAAAAAGTCTCACAAGATTTGTTAGAATAGTTGGTAACTAAATCAATGATCATCACTTGTAAACTCTTTCTTTGGTATTCTAGTTACCAAATAATTCTTATCAGGTTATTCATATTCTTAAAGTTTACATGGCATATTCTTTTATGCAATAGGAAAGACTCATCGCTATTTTCTTTAGATAGAAAGCATGAAACTTCTCCAGAGGGAGATGTTTCTTGCAAGTCCATCTTCTACATGTTCCCTTTCCAGGGGGCTCTAAGTAGAATATGCTCATGAGGAATGACCAACCCGGGCTTGAGAACAATGCACTCATGCTCAATAAAGAGCATGTTATGACTCTGATCACAAAATTGGGATTCACTCAGAAGAGTGTACCCAAGCTCGTTGACAAAGTTTACCTTTTCAATACTGAGTTTACCATTTGTGACCTTGCCCCTTCCAGAAATCTAACCACCTTCATCTCCTCCAAAAGCAACTAGCCCTCAATCAATCCTTTCAAAGTTCTGGAGTAGTGACCTATTGCCTTTCATGTGCCTGGAACAACCACTATCAAAGATCCAGGCATTCTTGTTTATCTTGAGTTGTCCCTACACAAAGAAAATGATTAGTTAAAGTTGGAAACCCAAGCCTTACATGTCTTGGGCACACAAGAAGAAGTAGAAGGTAATGCAACAGTAATAGATCCTATAGTTGTGCTACAAGAATCTTAAGCTGTTATTGATGTAGAACATCCAATCATTTGGTCTTTCTTTGACTTCCACACCACCTTTGGAAGTTTGGACTTGACATCAACACTTCTGAAGCTTTTGAGACTTCAGAAGTTTTGATGACTGGACCTTTGGAAGATTATGCAAACACTGCAGCAGACTTCAGTGCTTCGAAAGTATTCCTTCCTTTCAAGACCAAATTTTCTTCCGATGGTAGTTTTCCACTTTCCTTCTTCTTAGTTTTGGAGCTTTCGAAGGAAACAGATTTTCCTTCCGAAGCTTAAATCTTCTTGGAACTCTTGGAAGTCCTTGTCTTGGTCTTGTGAAGAGTACCTTTAGGATTGTATGGGCAATCCTTAGCAAGATGAGTAGTACCATCACACATGACACACTCCATTTTCTTCTTCCCAAGAGCCTTCTAGTGAGAACAAGACTGACTTTGAGCACATCTCTTCTCCACGTTCATCTTTGCAGATGTGGAGACAGTCCTTTTATGCTGAGGACTGTTCTTGGAGTTGGATGGTCCAGGCTGTGTAGCAGTGATACACAACAAAGCACAACCTTCTTCTTGGTGCTGAGATGATTTGAACATGAACCGACAGTAGAGTTTAGGTTGATGTCTTCAGTCTTCACAACTTCAAACCCTGCATAGGTAAATACTTGTTTCTGCTTAGAGATAAAAGTAGCCTTGATCTCTTAAGCCTTCCTAGCTTTTCTTTTGCTCTTTCTAATCAAGTTCTTTCTTATTGACTTGGTCATCATAATCTTCTTCTTCTCCTTAGAAGGATAGTGGCCCTTCTTAGAATCCTCCTCTTCACTCTTCTCAGAGGAATTCTTCACTATCACTTCTTCATCCTCTTCACTTAAAGGGTCTATGAGAGGAAGCTCATCTTCACAAGTTCCACACCTGGGAGATCTTACAGACAAGATTCTGTGTGAAGGAGCTATCTCATTAGATCCCAGTCCCTATAAGTTTTGATAACACACTTTGTTGTGCCGAGATGAGGATATAATGTTCTTGAAGGTCTCTTTTTCAAGAACACACTTTTCTGCCCTGGCTTTGCTGATCACAAGCTCAGCCTAGCACTCAGTCAGCTTAGTTATGAGATCCTTGATCTGAGTCCTATAATTTGTATGCTCATGTTTTAGAACTGAAATGGTTTTCTCTATGTCCTCTATCTTTAGTTTATAATCACTTTTAGACTTTCTAAAATAAGGTTTTAAGATGTTTAAGGACTCAAGATCAGATCTCATTTCTAAGTTGTAAAACCTGTATCTGTTAACTTCAGCAATGCATTCAGGGGTATAGAGATGTTATAATACCTTGGCTTCATCATGATCTACCATGAGTGCTTAGTTTGGAGAAGCATCTTCCACCTCAAAGTTCTAGTCAAAGCCTCCTTCTTTAACAACAACAACAGCTTGCTACTTTGGCTTCTCATTTTGGGTAGCCTTATCAGTGTAGTTTAGTGTGGATTGTGTTTGGCCACCATTTGTTCTTGGTGCCTTACACTCCCTGGCAAAGTGGCCCATCAAGTTATAGTTGTAACACTTGACTTTGCTTTTATCATGTCCAAACTTTCCACTGATTGCATTGCTGGGGAACTTCCTTCCAGTCTACTTGTAGAACTTCTTGGCTCTGTGAGTGAAAAGAGCCATCTGCTGGACTATTTCCATGTACTCCAGATCATCTTGATGGATATAGTCCAGGTCTTCAAGGGTGAAAAGAAAGCCGCCACAACTTTCATCAGAAGACACAAAAGCTTGAGAAGAAGTTGTCTCTTGGAATGGGTTCCTTGAGTGTAGTTCGCCCTTGGTGTCTCAGGGAAGGTGATGAAAGGACCCTTTTGTGAGTTGTTAGGGTAGCATAAGAGATGATGTTGGGGTTCTATGCTATCCCTTTCAACCATATGAAGGGCAAAACCCATTTGATTATTGGAGTTTTCAGATGAACGTTGCATGTTCATCTCCATCTGGTAGCCACTGAGAATCCCATACAACTCTGTTAGAGTGAGATTTTTCAGATTCTCAGTTCTCTTGATAACCACACAATAGTGTGTCCATTGCCTAGGAAGTGAGGACATGGACTTCCTTACAATGTTTCTTTTTTCAAGAGCAACTCCTCCATCCACTAGGGTATCCACAATCTCAGCATACCTAAAATATTGTTGAATCATGGTCTCACCTGTTTTAAAGGTGAAACTTTCAAACTGCTGCTTCAGGAGATCCTTCTTGTTCTCCTTTGCTTTAGACATTAGTTTCAATGAATCCCCAACTGCTTAGCTGTTTTGCATTTCTTGAAACCACTGTACATAGAGTTTGGAAGAGCAGTCTGAAGGGCTGTCATGGCCTTCTGATCAATCTCTACTCTCTTTCTATCTTCATGTGAGTAGTCAGCCACAACCTTGGGATCATACCACTACCAGTAGCAGAGGGGGTTCTTGGTATGTAAGGTCAATTTTCAACAGACTCCCACATTCGTGTGTCAAGAGACCTGATGAAACCTTCCATTCTTTGGCACCGGGTGTCAGTCATCAAGAGTAATCAGTGAGGACTTGGTCATGGTTCTAGTTTCCATATCAGATTTGGAAATGGTTTCCATTTCATAAGTTACGTATTTTGTGTGTGAGAGAGATCTTAAGATGGTAATATCTTATATCAAGAGCCTGGAATGCTTTGATACCAAATGCAGGACTAGTGAAGGGTATGCACTTACAACAGAACAACACAATGAGGAGATTAACTTGACTAATAAAATAGTGAGACTGGATTTACCACAAGTAATGATACTAAGAACACAAGTAAGAATGAGATAGAATAAGATAGCAAAATACAAAATGAGATGGTTTTCAAGATTGTAGTATATTGCCTTCTCAAGTTCTATTACAAATGTTACAAAGCATAAATAGAAAGTTACAAGTACTTGAGATACATATACTCTATCCTATAGTCAGCCATACTTTGAAGGCCAGCTGGATACAATTGACTAGGCACAAACAAAATCAATTGTAGAGTCAAAAGGAAGATTGCCTTTTGACTTGTGACTATGACATTGCCATAGCTCACATCCTAATATATTACAAAAAAGATAAAGTACATGAAGTAGAAAGTTACAGACTCAAGACCTCAATGTACAGTTACTAAAAGCATGGACCTTTTCATGAACTTAAGAAAGTTTGTGACTTTACAGAGTTACAGCGGAAAGGGGGTCCAACTTTATGTAAAGTACATCACATAAAACATGTATACTAAAAGTCTTCAGAAGAAATCTTTCTTCAAGTGTTGGCTTCAGAAGACTTTGTCTCTAAAGCTTCAGAAGACTTCATCTTTGGCTTTGGAAGATACTGGTCTTGGCTTCGGAAGATTTCACACTTAGAATATTTCTGTTGTTTATGTGAAACTTCCCAAGTATTCTTCTTCAATGCACTTGTGCATGCATGCAGGAGACTTTGAGTGTTTGAGTTACATCAACCTTAACATATAATCCTTACATTAAGTAATCATCATGATAACTAAATAATATGATTTGCGTCCAATACTCATAACATTCACAGTTACAAAAGATCCATGTGATGTAATTGCAAGATGGAATCAATATAGTTTAATAGCTTAAGTTGATGAGTTTTCTTATGATGTTTACCATAAGCACATGGAACACATTTCTCGATTATGAAAAAAACCATAATAGGTAACCACTAAACTTGATAACCTTTTACACTTGAATTTATGTTTTTTGAGAATTAAGTGCCCAAACCTACAATGCTATAACAATGCATAGGCCTCTGATGATTTTTTAAATAAACATTCACGAAAAATAGTATTTTTCATGTGGATGACATATGGATTATTTTAGCTAGGTATATTCACCAAAATCTAACTCTTGGGTACCACAAAACAAGGTTTCAAAATCAAACACTCTTTGTTTGCAAAGTGTGTCAAAAACTTTTTATCACAAACTTGTGACACATGTAACAAACCATGGTTTAGCTCTTCAACATTTTCTAGTATTGAACTACTATGAATGAACACTTGTGTATAGTCTAATGATTTGTTGATTCACTGCTACATTAGAAAAGACTGTTAGTACCAAAAAGTTATGGTGACAACATAGTTCTACCATTACTGATGTCCTAAAGTACTAAATCTTTGTCTTTTGTTGTACATATCTTTGTAACCAATAATAATTCACATTCGTGTAATGCCATAATGTGTAGACCAATGGCTGAAACATGCATTGATCCTAAAGCTAAAATAGGTGATTAGGATTTATTCTAGTGTTTAGCTTTCTTAGGATAATTACCTTACACTTGTATAGTTTTGAGGTTTGCTTGCTTGCCCACTTGTTATATGTTGTTATTACTCTTTTTGATCAGAAAAGTTATCAAGTGAATACTTTGAAAGAACTTCTTGTGTTATTGTTTACTCAATGTGTTGTGTTTTTTAGGAAACAATTAATTCAGATTCCATATTTGTTAATAGCTGATCATTAGAAAAGCCTTGTTTAGTTCAAACCCAATCCAACAAGTGGTATAAGAGCTTTGGCTCTTGATATGATTGAAGTTTTCATTTTAGCAGATTACTTGTTTTCTATTGATCATACATTCAAATAACTAATTCCTTCAGTTAGATCTAGGGTCAATAGATCTAGTCCATTTTGTATAGGCTTAGAGCTTTAATCAATATTTGTAATGAATACTTGTAATTCATTATTATATATGCATTAAATATATAGGTTAACCCATATATGTGTGTTGATTTATGTATGTTTGCAGGTAAAACATTATAATTGGTGAATTTTTGAAATTGACCAAGTGTAAGGAACATCTACGGATGAACATTTTGTTCTGCCGTAGATATGTTTCTTACAAGTAAAATACATCCAAAGATCTTCTGCAGATAAACAACCAGCTCTGAGGCTGGAAGTGAAGATTGCTTCGGAAGAACAAGATAGCTTCGGAAGAACAAGATTCATGCGGAAGAACAAACATCTACGGATGACCATATTCCTGCGGAGTCCAAACACTTGTTTAATAATACAAGTGTTACAAGTCAACAGGTCAACAAGAAAGCTATGCGAATCCCAAGAGATACAGTGTTTCCTTAATAGAAACACACATGCCTATATATATGGATCCTAGGTTTCACATCAAGAGACGGCTTAAACGGCAAACATCCAAGCATCAACACAACATACCAAACATCATAACAAATCACACAAACAGAAACCCTAGTAGCCATCACATCATCAATACATTGAAATGAAATCAATATTATTCATTCATTGTTTATTCATCTGTAATCAATAATATGTTTTAATGAAATACATTTGAATTACATCTTTGTTTGATTATTAATTATGTTCTATTCATTGTGTTCATCTTAATTATTAATCATTATTGTTGATTATTATTTATTACAATTAAACAAAGTTAATGTTGATTCTGCAAACGTTAACTTGACGGCGTCCAATTAACACTAATAATTGCTGATTGCGA
This sequence comes from Flaveria trinervia, assembly GCA_025506515.1. NCBI lineage: Eukaryota > Viridiplantae > Streptophyta > Magnoliopsida > Asterales > Asteraceae > Flaveria > Flaveria trinervia. The sequence continues at coordinate 56,796,451 of CM046448.1, read as the reverse complement.
TCCTTTGGATTCACGGGTGGTATTAGAGCCAAGTGCTCATTGATTTAGATCGATTGATCTACCGGTGTTAATTGTGTTTAATTGTTTGCTGGATTTAGTAGATTTGATAGTTTTCTTACTGATTAGATCTGTTAGTTTTGAGCAAATCGTTTTTGTGTGATTTAATTAAATCAGTGAATTGTCATTCAGCAAGTACTGCTATATTGCATGATTAACTTGGATCAATATTCAAATCAACTAAATGGCAGATCTTGGTTATTGATCGACATTCATAAATTTATCATATTTAATTGAATAAATACATTAACAAAAAAACCTTGATTTGACGTTTAACTATCATTGAAAGGATTGACTGATTGGGGTGTACAACTGCTTAATTATTATAATTAAGTTTTGCCACTAATTAGTTGTTTATTTAAAAGGTACTGTTTAATAGTTAATATCTTTGATCTTAACTAATCATGAGTAATTTTGGTGGGTCATCATACCAACCTCCAAAGTTGGAAACAAAAGAAGACTTCAAATCTTAGAAAATCATGTTTAGGAATCATGTTAATTTTAAAGATTATGATTTATGGGTTTCAATAACTAAAGGTCCTTATATTCCACCCACTCTTGGGACAACTTATAATGACAATAATCAACCCATAAGTACAAAAGATCTATCACCTGATGATGTTAATAAGGTTAAAGTTGATATTAAAGCATACAACTTGCTTAGAATGGGTTTACCCCAAGAAATATTAAATAGGTGAGAGAATTACAAAACAACAAATTCCTTGTGGAAGATTCTTCATACACTCTGTGAAGGGAGTGATGAAGACCGAAGCATTAGGAAGGACACCCTTCGTTCACAATATGAAACATTTCTTCATATTGAGGGTGAATCAATTGCTCAACAAATCCATTGATTTATGCAACTTGTTACAGTGATGAATATCTTGGAGTTAAAATACACAAATGAGGAATTAAACAAGAAGATGCTCCATACTTTACCAGAAAGTTGGAAGCAAACTATATCCATGTTCAAGAACACCATGGACCTCAAAGCAACTGGTTTAGATACACTAGTAGCTAAAGTTAAGGCTCTTGAAATGGATGAGAAATCAAGAAACAAGAGTGTGAGAACTCATGTATCACCATATCACTTAAAGGAAACAAAAAGTGATGGAAGTGCCTTTATTTCCAACAATGATGGTGATAACTCTTGTACTTTGAGTGAAGATGAAGAGGAAGTAAGTTTCTATTCATCAAAGCCTTCTAAGAAGTATTCTCAAAGTAAGTCAAGAATAGAGAAATGCAGAACAGATGATCAAAGAGACACCTCATCAGTAAAGTCTTCATCAAATAACAACCAAACAGAGTCCATCACTGTCATTCTGGACTCTGAAGAACAAAAAGCAGCTTTTGTAGCTTCCAGTTCAAGTTTTTAATCTTACCTAGGAAGCTCATTAACCTCTACCAACATTTGCCAACAAGACTTGGAAGAACTACCTCCAGATGTAGTGGAGGAGATGGATCTACAATGGCAAATGGTAATGATTGCTTATAGAGCCAAATAATATCTCAGAAGAAACAAGAATTTGGCTTCTACAAGTAAATCATCACAGATTGGTGTTGATAAGTCAAAGGTAAGATGCTTCAAGTGCGACCTCTATGGACACTTTTCTAGAGAATGAAATCACTAATCAAATCTTGACTTGACTCAACATCAACTGCGTCATTCTTCAAGATGGAACATGTGACTGGAGCATTATGAGAAGGAAGTCTTGGAAGAAAATCAAGCTTTGATGGCTCACATGGAAAAAAAATTTCCACCCATGGCTAGTGAGCTAAGAGATATGTTATGTTCATCAATATGTGTTGAGGAAGTAAAAGATATAGAGTCCATGCTCAACAATTGGCTGATAAAGTAAAAAAAACAATGATTTTGAATGAATCTCATGTAAGAGAACATAAATTTTATCAAGCTCTTTACAAAAGGATTTAGATAAAATTGTTTTAGAAAATTACAGTTTAAAGGCACAAGTTGAGCATCTGACCACCTCCTTAACTAAATCCATGGCTGATCATGCATTAATTGAAGTGAAACTTCAGAAGTTTCAACTTTCATCTTAGCAGTATGAGAAATTATTAAATTCTCATATTGAATCAAAGAACACGTTTGGGTTGGGATGCAGTGGCACCTCCTATAAACAGTAATTATACTCCTTTGCCTGAATTAATGACAAATAACTTGTCAAATCATTTTATGCCAAGCCCCAATGTAGAAACAAGTTCTAATCAACAAAACATTTATAATAATCTGAGGTGAATGAAACTGAGTCTTCTGAATCAGATAAGATTAATTAAAAGGATTTAGAATTTGACTTTGATGAGTGTGATGACTTGGATGATTCTGATGAACATGATGATGATCTACTGAAGAAGGGTAAGAATATTGTTTTTAAAACAAATATTCCAAAAGTGCTTGAAGAAACAAAGTTGCCATATCCTCCTAAACAAAGAAACATGCTGAAGACTATCTGCAAGATAATAGCTCAATTAAATAAAGGTCTTCAAGAACTAAATCAACAACAAAAATCTTCAAATAAAGTGAATGAAAAGTGTGCCTCTATTGAGGAAGGACACAAATCATCAGTTGAAAGGCAAAGAAGAAGCTGTCAGTTGATCCTCAGCGGAAGAAGAACCTTTCTTCAGTACAAGATCTACGGAAGAAGTAACTTTCTTCAATAGAAGCTGATACTAATTAAGTAGATGATCTACGGAAGAGTAACTCAGCAACTAACAAATCAAAGCTTCGCAAGCTGGAAGAGGAAAAATCAACTTCAAAACTGAAAAAGGATTCAAAGCCTCATAAGTTGGCAAATAAAAATAAAGTAACTGATTCTGATAAAGAATCAAAGGAGATGTATTGCAAATGGTGTGACTTGAAAAACCATAATACTAAAGATTTTGTTCTATTTGCAATATGAACAATCTCATGACATGTGATTGTTATTTTAACAAATATTATGCTATCTGTAACAAAAATAATCATTCAACTCAGGAATGTTATATTAACAAAAAGAACAAGACAAAGAGCACAAAGAAGAAACAATCAGATAAAGTTGAATCAGACACTTAATCTACTGATTGTGAGAAAGATTCAAAAATTAAGAAGTCTTAACAAAAAGAAAAGCCAAAATCAAAGGAGAAAACATCCACTGATGTTCAACCTTTGAAGAAAAAAACAACATTCTAGCAATCAAAAACCCCTCATAAAAGGGTGGATTTGACTGAAAAGGAAACAAATGCTGATGGTTCTTTCTTTGATAATTTGGAAAAAGAACTCATGTACCTCATCCAAAATCAAAAGATAATGAAACCTTTAATAATCAAGATTCAGTATCAAAACCAAAGCTTCAAACCAACAAAAATGAGGTGAATGAAGAAGAAATTACGAAACCAGAACCTATTTCTTCAACATCATCTTCATTAGAATCATTCTCTACTAAAACAACTCATAATGAATCAATCAAAACTAAAACTGAAACTTCAAGACTTATTCATGAAGGAATTACAATTTTAGACATTACTGGCAAACCCAAGATTATTAAGGCTTGGGTTGTCAATTCTAACTGTAAATCCATAGATCGCAATCAGGAATTATCACTATTAATTGGACAACATCAAGTTAACGTTTGCGGAATCAATGTTAAAGTTGTTTAATTGTAATAAATAATTATCAACAATAATAATTAATAATTAAGACAAACACAATGAATAGAACGCAACTAATAATCGAATAAAGATATAATTCAAATGTATTTCTTTAATACTAATTAATGATTACAGATGAATAAACAATGAATTGATTTGATTTGAATGTATTGATGATGTGAGGCTGCCAGGGTTTGTGTTTGGGTGATTTGATGTGATGTTTTGTTGGTTGTTCTAGCAACTCCCTCCGATGTGAAACCTAGGATCCATATATATAGGCATGCGTGTTTCTATTTAGGAAACACATGATCTTTTGGGATTCGCATGTTGGATCTTGTATGTTCAAGACACATACAAGATTGATGTGGTTAGTACGTTATGATCCAGTCGGGTCATACCCAATAACAAGCCAAACAAACACCAACAAATATTTATTTGTTGATGAGATCATACAAATAAATATTGACACCAATTTAGGAAATGGCTTTTTTAAAATGTTGCTTTTATGATAGAACAACATTATATGGATAATTTGTTCATGAGAAATTATTTGTTTCATTATTTAAGTTGGTTAAATAATAACAAATAAAAGTGTGTTAATGTTATAAAATTAAAATAGGTTTTAATTTTATAAACTAAGGGTTTAAAAGAGTGCACTTCTATAAGAAAAATAAAATGGGGGTAACCCATTTTAAAAGAGGTTTTCGGCTATCCCAAGTGGGCATTGGAACCCATTTTTAGTCTTGGTCTTTCCAAGATTTTAACTACACTTGCACTATTCCATCATCTCACACACACTCAAGCATAGAAGTCTCTCAAAACAGGCTGAAAATTTCGGATTCAAGGTTAAAACAAGCTAAAAATTTTTGGTTTTTGAAGAAGCAGAGGTAGAGAGTTTTGGTGTTGTGCTTCCTAACAAGCTAGGTGTTTGGAAGAGCTTGTGGGTATACAAACTTGAGGCTCTCTCTCTTGGGGGCTGGACATTCAAAAACATCATCATCTTCATCTCATCCATCTACAACATCTTGTGCTTGAAAGGTTGTTTCTACGAAACACCCTATGGTTGTTGTTTTGGTTTTGATAGCATTCTATTTCACATATATATATATATGATCCATGTTCTTGGGTTTTGTTTATGGTTTAAAATGGTAAAAATTTCAGATTGTTAACCATACTTTAAACCCTAATATCCGCTGCATTTTTGAAGTTTAAATGGTTAAACTTGCTTTGATAAACATGTTACAAAACCCAACAATGGCATCTAGAGCCGGTTATATGGAATACATGCTTCAAAAGTTCTTGAAAAGTTAGTTTTCATGGACTTTTTCAACCCATTATGGGCTGTTTTGTTGTGGATGTATGAATCCCTTATGTTTCAAGGTTTAATCTTAGATGCTTTAGTATAAACCTTGAAAGATCAAGATCAAATTATTGATTATGTTGTTTGGACAAAACCCTAAAGTTTTGGTTCATGTTGGCCAGAACTTTAAGGTTATTAAAAGGGTTTCATTGTTGTTCTTGGATGTTGAATATGTTTTGTATTTTGGTGCATAACATAGCCTTGACCTTATGTGTTTTGGATTTGGTTGATTGTGGTTTGTCATGTTGGCTTTGATTCTTGTAAGGGTTGTAATATTTGTGTTTGTATTTTGGGTTGTAATTTATTTATTCATTTGGTTATGTAATAAATAGATTAGGTGCATTTCTTTTATTAGAAAAAATTGTATTAGGATATGATTTTGTAAAAGAAGATGCACAAGATGAAGACTCAAAGAAGGACACAAAAGACATGGAAACTTGAAGCATTTGGATGTGGATTCAAGTGAGAGTTCATGGACACATTTTGATGTGTCATTTTAACCCTTTGGAAAGACCTTATGACAACACTTATGATGACAAACAAGTATGGTCAACTTAGTGGCTATGGTTATGCACTTATGTTTGTATGATTATGATTGTTTGGTTGTTTGATGTATAATTGTTGGTTGATATTTGGATATGCATAACAAACTCTTTAACAAACTTAACAAGCTGAAAATTGATGGTTCTTTATCATTAAGTGGTTAATAAAAGGTTATTAATAGGATTAATGATTTTAATAAAAGGGGTTTTATTAAAAATTGAACCATAGGGTACCTTGTATTTGAAAGCAAGCAAATATAAGGTACATAGAGTTTTCTAAACTAGTATTATGAAAACTTAAAATTTCTTTTTTAAACAAGTTATACACCGTCCTTTTGCATAACACTTGAGTCACTTGGAAACTCTTAATGGGATAAAGTTCACCTAATCATTTTGAGGGAACTCGTGATTTGAGGTGGGGATACCATATTTCTGGGATAAAGGTCACCTAACCACTTATGTTGGAAAACTCACATGTGTGTGCAAGTATGGTAACTTGATTTGCAAACCATGTTAAATGGATCACCTACAATATGGTTTACAAAGGTGTTGATGGGATAAACATGCCGACTATACATATGATGTTTTAAAGTCGATCCCATACCTCTAGAAGTTGCAAAGGGTTGCAATTATCAAAACGTTGACTACCTTGCTAATTTAAATAATGGGATAAAGGTCACCTAACCACTATTTAAATGTAATGTTGGATTCTAGAATTTTAAAATTGTGTAAGACACTTAAAAGGGGCTTTAATTATTAACATATGATAATATCGAAAATACTAAAAATTGAATTTTGTTAAATTTTGTAGATGGCCACCAAAAATAATGAAAATAATGATAACCCGTCCGCCCACTCACTATCACTAAGGACCATTCTCCAAAAGGAGCATCTAAACCATAACAACTTTATTGATTGGTTTCGATACTTGAGAATTGTTCTCAAGCTAGAGAAACGATCGTATATTTTAGACGATCCGATTCCCGATCAACCTAATGAGGAGGATGAGGAGGCGTACAATAATTGGGTGAAATACACTAAGGACTCGGTCCAAGTGTCTTGCCTCATGTTGGCAAGTATGACTCCGGATCTCCAAAAGGAGTATTAATATCATGAGCATATGACATGATACCCCAATTGAATGAAACGTTCCAACAACAAGCAAGGGTAGAGCGCTTCGAAACGGTTCGAGCACTCCATATGAGTCGTATGGATGACACCCAATCTGTTTCATCTTATGTACTTAAGATGAAAAGCCACATAGACCGCCTCGAAAGGCTAAATTGTCCCGACTCGAAAGAGTTGGCTACGGATTTGATCCTCAACTCTTTGTAAAAAAGGTTTGACAACTTTTTCATGAATTATAACATGAACGGGTGGGACAACAACATAAGTGAACTTCATTCTATGCTCAAAACTACTAAGGCGGCCATGGGTAAATGGGTTTTACCCATTCTCACCATCAATGAAGGTGGGAACAAGAAGAGGCCTCACACCGCACCCAAGGAAAATGTTGCCAAGGGTAAGGGGCACGTTAGGGGAAAGGGAAAGGGAGTGGTAAGAGCGCCACCACCAAAACCATTAGAGAAGAAGCAAAAGGTTGCTTTGAATGACCCATGCTTTAAGTGTGGGGAGATTGGACATTAGGCAAGCAATTGCCCAGTCCATTACAAAGAGTTGCAAGCTAAGAGGGATGCCGGCAAACCTCAGGTACAATTTTCATGATTCATATTTATCTAAATATAATATCCTCAAACACATGGGTATTGGATACCGGATGTGGAACTCACATTTGCAACTTATAGCAGGGGTTCAAAAGAACTAAGGACTTCAAGAAATGGGATGTTAGCCTCTACATGGGCAATGGGGCAAAAGTTCAAGTTGAAGGCTGGCGGGACTACATCTTGAAGCTTCCAATGGTTTGGAAGCAATTTTGAACAATATTTTGTATGCTCCTAGTTTGACTAGGAACATTATTTATGTTGCCCAGTTAAGACAATATGGTTATATTTTGACATTTATTGAAATTGAAATTCATGTTTCTTTAAATGGCATATTTTATTTTAAAGCTATTCCTATTAATGGTATTTATGAACTGGTTCGTGAAAACACATTATATGATAGCTCATGATACCAAACCACCACTAAGAAACTCAAACTGGATTTGAGTGACTCTTATCTTTGGCATTGACGTGTTGGTAATATAAACAAGAAGCGCATACAAACACTTCAAAAGAATGGTCTTTTAAAAGCAAGTGAATATGATTCATTTGATGTATGTGAATCTTGTTACAAGAAAAAATGACTAAGGCACCTTTTAGTGGCAAATCCGAAAGGGCAAAAGATTTATTAGGCATCATACATTCAGATGTACGTAGTCCTTTTAAGCCAATGACTAGGTACCATGAAAGATACTTCATTACTTTTACCGACGACTATAGTCGATATGGTTATGTGTACTTGTTAAGACACAAAGATGAAGTTTTTGAAATGTTCAAAATCTTCCAAAATGAAGTAGAAATCAACTCAAGAAGAAAATAAAAATTCTTCACACTGATAGAGGAGGTGAATACCTAAGTGATGCTTTCAAAGATCATCTTAGAAGTTGTGGTATTGTCTCACAACTATCTCCACCCGGAACACCACAATACAATGGTGTGTCCGAGAGGAGAAATCAAACTCTATTGGATATAGTTCGATCTATGATGGCCAGAAGCTTATTGCCTCTATCATTTTGGGGTTTCCCTTTGCTCTTTACGGCCCGTATCTTGAATATGGCCCCAACCAAGAAAGTGGAAACAACACCTTTTGAAATATGGCATGGAAGGGTTCTATCATTATCATATTTAAAGGTATGGGGTTGTGAGTCTTATGTTAAGACTCCCACCTCAAACAAGTTAGAAAGTCGTTCCACTAAGTGTATCTTCATTGGATATCCTAAAGATTCTATGGGATATTATTTTTATGATCCATTGGAACAAAAGGAGTTTATTGCTAACAAGGCTAAGTTCTTAGAAGCTAAGTTCCTTATGAAAGGAACTAGCAGTAGAACTATGGATCTTGAGGAGGATCAAGAACCACAAACCGATACACGTTTGGTTGACACTAGCACTCAACATGAGGATGTTGAGAATGATCAAATGGTTGATCAATATACACAAAACATTTGCAGATCTGGTAGAATTAGTAATCCATCTGAGAGATATGGATTTTTTGTAGATGGATGCTATGTGGTAGATTCCGATGAACTAGCCATCTATCATGATGCTATGTCCAATTTGGATTGTGAGAAATAGCTTGAAACCATGAACATTGAGATGCAATCCATGTATGACAACCAAGTATGGGACTTGGTTGAACCACCTCTTAACTCCAAGATAGTTGGAAGTAAGTGGGTTTTCAAGAAGAAAACTGATATGCATGGAAACTTGGATACATATAAAGCTAGACTTGTGGCAAAAGGTTTCACTCAAACTCAAGGGGTTGATTATGATGAGACTTTCTCATTGGTTGCAATGCTAAAGTCTATTAGGATATTATTTGCCATAACTGCTCATTATGATTATGAGATTTGGCAAAAATGGATGTCAAAACCGCTTTTCTAAATGGATATCTTGAGGAAGATGTCTATATGGTTCAGACTGAAGGTTTTTTCAATCAAAAACATCCTAACAAAGTATGTAAGTTAAATAAATCAATCTATGGATTGAAACAAACATCAAGAAGTTGGAATCACCATTTTGGTGAAGAAATAATCAAATTTGAGTTCATCAAAAACGTTGATGAAGCACGTGTATATAAGAAAGCTAGTGGGAGCATCATCACTTTCCTAGTATTATATGTCGATGAAATTTTACTATTTGGAAATGACATTACAACCTTGGAGGGTGTAAAAGCCTGTCTTGGAAGCTATTTCTCCATTAAGGATCTTGGTGAAGCCGCCTATATTTTGGGAATAAAGATCTATTGGTATCGATCAAGGCAGTTGATAGGTTTAAATCAAAGTGCATACATTGACAAGATCTTGAAAAGGTTCAAGATGGAAAACTCTAAGAAAGGTATCGTGCCTATTCAAAGAGGAACGATGTTGAGTAAGATTCAATGTCCAAGCTCAAAGGATGAGCAAGACAAAATGAAGGGATCCTGTATGCATATGCTATGGGATCCATCATGTATGCAATGATATGCACTAGGCCAGACGTGTCATGTGCTTTGAGCATGACAAGCCGATACCAACAAAATCCTGGAAACAGTCATTGGATGGTTGTTAAGAACATACTTAAGTACCTAAGGAGGACCAAAGATATGTTCCTAATCTATGGATCTGGTGAGGAGGAACTCGTAGTAAAGGGTTACACGGATGCTAGTTTCCAAACTGATCAGGATGATTTACAATCACAATCGGGTTACATTTTCATCTTGAATGGAGGAGCAATCTCTTGGAAGAGCTCTAAGCAAGATGTGGTGGCATTGTCAACTACAGAGTCATAATACATCACCGCTTCATTAGCAGCTTAGGAAGCTGCATGGTTAAAGAAATTCATTACTGATCTAGGGGTGGTCCCTTACATTCAGGACTGCCTAGAAATTCTTTGTGATAACGAGGGTGTGATAGCTCAAATCAAGGAACCCCATGCACATCAAAAGACTAGGCACATTGAATGGAGATTCAACAACATAAGGGATGAAGTTGAAAGGGGAAAGATATGTATTCGCAAAGTTCACACGGATCAAAATATTGCGGATCCACTCACGAAGCTTCTTGAAAAGGAAAAGCATGAAAGTCATACTTATGCCATGGGACTTTAATATTCTAGAGACTGGATATGATCTTTAATTATGTATTTAGATATTGTAATCCTTTATCAGTTGAATAAATTATTTGGTTATAGTGTTTCAAGTAATATTCCTATTTTGCATGTTTAAAATCCTTGATTAAATCATTTACTCAAAACATCCATAGTCGTTCATACTTGTGGGAACAAATATGAAGGTAAGACTATTATGAAGTTGGATTGGTAGATATTCATATGGATGGATATAGAGCAAAAGGTTGCTACCAAAGTTCATAGATATTTATGGGAAACAAATATTGGACTGACCTGCATCTCAAATATTACTACATGGAATCTTCCTGATTGATTGTAAGTAATTTTGAGTAAAGGCGAATATCATTTGGTATCCTCTGACCTAAGATACATATTAGGTCTTGATATTTACCAAATATTATACTTTGACTTAGTTCTTCGCTGTTCTGAAACATGATAGTACATAAGTCTGAGTTCAGGTATGATATATGATAATTGTGAGAGACGTATGTAGTCAAGATGGGATTTGTCCCTCTTATTCGTTGAGAGTAAGATGTCTAAGGCTTGATAAAGTTAAATCAACAGAGAATGATCACTCTGTGTATCTAGGTTTTAACATGACATTTGTGACAAAAGGATAGATGATTGATTCACCTAAAACATTTCGATTAAGGTACTTGAAGGGGATGATGTTATTGAATGGAATTTTGTCATACGTATTAATGGTAGTAAACCATTGTTAGGCAGTATTTACTGCTTGCATCAATCTTCTATGAATCTTGTGCAAGTAGGAGATTGTTGGATCTTGTATGCACAAGACACATAGAAGATTGATGTGGTTAGTACGTTATGATCCAAGTCAGGTCATACCCAATAACAAGTCAAACAAACACCACAAATATTTATTTGTTGATGAGATCATACAAATAAATATTGACACCAATTTAGAAAATGGGTTTTCTAAAACGTTGCTTTTGTGATAGGACAACATTATTTGGATAATTTGTTCATGAGAAATTATTTGTTTCATTATTTAAGTTTGTTAAATAAGAACAAATAAAAGTGTGTCAATGTTATAAAACTAAAGTAGGTTCTAATTTTAGAAACTAAGGGTTTAAAAGAGTGCACTTTTATAAGAAAAATAAAATGGGGGGAACCCATTTTAAAAGAGGTTTTCGGCCGCCCCAAGTGGTCATTGGGAACCCATTTTAATCTTGGTCTTTGCAAGACTTTTACTACACTTGCACTCTTCCATCATCTCACACACTCTCTCACACACACTCAAGCATAGAACTCTCTCAAAACAGGCTGAAAATTTGGGATTCAAGGCTAAAAGAAGCTGAAAAATTTTGGTTTTTGAAGAAGCATAGGTAGAGAGTTTTGGTGTTGTGCTTCCTAACAAGGTAGGTTCTTGGAAGAGCTTGTGGGTATACAAACTTAAGCCTCTCTCTTGGGGGCTGGACATTCAAGAACATCATAATCTTCATCTCATCCATCTTCTACATCTTGTGCTTGAAAGGTTGTTTCTATGAACACCCTATGGTTATTGTTCTGGTTTTGATAGCATTCTATTTCACATATATATGGTTTTGATAGCATTCTATTTCACATATATATATGATCCATGTTCTTGGGTTTTGTTTATGGTTTAAAATGGCAAAATTTTCAAATTGTTAACCATACTTTAAACCCTAATATCCGCTGCATTTTTGAAGTTTAAACGGTTAAACTTGCTTTGATAAACTTGTTACAAAACCCAACAATCATACAACTGTCGAGTTGACTTGTTAACTTGTTGACGTGTAACACTTGTGTTATTAAATACAAGTGTTTGGACTCTGTAGGAATATGGTCTTCCATAGATTATTGTTCTTCCGCAGAAGTCTTGTTCTTCCAAAGGTACTTTGTTCTTCCGAAGGTACTTTGTTCTTCCGAAGGTACTTTGTTCTTCCGAATGTACTTTGTTCTTCCGAAGGTACTTTGTTCTTCCGAAGGTACTTTGTTCTTCTGAAGGTACTTTCACTTCATCGATTGTTCATCCGTAGAAGATCTTCAGATGTATTTTACTTGTAAAAAACATATCTATGGAAGAACAAAATGTTCATCCGTAGATGTTTCTTACACTTGGTCAAATTCAGTAATTCACTAATTATAATTTTTTACCTACAAACATACATAATCAACACACATATATGGGTTAACCTATATATTTAATGCATACAAAATAATGAATTACAAGTATTCAATACAAATTTTGATTAAAGTAATAAGCCTATACAAAATGATCTAGACCTATACTTCCTAGATCTAACACTAACTGATTTCTTTCTGAGTGCAGGAACAATCTTGGAGAGCTGACAACAAGTTGTATGTTGACAGTGGTTGTTCCAGGCATATGACAGGAAACTGTTCACTTCTCCATGACTTCAAACATAAAATGCTTCTTATGTAGCATTTGGTGGGGATAAGAAGGGAGGTAAAATTGTTGGTGAAGGAATGGTAACTAATGGGGTGCTCAAGTTTGAGAAAGTGAACTATTGTCAAAATTTAGAGTATAATTTACTGAGTGTGTCTCAAATTTGTGATCATAATTATACCACATTGTTTGGTAACACTAACTGTTACATTCTTAAGCCAGGTTTTTCTGTTCCAGAAGATTGGGTCCTTCTTAAAGCTTCAAGAAAAGGAAACACATATGTTTTGGATATGAACAACACCTCACTCACAAGACATGAAACATGCCTCCTATCTAAGTCTTTAGAAGATGAATCTCAATTATGGCATAGAAGGTTTGTCCATTCTAAAATGATGAACATGAACAAATTGGTGAAAAATGAGTCAGTCATTAGATTGCCAAAGAAAGAGTTTCATTGCTCAACCCATTGTTCTTCTTGTTATAAAGGAAACAACATAGAGTGTCTCATAAATCCAAAACTATCAATATAAACACTAGACCACTCAAATTGCTTCACATGGATCTGTTTGGTCCTACCAATGTGATGAGCGTCGGAAAGAGACAATATTGTTTGGTGATAATTGATGATTTCACTAGATTGACATGGGTCTTTTTCTTAAAACAAACGAGTGAAACATCAAAAACATTAATGGACTTTGTCATCAAGATTGAGAACCAACTTGAACTAAAAGTTAAATTTTTAGTAGTGACAATGGTACTACATTTGTCAATTCTGACTTGGACTCCTTTTGTAGGAATAAAGGTTTTGCAAGGCAATTCAGTGCACCAAGAACTCTACAACAGAATGAAGTTGTTGAAAGAAGAAATATAACACTTATTGAAGCAGCCAGAATAATGCTAGCTGATTCATAATTGCCTATCACCTTTTGGGCTAAGGCAGTGAATACTACATGAAATGTTCAAACTAGAACATTAATTATCAAAGAACATAACAAAACACCTTATGAGCTGTTATTTAAAAGAAAACCTTACATAGGATATCTTAGAGCTTTTGGGTGTCATGTATCTGTTTTAAACATAAAAGAATCATGAGGAAACTTTTCAGAAAAAGCCTATAGTGTTTTCTTTGTTGGATATTCTTCAACTTCTAAATCTTATAGGATCTATATTACACAACATAAAATTATGGAAGAAAGTCCTAATCTATATTTTGATGAATCTGTATTTACTAAATTAGTTAAACAATCATCATGGTTGTTTGATGTAGATGATTTAACAGAGTCATTTAACTATGGTTATTTGAATAATGCAGGATCTGATGATACTTGCTATCCATTTGTTCCCCCTAATATGAATGAAGTGACATTATCTGCTGATCCTCCAAGGATTCACACATCCTTTGATGGAAAAACATCATCAGCAGCTGCTAACACTGCATCCGCAGATATACATTATGCATCTAGAGATATGAATACTGTCCTTGCAGCTGTTCAATGCTCCCATGTAGGTACAACAAACATTGGAAATGTCTCATCAAGTCCTCACTTATCATCCGGAGAAGTTCCTGTAACTCCTATGGAAGAACAAAATGATTCTAAAGAAGTTCCTATAACTCTTACGGAAGAACAAAATGCTTCCGGAGAAGCTTCTATAGCTCCTACGAAAGACACTAATAATCCTCCTAATGTTCAACCTACGGAAGATCATTCAATACCAAATGTTGAACAGTTTGACTACTTCCTAAACTCTCAATATGCATTGGATCAGTCTACAACAATGGAGATGACTAACTTGGAATCATCCATTCCAGTTGAATCAACTCCATAAACAAGAATCCATAAGACTCATCCAGTCAACAACATCATTGGAGATCCTGCTAAAAGAACTACAAGAATCCAAAGTGGAACTACCAAAAATGTGGAATCTAGTTGATTTACCTGAAGGACAACATCCAATTGGAACTAGATGGCTCTTCAAAAACAAACTGGATGACAGAGGTATAATTGTGAGAAACAAAGCAAGGTTGACTGCTCAAGGATATACACAAGAAGTAGGAATAAACTATGATGAAGTTTTTACACCAGTTGCAAGAATTGAAGCCATAAGAGTGTTCCTAGCATATGCATCATATAAGAAGTTCATTGTGTATCAAATGGATGTCATGTGTGCCTTCCTATATGAGAAAATTGATAAGGAAGTCTATGTATCACCGCTCCCTGGATTTGAAGATCCTCGCTACCCACACAGGGTGTAAAAACTTGATAAAGCTTTGTATGGTCTGCACCAAGCACGAAGAAAGTGGTATGAAACAATATCATATTCTTGCTCAAGCATGGATACAAAAGAGGAACTATTGATCAGACTCTCCTTCTCAAACAAGAACATCAAGATCTCTTGGTTGTTCAAATTTATGTTGATGACATTATATTTGGATCAACTAACAAGAGATTATGTGTAAGCTTTGAAGAATTAATGAAATCAGAGTTTCTGATGAGTTCAATGGGAGAATTAACTCTCTTTCTTGGTCTTCAAGTTCATTAGAAGACAGATGGGATTTTCATCAATCAAGAGAAATACATACATCAGATAGTGAAGAAGTACAACCTTGCTGATACATCTTCATGCAAAACACCAACCTCAACAATTGAAAAGATTGTACCTGATCCTTCAGGAAAATCTGTTGATAAAAGATTATATGGATCAATGATAGGAACGCTTATGTATTTAAGTGCCAGTAGACCTGATATTATGTTGTTGTGTGTGTTTGTGCTAGGTACCAATCAGATCCAAAAGAGTCTTATCTGAATGCTGTGAAAAGGATCTTCTGATATCTCAAAGGAAAACTAGGATTGGTCTTTGGTATCCAAAAGATGGTGACTTCACTCTCAACTCATACACAAATAGTGACTATGGTGGATGCAATAGCAATAGAAAATCCACAACTGGTGGGTGTTAATTCATAGGACCACGACTAGTTTCATGGAAGTGAAGAAGCAAACCAATGTATCTGTATCCACAGCAGAGGCTGAATACATAGCTGCTTTAGCTGGTTGCTCTCAAGTCCTTTGATTGCAAAACCAATTACTTAATTATGATTACAATTTCCTTCAAACTCAAATTACATTGACAATACTGCTACTATGTTTATAACAGCTAATCATGTGCAACATAGTAAAACAAAGCATATTGAAATAAGATACCATTTTCTGAGAGATTGGTCAGAAAAAGGTTTGATCAAGTTAGTCAAAGTGGGTACAACAAATCAGCTTGCTGATTCATTCACTAAAGCCTTTGATTTAGTTAGATTTAATTTTCTAATTGAGTCTATGGCATGATTAACCTTGATTAATCATAATGAACAAACAAATAAAAGCATGTGTCTATGCTTCTACATCATTTTAATAATTAAGCTTTAGCATGACATATGTTTGGGAAATGATAGTATACTATGCCTTTGCTTCTTACTGAATTCATAAATATCATTAAAATCTGATCTAGTTACTTGATGTGTGAGTATGTTCAGCTTGAGTGGAAACTACACTTAGTGCATGCCAAACATAATGCAAAGTGATTGTTTGTTGGAAACTTCATTTTAAGGATACAAAAAGTGAGTCATATTCTGATGTGACCAAATCACTCATCTAAACACACTATGTACCGACACTTTATAATATCTATCTTTGCAAATCTTACTCCTTTTGTTTTGTGTAAACAAAGTCCTGGGTGTATGATCACCATGGTTTACATTTGTAACCAATTGGTGAAAAGCTTATTATCCTCATCATCCCTCTATTTTGTGTAAACAAAGACTTGGGTTAAAGGCACCTCTATTTTACATGAGTAAAGACCTCGTGACCTGATGATGATCGTATCTAAGCTCTCAAAAGAATCCTATGTGATCACCTGTATATTATGTCTGAGCTTTCTCAACAATGCATTAATGAGATGTCAAATGCATCTCAGGATAGATATTTTAACTTAAAGTACATAATCTGTAAGTGTGAAAAAGTGATGATCTGATTCGCAAAGGGAGGACAAACTTTTTGTGAATTGAATGTCAAGCCCATAACAGTTACTATCTAATTAACATGAAAACATGATAATCAACATGCCTAGTTGATACAATACTCATGTATGGATTTAAGTAGACAAACATACTTACAATCAGAACACAGATCAGGTATCATTTCAATAAATTAACTCATCGGGAAGATGCTTAGTATTATAGTATGATCCCATTATATGTGTATATACATATGCTTGTGCATTATCATCATATTATGTTTGTTTAGTTTAATTTATTTCGGTTTGGACAGACACATGTCCTTCATGATATTCTTCTTAGAAATTTATGATAAATGCATTCTTTCATCATTAATAAAAAATTTAGCGGGAGTAGAATCATGAAAATAATTTAAACAATAGAATTGTCAATTGCATTATCAATTTGAAGGAATTGTAGCCTGAGCACTACCTTAGCTCTTGGATACATGAAGTTTTTAAAATTTAAACCTTCTTATGCACAATTCTCATGAATACAAAGTCAACAAGGTCTAGAAGCAATAAATGGTTCTAAGCAGTGGACTTGGATCATACAATAAAATAATTTTATCACAGTGCATTTTAAGCATCAGCAAAAGCTATAGTGCCTTTCAAGCATATGCAGAAGCTATAGTGCCTTTCAAGCATCTGCAGAAGCTATAGTGCATTTCAACAAAAAATGGTGTGAAGAGTAAAGGAACTTTCAGTTTTGCAGAACTGACTAAAAGTATCTAAGCATAAGCGGGAATATGTTAGATCTAGGGTCAATAGATCTAGTCCATTTTATATAGGCTTAGAACTTTAATCAATATTTGTAATGAATACTTGTAATTCATTATTATGTATGCATTAAATATATAGGCTAACCCATATATGTGTGTTGATTTATTTATGTTTGCAGGTAGAACATTATAATTGGTGATTTTCTGAAATTGACCAAGTGTAAGAAACATCTACGGATGAACATTTTGTTCTTCCGTAGATATTTTTCTTACAAGTAAAATACATCCGAAGATCTTCTGCGGATAAGTAACCAGCTCTGAGGCTGGAAGTGAAGATTTCTTCGGAAGAACAAGATAGCTTCGGAAGAACAAGATTCCTATGGAAGAACAAACATCTATGGAAGATCATATTCCTGCGGAGTCCAAACACTTGTTTAATAATACAAGTGTTACAAGTCATCAAGTCAACAAGTCAACAAGACAGCTGTGCGAATCCCAAGAGATCCGGTGTTTCCTTAACAGAATCACACATGCCTATATGTATGGATCATAGGTTTCTGTAGAGATTAATGAAAAGGCTGATGCAACCTAAACATCCAATGTCTTTCCTACATGCTGCACAAGTACATTGAAGAAGAATGCTTAGGAAGTTTTACACATGCAATATAAAATACTCTAAGTGTAAAATCTTTCGAAGCCAAGACCAATATCTTCTGAAGCAAATATGAAGTCTTCCGAAGCCTCAGAGACAAAGTCTTCCGAAGCTTCAACTCATGAAGACATATTTCTTCGGAAGACTTTTAATACATGCTTTATCTGATGTACTTTTCCATAAAGCTGGACACCTTTCCGCTACACCTCTATAAGGTCACCAACTTACATGAGTTGGTGAAAAGGTCCATGCTTTTGGTAACTGTACATTGAGGTCTTGAGTTTGTTTCTACTTTATGTACTTTATCCTTTTTGTAATAGATAAGGATGTGAGCTATGGCATGTCATAGTCACAAGTCAAAAGGCAATCTGCCTTTTAACTTTATAATTGATTTTGTTTTGTGTCTAGTTAATTGTATCCAGCTGGCTTTCAAAGTATAGCCGACTGTAAGATGTAGTATAAGTATCTCATGTTCTTGTATCTTTCCTTTATGCTTTGTAACACTTGTAATAGAACATAGAGAAAGCGATATACTACATTCTTGAAAACCATATACTTGTGTTCTTTGTGTTATGTCTTTTACATTACTTGTGTTCTTAGTGTCTTACCTTGGTTAATCCAGTTTACTGTTTGATTAAGTTTTAATTAATCTCCTCTTTGTGTTGTTGTGTTGTAAATCTACAACCTTCAACGATCCTGCATTTGGTATCAGAGCATTTCAGGCTCTTGATATTAGATCTCACCATCTTAAGATCCCTCACACACACAAATACTAAACTTTTCAAATGGCAGCCATTTCCAAGACTGATATGGAAACTGGAACCATGAACAAGTCCCCACTGATCACTCTTGATGAGTTTGATACCTGGTGTTTGACAATAGAAGGTTTTATCAGGTTTCTTGATTCAAGAATGTGGGAGTCTATTGAGAATAGACCTTTCATACCCAGCACCCATTCTGCTACTGGTGTTGGTTTGATCCCCAAAGATGTGGCAAACTACTATGATGAAGATATGAAGAGAGTAGAGATAGACAGAAAAGCCATGACAGCTCTTCAAACTGCCCTCCCAAACTCTGTGTACAGAGGTTTCAAGAAGTGCAAAACAGCCAAGCAGCTGTAGGATGCACTGATACTAATGTATGAGAGTTCTTCTAAATCCAAGGAGAATAAGAAGGATCTCCTGAAGCAGCAGTTTAAAAACTTCACCTTCAAAATAGGTGAAACCATGACTCAGCAGTACTTCAGGTATGTTGAGATAGTGGATACCCTAGTGGATGGAGGAGTTACTCTAGAAAGCAGAGACATTGTAAGGAAGCATAGAACCCAAACATCATCTCATATGCTACCCTAGTGTCTTTTGATGAAAGCTGTGGCAACTCTCTTTTCACTCTTGAAATCCTGGACTGTATTCATCCAGATGATCTGGAATACATGGAAATAGTCCAGTAGATGGCTCTTCTCACTCACAGAGCCAAGAAGTTCTACAAGAGGACTGGAAGGAAGTTCCCAAGCAATGCAACCAGTGGAAAGTTTGGCCTGGAAAAAGGCAAAGTCAAATGTTACAACTGTAACTTGATGGGCCACTTTGCTAGAGAGTGTAAGGCACCTAGAGCAAATGGTCGCTAAACACAGTCCAGACCAAACTACACTGACAAAGCTCTCTAGAATGAGAAGTCAAAGCAGCAGGCTGCTATTGCTGTTTCAAGAAGGAGGCTTTGATTGGAGCTTTCAGGTGGAAGATGCTTCTCCTAACCAAGCATTGATGGCAGATCATGATGAAGCCAAGGTATTGAAACATCTCTGTACTCCTGAATGCATTGCTAAAGTTCATAGATACAGGTCCTATAACCTAGAGATGAGATCTGACCTTAAGTCCTTAAACATTTTAAAATCTGATTTTAGAAAGTCTCAAAAATGATTATAAACTAAAAATAGAGGACCTAGAGAAAACCATTTCAGTTCTAGAACATGAACACACAGATTTTAGGACTCAAATCAAAGATCTCATTACCCAGTTAACTGAGTGCCAGGCTGAGCTTGTGATCAGCAAAGCTAGGGCAGAAAAGAGTGTTCTTGAAGAAGAGACCTTCAAGAACATGATATCCGCATCCCTGCACAACAAAGTGTGCTATCAAAACAGACGGGGACTGGGATCCAATGAGATAGCTCCTCCATACACAATCTTGTCTGTAAGATCTCGTAGGTGTAGAACTTGTGAAGATGAGCTTCCTCTTATAGATCCTATGAGTGAAGAGGATGAAGAAGAGATAGTGAAGAATTACTCTGAGAAGAGTGAAGAGGAGGATTCCAAGAAGGGTCACTATCCTTCTAAGGAGAAAAAAAAGACTGTGATGACCAAGTCCATGAGAAAGAACTTGATCAGAAAGAGCAAAAGAAATGAAAGGAAGGCTTAAGAGATCAAGGCTACTTTTGATTCTAAGCAGAAAAAAGTTTTCAACTCTGCAGGGTTTAAAGTGGTAGGGACTGAAGACATCAACCAAAACTCTTCTGCTAAGAGTTTTGGTTCTTGTTCAACTCATCTCAATAACCAGAAGAAGACTGATCTGCTGTGTATCACTACTGCATAGCCTGGACCATCAAACTCCAAGCATAGTTCTCAGCCCAAGAGAACTGTCTCAGCATCTAAAAAGATGAAGATGGAGAAGGGATGTGACCAAAGATAGTCTTATTCTCAAGAAAAGGCTTTTGTGAAGAAGAAGATGAACTGTGTCATGTGTGACAGCACCTCTCACATTGCAAAGGATTGTCCATACAATCATAAAGGTACTGTCCATATGACCAAAACAAAGACTTCAAAGAGTCCTAAGAAGATTCAAGCTTCGGAAGGAAAACCTGTTTCCTTTGGAAGCTCCAACTCTAAGAAGAAGGGAAGTGGGAAATACCCTCGGAAGAGAAGTTGGTCTTGGATGAAAGGAGTTCTTCTGAAGCACTGAAGTCTGCTGCGGTGTCTGCAGAATCTTTTGAAGGTTCAGTCATCAAAACTTCTGAAGTCCCAAAAGCTTCCGAAGTTTTGAAGGTCAAGTCCAAGACTCCAAAGGTGGTGTGGAAGTCTAAGAAAGACCAAGTGATTGAGAATTCTCCATCAACAACAGCTCAAGATCCTCTTAGTACAACCATAGGATCTAATACTGTTGAATTACCTTCTGTCATTGAGCCCAAGATAAGAAAGGCTTGGATTTCCAAATGTAACTAATCATTTTCTTTGTGTAGGGACAACTGAAGACAAAAAAAATGTCTGGATCATAGACAGTGACTGTTCCAGTCACATGACATGCAATAGGTCACTACTCCAGAACTTTGAAAGGATTGATGGAGGACCAGTTGCTTTTGGAGGAGTTAAGGTGGTTACATTTCTGGAAGGGGCAAGGTCACAAATGGTAAGCTCAGCATAGAAAAGGTAAACTTTGTCAGGGAGCTTGGATACAATCTTCTGAGCGTATCTCAATTTTGTGATCTGAGTCATAACATGCTCTTTACTGTGCATGAGTGCATTGTTCTTAATCCTGGTGTGGTCATTCCTCATGAGCATATCCTGCTTAGAGCCCCCAGGAAAGGAAACATGTACAAGATGGACTTGCAAGAAACCTCTCCCTCTGGAGAAGTTTGATGCTTTCTGTCTAAAGCCAATAGTGATGAGTCTTTCCTATGGAATAAAAGAATGTGCCATGTAAACTTTAAGAACATGAACAAATTGATTAAGCATGATTTGGTAACTGGAATAACAAAGAAAGAGTTTACAAGTGATGACCATTCTGTTGCATGCCTGAAAGGGAAGCAACATAAGGTATCTCACAAGCCTAAGGAAAGGAACTCCATCACTACACCCCTACACTTGTTACATATGGATCTCTTTGGCCCCACCAGTGTAATGAGTTTAGGAAGGACCTCTTACTGTTTATTGATCACAGATGACTTTACAAGATTCACCTGGGTTTTCTTCCTTAGAACTAAGCATGAGACTCATGAGATTCTGAAGAATTTCATCTTAAAGATTGAGAATCAATCTGATCACAAGGTCAAGATCATAAGATGTGATCAAGGAACTGAATTAAGAACCAAATCCTGATACATTCTGTGATGAAAAGGGTATTACAAGACAATACAGTGCTCCCAGGACTCCTCAGCAAAACGGTATTACTGAGAGGAGAAACAAGACACTAATTGAAGCTGTAAGAACCATGCTGTCTGACTCTAAGCTGCCCATCACATTCTGGGCAGAGGCAGTCAACACTGCCTGCGATGTATAGAACAGAGTTTTAGTAGTTAAGACTCATGGCAAGACTCCTTATGAACTTTGGCATAAGAGGAAACCTTTCATTGGTTTTCTTAGGTCATTTGGTTGTCCTTGCACCATCTTGAATACCAAAGATCAAATTGCCAAGTTTGCTGATAAATTAGATGATGGACACTTTATTGGATACTCTTCTCAAGGTAAGGCTTACAGAGTATACAATCTCAGAACTAGAATTGTTGAGGAGTCAGCCAATGTGACTTTCAAGGAACACACACCTTGTGTTGCTGGTTCTGCTCCGGATTTTTTATTTGATCTTGATTTAGTTACCAACTGTTTTAACAAATCTTGTGAGAATGTTTCAGGATCTGCAGAAAATTTAAATACAGGTGATCCTCAACCAAGATTTGAGCTAAGAAGACCTTCAAGTCATACATCTTCAGCTCCAGTTGGAAGTACTTCTGCTAATGAGCTTTCTATGAGCACTACAATGACAAACTCAGCTGATACATCTAGGGTGCCTTCAAATTCCAGCTCAGAGGCTCCACAACCAGATAAGAACATCTCAATTGTGGAAGACAACAATGGTGGTGGTGACAGTGACCAAGAATTTCTTGATGCCACCAACCACACCATAGATGAGAACATCAATGATGTCACACACTGCTTGGATCAAAGTCTCACCCCACCACAACATCATTGGAGATGTTATCACAGGGGAAGAACAAGTTATCACAGGGGAAGAACAAGAGGACAAACCCATGAAGCAAATGTTTTTCTTCACTCTTGTTTCTTATCCCAGATAGAGCGAAAGAAGGTTGATGAAGCTCTAAAGGATGGAAGTTGGGTTGAAGCTATGCAACAAGAGTTGCTTTAATTCAAAAGGTAGAAAGTTTGGAACCTTTGTCCCCTTCCTTCTAGGAGGACTACCATTGGAACCAAATAGGTGTTTAGGAACAAGAAAGATGATAGAGGCATAATCATCAAGAACAAAGCTAGATTGGTTGTTCAAGGATACACACAAGAAGAAGGGATTGACTACACTGATGTCTTTGCTCCAGTGGCAAGATTAGAAGCTGTTAGAATATTCCTGGCATTTGCTACATCCAAGAACTTCAAGGTCTTTCAGCTTGATGTGAAGTGTGCATTTTTATATGGAGTGATAGATGAAGAGGTATATGTCAAACAGCCACCTGGTTTTGTAGACCCTGATCATCTGATTATGTCTGCAAGCTTGACAAAGCTCTCTATGGACTGCATCAGGCACCCAGGAAATGGTATGAGACACTATCTGAGTATCTTTGTAAACATGGATACAGGAGAGGTACTATAGATGGAACTCTCTTCATCAAAGGACAGGAAATGACATATTGCTAGTTCAAGTGTATATGGATGACATCATCTTTGGTTCAACTAATCCAAAGCTCTGCAAAGACTTTGAGAAGCTGATGAAAGACAGATTTGAAATGAGTGCCATGGGGGAACTCAATTTCTTTCTAGGAATTCAATTGAAGCAAGTTGAAGATGGCATCTTCATAAGTTAGTCAAAGTATGTTTAGGGCATACTTAAAAGGTTCAACATGACTAACTGTAAGATTGCTAAGACACCCATAGCTAGAAACCACTCAATTGGACCTGATCTGGAGGGGGAGTGTGTAGATGAGCACTTATACAGGGCAATGATTGGGTCTCTTATGTATTTACTACTAGCAGGCCTGATATTATGTTTGCCATAGGCATATGTACAAGATATCAAGCCAACCCTAAGATGTCTCACCTCATCACTGTTATGAGGATTCTAAGATACCTCAAAGGTGCTTCAACACTTGGTTTATGGTACCCCAAGAATCCTGACATCAATCTGTATGCTTATACAGATAGTGATTATGGTGGCTGCAACATGACTGCAAAGTCTACATCTGGGGATGTCAATTCCTGGTGGAAGGGTTGTCTCATGGCAATGCAAGAAACAATCCTATGTCTCTGCATCAACTGCTGAAGCTGAATACATTGTTGCTATAAGTTGTTGTGCTCAAGTACTTTGGATTCAAAATCAGATGTTGGACTATGGTTTAAACTTTAAGGAGACTCCTATTCACATAGACAACAACAGTGCTATCTCAATCATAGAGAATCATGTGCAACACTCAAGGACAAAGCACATTAATATCAGGTATCATTTAATAAGAGATAACTATGAAAAGGGATTAATTAAACTAGTCAAAGTTCACACAGATGAACAATATGCTGATCGGTTTACAAAGGCTTTTGATGAACAGTGATTTAAATATCTAATATCAGCTATTGGGATGATAAACATTGAGTAAGCTTTTCTTAATACTAATTCTTATTATTTCTTAAAATATGTGTGTCCTAAGTTGTCTAGTTTATCACTTTCATAAGCTCATGTTTTCGTTTGATAAATATCATTTTGAAGACTTTCCTTAGATTTTTGATTATTTCTGATACTTCAGAAGTTATACTTTTAACTTCGGAAGCAAATCATGCCTTCAAAATAATTAACTGTCTAAGAAATTTACCTTCGGAAGAGGTTTCAGATCCTTCTTCCGAAGCATCAATATTTGTCTCAGACACTTACTTATTTTCAAGGACCATTTACTTCCGAAGCAAAATTAACTCTCAAAAGCATTATTGATTTCTAAACAAAGTAATCAAGTTTTAATTTCTCTTTTGAAGCAAAATCCTCAAATCTCTCAGGAAAATCTTCCAATGTCATTTTAGCTTCGGAAGCTTTTTGAATGAAAACATCCGAAGATAAATAACTTTCGGAAGCTTTTTGATTTCCAAGAAAACTACTTTTTGAGCAAAAGCAAACTACTTTTTCAGAGGTGGGACCAACATTCGGCTTTCAAAGTTTATCCTCTTTCATTAAACTTTATCTGAAATCCCTCTCACATGTAAACCCAACGGTTTCCCCTTCTTTCTATCATCTGTCCTTCCTCCAAACCTAAAAACCCAAATTTCCCTCTGAAATTTCTTTCTATCTTCTTTCTTCATCTTTAAGCTACCTCAAAATGGCCAACCTTACTCATATAAATGATCCCAGCTTTACCAAGCAGCTACACAGGCAACACAATCAGGTTGCTCTGTTACGCTCTGAGAAAGATCCTCATTTCTCAGAGGTGTGTCATTTCGTCGTCCACCTCCCTAACCATTGATCCTCCACTCTATGAGGATCAGCTGCTTGAATTCTGGAAAACCTACCAAGAGGTTGTTATGGATGGGGAGAAGGCACTACCTGCCATAGTGTAGAGGAGAACAGTGTTTATCACTCCGGCCATCATCAACATGCATCTTCAGCTGGATGATGAAGAAGGTGAGGTGTTCTTCCTAAAGGAAGCTGTCAATCATTCCTTTGAGCAGATGGGATATGAGGGAGATTTCTCTGTCATGACCTTTAGGAAAGGGAAGGTCTCATCCCAATGGAGATTCCTGCTCCATCTGGTCATCCACAGCTTATCAAACAAGCATGGTGGATGGGACCAGATTCCTGAGGATCTCTCCTTCATAATCCATGGAATGGTTCAGGGGGTCAAATTCAGGTATTCTTAGTTTGTTTATACAACTTTACTTGCTAATTTAGACTCCTTAGAGTATTACATGTTTCCTAGATATGTCCAGTACATTCTTAACTGTTAAATGGGCTCACAGTTGAGGGAAACATGTAACATTCTTAACTTGGGACAGATGAAGCCCGATATCTTTAAAATACCGAGGAAGCCCACTGTTGGCTTCTCTGGGGTAGAAACAACCCTTGTCCCAAAATGTTAGAGCTCATTGCTCAAGGTGACAACCTACCAGCACAAGCTAGTGTTGAGCCCACACCTGCTACCTCCCAACCACCCACACAGCCTCAAATCACCATCACTTACCAAAGAAAATCCAAACAAACCCTGCTCAGGCTATTCAATCTGTGGAGCCCCCATATACTCACCCACACACGAAGAAGTGGACACTGGAGCTCCCACTTCTCCTGAGGAGCAGACCACTCTCATTTCTTCAAGAATCAGTGCTGAGGTTCCTCATGCTCAGCCTAATGAGCTCATTAGCCCAACAGCCTTAAGCCATCACTCTGAGTCTCAACATTCATGTGATCAACCTTCAGGTGACTGTTACCATCCCCAGCCTATAGATCTCAACCAACCAATTCCCCACCTTGACTTCTATACTGATGAAGATCTAGGTTTCAGTGAGTATAATGAGTCTCTCTTCTTTACCCCTACTCAAAGAGAGATGAATGCTCTCGAGTCTCCTACATCTATCCCACATCAGTCACCTACAACTGAGGTGGACACTTCTGAACCTGTTCAGGATGTCCATATGGAAGAGGCTCTCACTTCTGACAGTGATTACATCATTAAGACCTCAACCATGGAACTCAGCCCATTGAAATCTCAACTGAGATTGCCAGTGAGCAGAGGAAGACCAGCAGCCAAGAACCTGAAGCTGGTGGTGAGAGAGAGGACTTTGGTCCAATCATCTCATCCCCCAATGTGTCTTCTGATGAAGATGAGGGGAATCTGAGACTAAAAGTGGGCAAACTGACTAAAACATGCACCTATTTAGTCTCAAAGGTCAATCATCTTGACTCTCAAGTGACTACCTTACACAACAGGATCAATGATCAGCAACTTGAGATTTCATATCTTAAGGAAAAACTAGCTGGGAGACCCTTAAGAAGTGCTTCACCAGGAACACAACAACTTTTTGATGTGATTGACTTATCTTCCAGCTCACCTATGCAAGTGGGTGAGGCTACCAAAAAGGGGGAGAAAGTTATTACAGCCACAGAACCTGGGAGTTCTTCAGAGAGAGTGGACATTAAGGACTCACCATCCTTACTTGTAATTGTGCATTCTCAGCAACCTCCTCAAGTTCACATTGATGTGGACTACACTGATTCCTTCGTACAGAGTCTGTTTGAGGATGGGATACCAAGGGCTTTGTCATCTTCACCATCTTCCAATCACATCATTGGGTGGAGGTATGACAACATTAGGAAAGCTCTAATCATCATAAGAGTTCAAGGACAACAAAAAGTCTTCAATTTTCAGACTTTGAACTACTATGAAGGTCTGGATTTAGTCAACATGCCACTTGTCAACCCAAGCAAATCAAGACAAGCTGACAGACTGGTTCAAAGAATCCAAGACAGGATCACTACAGAGTTTAGCTTAAGAAGGAGACTTAGGCAATCAGGCAAAGCCATCGGTCAACTAGATGTTGAAGACTTTTAATACATGCTTTATCTGATGGACTTTTCCATAAAGCTGGATACCTTTCCGATGCACCTCTGTAAGGTCACCAACTTACAAGAGTTGGTGAAAAGGTCCATGCTTTTGGTAACTGTACATTGAGGTCTTGAGTCTATAACTTTCTACTTTATGTACTTAATCCTTTTTGTAATAGATAAGGATATGAGCTATGGCATGTCATAGTCACAAGTCAAAAGGCAATCGGCCTTTTGACACTACAATTGATTTTGTTTTATGTCCAGTCAATTGTATCCAGCTGGCTTTTAAAGTATAGCCGGCTGTAGGATGTAGTATAAGTATCTCATGTTCTTGTATCTTTCCTTTATGCTTTGTAACACTTGTAATAGAACATAGAGAAAGCAATATACTCACTCTTGAAAACCATATACTTGTGTTCTTTGTGTTCTATCTTTTACATTACTTGTGTTCTTAGTGTCTTACCTTGGTTAATGCAGTTTACTGTTTGATTAAGTTATAGTTAATCTCCTCTTTGTGTTGTAATTCTACACCCTTCAACGATCCTGCAGTTTCACATCAAGAGACGACGTGAACGGTAAACACCCAAGCATCAACACATCATACCCAACATGACAACAAATCACACAAACACAAACCCTAGTAGCCGTCACATCATCTAGACATTCAAATCAAATCAATATATTCATTCATTGTTTATTCATCTGTAATCATTAACATGTTTTAATGAAATACATTTGAATTATATCTTTGTTTGATTATTATTGTGTTCTATTCATTGTGTTCATCTTAATTATCAATCATTATTGTTGATAATTATTATTACAATTAAATAATGTTAATGTTGATTCCGCAAACGTTAACTTGACGACGTCCAATTAACACTTATAATTCCTGATTGCGATAATTTGGTTTCACACCTTCATACTCTTTATCCACTCAAAATTACTGTTGTTGCAAATTTGAGAAAGTATGATTTGGAAAATGCTTCGTAAACCAAACCCCCAATGTTCACTCTAAATTTTATGATAATTGGAAAATTAAAATGGAAGATATTCTAAGGAATCAAGATCTAAAGTTATGGCTCTTGATTCTAAATGGACCATATGTCCCTATGGTTCAAGTTGCTGGTGTAGGAGGTGGTATGATCCCAACAGATCCCAAAAAGTACTCAGAGGAAGATCTGAAAAAGATGGATGTTGATTCAAAATATCTATGGTTGAACAGGATGAGCATACCAAATAGTATCATTCATGACTTAAAGAAGTTCACAGTTGTTCAAACGTTGTGGAAATCATTGAAGACCAGATATGAACAAACTAAAGACATGAAGGAGAACAAGAAAGATGTCTTGAAGTAAAAGTTTGAAAACTTTGGTTTCACAAGAGGAGAGACAAAGGTTGTCCTAGATATGTCGAACTGTTGGGCTCTCTAAATGCAACATGGGTAAGGATGCATATAATGATGTTCTCAGAAAGATCTTAAGGTCACTACCAAAGATGTGGATATTGTATATTGTATCCATCAAAATAATTGAGAATTTGAAGACAATGACTCTTGAGGAGTTGTATAGCATTCTAAGTGCCGATCATATAGAGATGAATGCAGATGAAGAATCTCTCAGCACATCATCAATCTCCTAAAAGTCATCAACACTCATAGCACTCATTCATGAACCCTTTCAATCTTAAGCCAACCAAGGTCCGATGATGAGTTATCAAGTGCCAATAATCACCTATCCGGAATCTCCAACTGCTGAACCACAGTTTTCACCATCGTTCAGCAGATGTCTCCAACTGCTGAACCACAGTTTTCACCATCGTTCAGCAGATGGAATCAACAATCCTCACCATCCTTTTCACCAAAGTACTCTTCCAACTCTGCTTTTGTTAGTGAGCATGCAATTTTTTTCCAACTCTCCAAAGATGATTTAATGCATTCATCCAGATAATCTTAAAAAGATGGATGACAACTATCGAATAACCATGATCTCTTTTAGGGTTAAATAGTTTCAATAGAGAACAGAAAGAATGTTCAAAGATAGAGAAGATCTTGATTTGGATTTGATAAAAAATAAGGTGAAGTGTTTCAATTTGACAGGATCAGCGATCACAAGTTTGATGTATTAGGATTCAAAGCAGCGGAATACAAACAGGAATTAGACAAATTGTAGCAAGTAGTCGATACTTGTATGCATTAAGAGCACATACGGTTATAGTGAGAGAATATATATTTCTGTTTCAAGGAATGTTTATAGATGTAGAATATTTCTAATCAAATCATTCATATCCCGTCATTCGCTCTCATATTACAATAGGTTGTCACTCCTTATATAGAGTGCAACAATCACTGCTGTTATCACAGAAAGTGACAACTGGCAGATCTAATACAAAAATAACTAATTCTTAACAAACTACTGAAATGTTCACAACTACTGAGAACCAATCAGAGTGTTAAGTACAAAATATAAAACTACTGAAACTACAACGACTGAAGAACAAGCTCTTCAGTCGTTTTACAAAACTACTGAAACATAAAACTACTGAAACTAGAAATATAAAACTACTGATACCACAACTACTGAAGAAGTACTCTTCAGCAGTTGTGACAAACTACTGAGGCTTCAGTACTTGATCATCAGACTTTGACCTTCACGTGTTTCATCAGCTGATGACTTCAGTAGATATCATCAGCTGATGTCTTCAGTCTTTGTCTTCAGACTTTGTACATCAGTTGTTGATCTTCAGCACTTGTAAACTCTTCAGCTGTTGTACTTCAGTACTTTGGTCTTTCAGCTTCAGCACTTGTGTTCTTAGCTGTTGTACTTCAGCACTTTAGTTCTTCAGCTGTTGAAGTCTTCAGCACTTGATCTTCAGCTGTTGAAGTCTTCAGCACTTGTCAAACAGCTGATGAGGCTTTCAGCAGTTGTTGTGATACCATGTGGGACTTAGAGGTTTTCTGATCTTGGCTCATTGGTTCTTTTGGTCCAACAAACTCCCCCTGAACCAATGCAGCCAAAACCTCTAAATTATTTAATGTCCCACTTATTGTTGGCAAAGTGTTGGTCTTTTTCCTTCTTGATCAGTAGAGAAGATGACCCATGTAAGCTCCGGCCTGGGAAAAAATCTCAGATATTTGTTTGGCAGAGTATGAATGGGAACTCTGTTTTGGGGAACAGGACACAGAGTTGTTATCCCATTCATGAGATTTACTTCCCCATAATGAGTCTGTATGACTCTCGAACATAGGCCTCAAGGAGAACAACTTGTTCCTCCTGAGAGAGTTCTTCTGTTCCTCCTTCGAAGAAGAACTCTGGGCCATAGTACTCTGATAAGTACTTCATGGTCCTGCCATTTTTCAGCTCCACCGTAGTTACCTCCCTATATACAAATTCATCAGGATGGTTGCCTTCAAGGAGTAACTGGAGTTCATTCTTCTGGATGTCTTCAAGCTTCTTATATAGCAACCCCTTCTTTATCATCTTGTTTTCTAGTAAAGCTTGAGGGGTCTTCTTTGCTTGGTGAGCTTTCTTGAATTCATCAATGATTTCCCAAGGTGAGACTACAACGGCCAACATGATGGTAGACTCTATTGTTTTTCGTACCTGGCCGTTGTATCTGTGTGGAATAGTTCTTTTATGGATTCTAGAACTCACCCTGGGGTCTAACCATACTCTCACTCTCTCCTTCTGATACTGAAAGGTGTGCCTGAGAGTGTACAGCCTTTGAGCATGCCCTTTCATGGCTTGAATAGATGATGACTGACGAAATTCCTTGTCAACCATCTTCAACAGTTGCTCATCGTGCTGTTTCTGCTGTTCTTCTTCTTCTATCTTGACTCTGACCATTTCCCTTTGAGAGTCAGGTGTGATCATGGGTTGACTTCGGGGTTTTGGTAGCTTCAGAACAGCAGAGAGTGGCAGACTATCATCTTCATCCTCCTCTTCTTCTTCTTCTTCCATCCTCAGCACCCTTCTCCTCCTTCTGGGTACATCACTGGATGATGGTTGGGTTGGTGAAGGAATTGGTTTTGAAGAATGAGGATGTTTGGATTTTGGCTTAGAGATTGGTTGGGAGATTTGAGGGATAGGATCTGTTTGAGTGGGTGGAAGGGAAGGTTGATCCAACATCTTTGTAGTTAGTTTCGCCTTTGTGAGTTTAGCCATCTCTAACCTTTTACCAGCCCCAGCCTCATCAAGGGCTTCCACAATAATCCCTTTGTTGAATTGCTCAGACAGACAGATTCTGGTGGCTATAGCCAGAATGCTGTCCCTGGTCCACGCGCGAATCTCCACTAACGATCTTCCCAAGTATTTTGCAATGAAGCGGATCATTATTTCCAATCTCTCTTTCTCAAGAGCATCATACCCTGCCCATCGGGTTTGTATCTCTTGCACTTCCAACCTTCTGATCTCACTATCCAGTGTGGCTGTGTCAAACCCCTGCCTGAAGAGTTGTTCAATTATTTTATCCATGGATCGGCTGTGTGTAGTGTCAGCTTCTTTGACCAGCTCCTCCAAGGATTTGTCTTCAGCAGTGTGATCATCAGCACTTCTCTTTCGCTTGTAAGTGAGCAGAGGTTGCTTTTCTTCCTCCTCCTCTTGGGCTTGCTTCTCTTCCTTCTTCTCCTCTGTTCTTTTCCTCTTCTTTTCTTTCACTGCAGTACTCTCCCCCTTTTTGGTTGCATTGGAGGAAGGGGTTTGTACCGCATAAAGAGTCTTTTGTACAGCAGCATCAACAAGGGCTGTAAAGTTGAGGAAAGCCTCTCATCAATGGCTTTAGTCACAATATCAGTGATTATGGGTGTGATGAGAGGGAGGGAATTTTGAAGTACAACACCTATTTGCTCAGGAGGGTTCTGTTCCTGAGAAGTAGGGCCTGAAGCAGAGGCAGGTGGTTGAGTTTGGAGTGGCTCAGTGTTTGGGGAACCTTCAAGTGAAGGTGCCATCTGTGGGTGGGTAGAGGCAGATGGTCTTTCTCCTTGTGAGAGTTGGTCAAGTAGGTTTTGCAGCCTACTGACTTTCTCTTCAAGGATTGTGTTCTGGGCAAGAACATCATAGAAGTGGTAAACCCCTGTGCTGTGGGTTCTCAAGTGCACTGTGTTCCTCCCCCTCAATTGTAGAGGTATTCCTAGTAGTAAGTGGTTTCTGGGGAGGGGGTGAGGAGTGCAGTTGAGTCAGCACTTGTGCAACTATTAAAGTTGGGCTGTGAGGGGCGGTTGTTTGGGGTGAAGGGATAGAACCAGTGTGCACCTGGGGAGGTTGGTGCTCTTCAATGGCAATCTCCTCAAGTGAGGAAGATCCCAGATATGTAGGTACCCCTTGTGTGGTTGCTGCAGGCTCCTGTTGAGAGGAAGCCTGAGCATCTATGGCTGGAAGAGTCATTGTATCCACTAGGGGGTTTGGACTAGTGGATATATCCTGCGTTTGTGTTGCAGGGGCATCCTCAGGGGACTCAATTCCTGAGTAGCCGTTTTGGGTTTCTTTTTGGTGGGTTTGGTGGGGACTTTGGATTTGGAGGTGGTGGCTGTGGGTTCCAGCTGCGTGGGTTTTCGCAGCTTGGCAGCCATTTTGAGTGTCTGGTCAGAGTTGTGCCGGGAGTATACTTCCGGCAGAACAGCCGTAGCAGGGACTCCAAGCCAACAAGTCCCTCAGCATTAAGCTGGTTTGTAATGATGGCCATTATGAACCGTGGATATAGTATCCAACGGTTGGCAGTTAGTTTTTGAGCCATATCCTTGAGCTCTAAAATATATTTCTGAAAAATTAGTGGTTGTTGCTCAAGAATAGAAACATTACCTGCTGCCATTTTGTCGACATTTGATCCCAAGACGACGTCTTAGGGGCCAAACATATTCACCCTGTGAAAAATCAGGAGCTCAGCGTCATTAAAGTGTTTCTTCATGATAGTGGAGGCACTGAGATCGCCTTGATATCCATGTTGAGCAAAGGATAGATCTATGGTGCCCTTCGGATATCCAGCAGGAGAACTAGCATCATTCAGTTGAAGAATTTGGCGGATTATTACAGGAGTGATGACTACTTCTTTGTTGTTTATGACCGACTGGAGGGATGGTGTGTTGTTCTCCCCAGTGGTAACAGTAACGTTCATCCATAATTAGTGCAAGGATTCATCATGTAGTATGGGATTCAGAAGAAATGCCGTGTTGTATTGGGACTGAACCATAAGATCGATAGCAGTATCGAACTTAGTCCAGATGGGCGATTTAGTGAGGTAGGCAACACAGATGTGTCGCGGTTTAATTTGCATGGACGCCATGGAGAAGGAGAAGTTTTGGAGAGGAACGTTAGGTTTGAAGAAGATGAAGCATTGAGAGCTTAGGTTAGGGATATTTATAGGGTACGGGTAAGAAACGACTGAAGGATGTGGTGTTAGTCATCAGTAGTTTTAAACGACCGTTGACATGGTATTATCCTTTCAGACGTTGAAACAGCTGAAGTCGTGGTGTTAGGCATCAGTAGTTTAAAAACTACTGAAGACCGTGGTTTTGACTTCAGATGATTGAAACAACTGAGGACTTGGTGTTTGTCATCAGTAGTTATGAACTACTGAAGACAGGGGTTTTGTCATCAGCTGTTGTAAACAACTGAAGACTTGGTATTAGTCATCAGTAGTTATAAAACTACTGAAGACGTGGTTTTGCTTCAGTTGTTTAGAATGAAACAACAGTTGTACAACACTGAAGAGAAAGTTCTCTTCAGCTGTTTTCGTCAATTCTTAGCTTTTCAGCTGTTTCATACTGTCCTCAACACATTCATCAGTCTTTTTAGCTGATTTCAGTTGTTTCATAGGACATCAGTACTTATCTGTTTTTACTGATTGCAGTAGTTGTAACTGCATTAGTAGTTGTAACTACATCAGTAGTTTAGAACAGATGAAGTACTTCAGTACTTTGAGACATTTAGCCTTCAGTAGTTATAAAACTACTGAGGTAAAAGAGCTCATCAGTACTTATATGTGACATAGGTACTAATGATCATCAGTACTTATTACTAAGATCATCAGTAGTTGTCACTTATTCTAGCTGTAGCATACAGCCTTAACACCAGGTTTTGGAAAGTTGAACTATCCAAAGGCTTAGTAAAAATGTCTGCAAGCTCATCAGCACTAGGCACAAACTTAGGATCAATCAGACCTTTTTCAAAACAATCCCTTATAAAATGATGTCTGATCTCTATATGTTTGGTCCTAGAGTGCTGGACTGGATTTTTGACAATGCAAAGAGCTGAAGCACTATCCATTAACAATGGAGTCTTAGTCTCTGAAATGCCATAATCCAAAGTTGGTTTTGAAGCCAGAGTACCTGAGATGTACAGCTTGCAGCTGCAATGTACTCTGCTTCAGCAGTTGATGTAGCAACTGAGGTCTGTTTCTTGCTCTGCCAGAAATCAAGCAGTTGCCTAGGAATTGACATCCACAGACGTTGATTTCCTGGTCAACTTACACCCTGCATAGTCACTGTCAGAAAAGCAACTAATTTACCAGAATGTCGGTAGAATACCATAAACCTAGAGATGGAGTGCCTTGCAGATATCTAAAGATCCTCTTGACTGCAATCAGATGAGACTCTTTAGGTGCAGCTGAAATCTAGCACAAACACATGTAGCAAACATAATATCTGGTCTAGAAGCTGTTAAATACATCAAGGACCCAATCATACATCTGTAAAGTGTTTCATCAACCTTTACCTTTCTGATCTGTATCCAGTTGTGTGGTGCTGCACATGGGGGTAGAACAGGACTTACAGTTTTGTAAATCAAACTTTTGCAAAAGATCTTTTGTATATTTGGACTGATGAATGAAAATTCCATCAGCCTTTTGTTTGATTTGCAACCCCAGAAAGAACTGTAATTCTCCCATGGCACTCATTTCAAACTTCTGTTGCATCAACTTTGTAAAGGCATCACACAACTTTGGATCAGAGGATGCAAAATGATATCATCTACATAAATTTGAACAAGTAGATTATGCTGCCCAGCTTTCTTAATGAAAAAGTCTTATCTATGGAGCCTCTAGTGAAATTGTTTTCCAGAAGAAAGTTTGATAATGTCTCATACCAGCTCTGGGAGCTTGTTTTAACCCATAAAGAGCCTTATCAAGCTTATACACCCAATTGGATGTTTATTGTCCTCAAAGCCTGGAGGTTGACATACATAAACCTCTTCTTTAATTTTTCCATACAAAAATGCACTTTTGACATCCATTTGAAAAACTTTAAGGTTTTGATAAGCAGCATAAGCTAAAAACAATCGAATTGCTTCCAGTCTGGCTACAGGGGCAAAGGTTTCATCATAATCATACACCTTCTTCTTGTGCAAACCCCTGGACAACCAGTCTGGCCTTGTTCTTAACAATAAGCCCATTTTCATCAGTTTTGTTCCTAAACACCCATTTAGTGCCTATTGCACACTTACCTGGAGGTAGAGGAACCAGTTCCCACACTTGCTGTTTCTTGAACTGAAGAAGCTCAAGCTGCATGGCATCAACCCATCCATTGTCCTTTAAAGCAATGTGATAATTCTTTGGCTCTTGCTGACTGATGAAGAGAGCATAGAAGCAGAAATTTGACAATTGACTTCTTGTTGATACTCCAGCAGTGATATCACCAATTTGAGACATTGGGTGATTCTTCAGATCTTGATACACAATGAGATCTGTGCAAGTGTTTGTAGCAGGCTCAGCAGCAATAGATGGTGATGGTGAATCATTTCCTTGAAACCAATCAGTGGATGGTAATTCAAGGAAGTTGAATTCGAAGAGATCTCATGAGCATTTGTTTGTGATGGTGCTACTGGAGCTACAGGAACATCAGGTCTAGCTGAGTCAGGCAGCTGATCACTAAACCTGAAGAGGTGAGTACTGCAATCATCATCATCATCAGCAGTACCACCAGGTGGTAAACTGTTGACAGGAGCAACAGGGAGTTTGATAAGGAACATATTGCAGTATGTCCAAATCAAATAACTCCACAGGGCTTTGTGGAATTTTGTCCTTTGGAGATTCATTGAACTTAACATGTAGAGTTTCTTCAACCATCTTTGTTCTGCAGTTGAAGACTCTGTATGCCTTGCAAGTAGATGAATAACCAACAAAGTACCCTGCATCCACCTTAGGATCAAATTTATGGAGTTGATCCTTTGTGTTGAGAATAAAACAGGCACACCCAAATGCTTTGAAAAATGAAATCAGAGGAGCCAAATGATGGAGAACTTCATATGGAGTCTTCATCAACCTCTGATTTACTAAAAATCTGTTTTGCACATAGCAAGCTGTGTTGACATCTTCAGCCCAAAAGGTCAGTGGCAAACCTGAGTCAGCCAGCATGGACCTTGCAGCTTCAATGAGGGTCCTGTTCTTTCTCTCCACTACTCCATTTTGTTCTGGAGTCCTTGGAATGCTGAACTGCCTTTTGATTCCCTTTGAAAGATAGAAGTCATCAAGTGTATGATTTCTGAACTCAGTTCCATTATCACTCCTAATACACTTGACTGGAAGGGAATACTGCTTCTCAATATACAGCACAAAGTGAATAATCTTCTGAGCAGCCTCATCCTTTGAATGTAGAAAGAAAGTCCATACAAATCTGGAGTAATCATCCACAATTACCAGACAGTATTTCTTCTTTGCCATGCTCATTACTCTCACAGGACCAAATAGATCCATATGCAGTAATTGCAAGCAGGCAGTGGACTTAGGCACTTCAATAGGAGGGAATGAGACTTTGTGCTATTTTCCTTTTAAACACGCAATGCAGGTTTCATCACAGTGGAACTCCTTTATTGGTAAGCCTCTGACAAAACTATTGTGGGTAAGCTGATTCATGTTTTTGAGATTAACATGACCAAGCCTCCTGTGCCACAGTTTAGATTCTTGAGAAGAGGCTTTGGAAAATAGGCAAGGATTTTCTTTGAGATCTATCTTCTTAGAAAGATCTAAGGCATACACTCTTCCTGTCCTGTTGGCTTCAGGAGAGTGTGATCATCCAACACCTTGTCAATCAAGTGCAAAACTTTGGATGACAGAATCCTACAGTTTTGATTGGTGAAAAGGGCAACATGGCCTTTATCACACATTTGACTGACACTCAAGAGATTGTACTTATGATTTTCCACATGATTAACATCATCAAATTTGATTTCTCCATTGGAGACAAAGCCCTTACTGATGATGTAACCCCTACCATCATTTCCAAAAGAGACAAATCCCTTCTTTCCTTGAGAGTAGTCATGAAGAAGAGAGTTGGTCCCAGTCATGTGCATAGATCCCCCACTGTCTACATACCAGATGCTACTTTGGCATGTTGAAGAACCCTGCAATAATAAACAATCAGTTAGTTTTAGAGACCCAAACCTTTTTGGTTTTGGGCCTGGTCTCATCAATAGATGGTAAACTAACAGGTTTATCTGAAACAACAACTTGAGAGAAAGAAGATGGTGTAGAAGAGGAGTCCTTTGGCTTGGACCTCCTTTTCTGTGGTTTCAACATAGGAGCATCTAGTTGGTTAACTCTACCCAACAGATGTTGAACCATCATAACCAGCTGTGTCTGATTTTGTGATAAAGCTTTCAGCTCATCAGACACATTGCTAGTGGAGTTTGATAAGTTCCTATGTTGCACCTTCTTCTTCTGAGCACCTCAGCTGTCACCTGTTTAACCCCTTCCTTTTTGGATTTCTTTGAGGACTTAAGGGTTACAGGATTTGATGTTGCTGATACAAATGTGGTCTCAAACTCAGTTTTCATTTTTATCATTTTCTCATTAATTTCTTCTTTTAGTTTGAGTTTGGAACCTCTTTTGTACCAACGATCATCTGTAAGATGATTGAACAAACCACATACTTCACATGGTTTCTTCTTCATCTTAGGTTGATCATCAACTAAAGAGGGTGAAGCAACTGAAGACTTGTTCTTCAATGCTTTGGAAGCATTGTTTGCTTTCTTGACAGCCTCTTTAGTAGTCTTCAAACTCTTTCTACTGCCAGTTTTCTTCTCTTCAGTACTGACAGCAGTTGAAGTTTGAACTTCAGGTGTTAAATCCTGCTCTCTAGTCCTTTCAGGACCATCAGAATTAACTCCTGAGTTGATCAACTCATTAATCATGTGAATGTCAGCATTTGAACCATCAACATCAGCTGATAGGTTCAAAGAGGGCTTGATGCTGACTGCTACTTCTGATTGTGCTGTATCAGAAGGTAGATCACATGATGTGATGGATTGGTTATCACTCTCACCATCAGATTCTACCTCTGCTCTTGGGGTAAAATCTGTAGGTGGAGCAGTGTGATTGTAACCAATTCCAAACTTCACATTCGAAGCAGATTGCTTACTAACAAGCATTTCAAAACCTTTGCATGATTGTACCCATCTATCACACTCGACCTGGGTAACTGCAGGGGTTTCTTTGAGATCTTTGTACTTCTCTAGAAGTACTTCTTCTCTAGCCTTATCATCAATTATTTGGCAATTCAGTTTATAAATCTCATCATTTTTATCTTTAAGCACAAACTCAAACTCAGCTTTGTTTTTGGAAATTATTTGTTCTATCTAATGTTCTTATTAATTAGAGCTATATTTGCTTCTCTAATGGAAGCAAATGCTGCTATGCATGGTTCAGAACATAATTTGGCTTTTGCCTCAGAGGATACCTGTGATACCTGAGGTGTAGAGGCATTAGAAAATGAAGTATCAGCAGACTCCAAAGCCATAAGAGCTAGATTCCCAAAAGGACTGTCACCACCATGTTGACCAGCACCTGAGAACAGTTGGTCATGACCAGACATGTCATCTGGTAAACTGCTCCAGTCAACAACTCCTGGGGTGAAGAAGTTGTGTTGTTGAGGTTGAGGTTGTTGATGAGATTGGGATGGCTGAGGTTCTGGTAGTGCATGAGGTTATGGTGCCATAGGAACTTGAACTTGATTTGACTGTGGCATGTAATAACAAGGGTACGGATATGGCATTTGACCCTGAGGAGCAAAATATGCCGGAGATGTTGTTGAGGATGATGACTAGAGGTGACAGGATGTTGCCCTCTGTGTTGTTGACTATTTCCAGGAAAAGTCACAAAGGGTGCAGTGGAGTTAGATCCAGTTGATCTACACTCTCTTGCAAAGTGTCCAAGCCTTTGGCATTTGTGACACCTCAACTTGCTCTTGTCAAAACCAACTTTAGTTTTGCCAGAGAGTCCTGGGAATTTTCTTCCAGTTCTTTTATAGAACTTCTGAGATCTGATATTTATCAGGGCATTTGGCTCAAAATATCCATCTCTTCTAAGTCATCATCAGCAATCCCCTTGAGATCATCCATAATGAAGCATAAATTGTCATTATTACACCCAGTAAACTGACCATCAATACTCATAAATGCAGAATCAGAAGTGCTTGAAGAGAAGTTAATATGCTCATCATACTGGCATTCAAATGAAGCATATTCTGACTCATGACCCACCAAGGCAGTGTTGCCTGGTACAAAGTCTTCAGTGAGCTTTCCAGATGAAGACAGCTTTTCTTCTGTTCTATCTCTCTCTCAAAAGTGAGCAGTTTCCCATGGAGTTGGGTGAGAGATAGTTTGTCCAAACTTGCACTGGAGCGTAGGACAATAGTATATGTGTCCCATCTCTCAGGCAGTGATTTGAGAAATCTGTTATTCATCTGAATATTTGTGTACTCAAGTTTGACCATTTTTAGTTCAGAGATCAAACAAGAGAACCGCTCATATTGTTGAGTCAGTGTCTCACCCTTTCTATGAGAGAATGTCTCATATTGTTGGGCAAGAATTTCTCTATTATTTGCCAAGACCTCATCTGTTCCTCCAAATTGTTCTTTCAAGGCATTCCAGAGGTCATGGGCAGTTCATGATGCATTAGCCCAGAATAGATTTCATTGGCAGTGCCATGGCCAGAATTCCATGGGCTTTTGCATCAATTTCAAGCAACTGCTTATCCTCATCTGAGTATTGCTCCCTCCTCTTCGGAACCATTTGATTGGTTTCGGGTATTCACCATAGGCTTGTGTGGACCATGTACCACTGATGTCCAACACCCTGCGCTGTTAACAGACAGGTGATGGAGCATACGTCTTTGCCATATGTTATACTCATTCCTAACCAGCATGGTGGCTTGGTTGAGGAACCAGTATTGTGAGGATCATTGGAGGGAGTGGTCATTTTCAGTTCAAAAACAATTTAATTCAAGCTTTTAAAAGTTTTAAACAGACCACACAAACTCAATGAATACCAAGAGAAGATCTCAGGATGAATGACCAGAAATACAGAAAATTCAATCTCTATAACCGTTTCTTGCAAAAAAAAACCAAAGCTAATTCAATCAAACTTAGATCTTGAATAGCAGTTTCAATGATCAATTATTAGATCGATCAATGATTAACCTGCTCTGATACCATTTGACAGGATCAGCGATCACAAGTTTGATGTATTAGGATTCAAAGCAGCGGAATACAAACAGGAATTAGACAAATTGTAGCAAGTAGTCGATACTTGTATGCATTAAGAGCACATACGGTTATAGTGAGAGAATATATATTCTGTTTCAAGGAATGTTTATAGATGTAGAATATTTCTAATCAAATCATTCATATCCTGTCATTCGCTCTCATATTACAATAGGTTGTCACTCCTTATATAGAGTGCAACAATCACTGCTGTTATCACGGAAAGTGACAACTGGCAGATCTAATACAAAAATAACTAATTCTTAATAAACTACTGAAATGTTCACAACTACTGAGAACCTATCAGAGTGTAAGTACAAAATATAAAACTACTGAAACTACAACGACTGAAGAACAAGCTCTTCAGTCGTTTTACAAAACTACTGAAACATAAAACTACTGAAACTAGAAATATAAAACTACTGATATCACAACTACTGAAGAAGTACTCTTCAGCAGTTGTGACAAACTACTGAGGCTTCAGTACTTGATCTTCAGACTTTGACCTTCAGGTGTTTCATCAGCTGATGACTTCAGTAGATATCATCAGCTGATGTCTTCAGTCTTTGTCTTCAGACTTTGTACATCAGTTGTTGATCTTCAGCACTTGTAAACTCTTCAGCTATTGTACTTCAGTACTTTGGTCTTTCAGCTTCAGCACTTGTGTTCTTCAGCTGTTGTACTTCAGCACTTTAGTTCTTCAGCTGTTGAAGTCTTCAGCACTTGATCTTCAGCTGTTGAAGTCTTCAGCACTTGTCAAACTGCTGATGAGGCTTTCAGCAGTTGTTGTGATACCATGTGGGACTTAGAGGTTTTCTGATCTTGGCTCATTGGTTCTTTTGGTCCAACATAATTGAAATCAGCTTGGACACTTTGCCAAGGAATGTAAGGCACCTAAATTAAATCCATCATCATCAAGCTCACCCAACTTCAAACAAACTTCAACCTACCAAATTCTGTCAATCAAAGACACACGATAACTCTAGCTTTCTAGAGAAGAGTTTACTAGAGCTTTCAACCAGAAGACATCATCCCATCAACAATGCATTGTTGGTTGGTAGCTCTATTCCCTCACCTCACATAACTTCAGAACATTATTGTACACTTAAGTGTATTGCAAAAGCGAACATGTATAGAAGTCATAATCTGAATCTCATGAATGATGTGGAGTCAATTAACATTCTTAAAATTGATTTTAAGAAAACTAATCAAGCTTAAAAAGAGAAAATAAGAAAGCTAGAGAAGATTGTTTCACTATTATAACATGAACAAACAAACCAAGAGACCTAGATTGATGATCATTTGGCCAAGATAAAGTCAGCATAATTTCATTTGGCATTAGCTAAGACATATGCCAACAACTACAATGATCAAATTGAGATGTTTGAGAAGCTTCTTGCCTTCTATGAGAACTCCCAAAGGCTTTATCAAACAAGACATGGCTAGGGTACAATGTTGTAGAACCACTAATGGCTTACACCCCAACATTCACTCCTAGATGCAGCCTAGATATGGAGAATAAGAGAATGATTCAGGAGGTGAAGTATGTAAAAGAAAACTCATCTTTTGAAAACAACAGCTGAACAAATGGGCCAACTCCTTCAATCAGATCAACATCTCAATCAAAGTATAACTTTAATAAAAGAAATTGTTAAGGAAATTGTTATGCAGGAATATCTGTTGCTTTAGAAGGGAGACCATAACCATATGTTCATAAATCTACGCACGAAGTCGTGAAGATTCACAACAAGAAGTTCCTAAGAAAGAAGATTGATCTTACCACACATATTGATTACAAACTCAAGAGGAGTATGTGTGGGAAGATGTAAAAGAAGGAAGAAAATCAATTAACGATATTTCCAAAGAAGAAGGTGACACTTGGAGATTTCACTAACCATGACCTATGTAAAAGGGGAAAAGGAGTGGAGATTAAGAAAGAATTGATCAAACTAGATAAAAAGATTGAGTCAGCCAAAAAGAAGAACAAGATGAAGATTATCTATTTGAAGTGTTTTGTAGAAAATCATTTCTTTAAAGTTCATCAAGATAATCCTTTTGCTCAATCCATCAACCACCTCAATAGATCAAGATCTCAAAGAGGCCTATAGCTGCCGATCAACCATCTAAAAAGAGAGGTGGTACTTCCAAAGTTATTTAGAACCAAAAAATCTAAGTACTTATCAAAAGAAAGATCCAGCAATTTTGAAAACTTGCCAAACAAATCAGCAGCTACAACCACCAAAAAGAAGACTTTTAAGAAAGGCTCATCATCTCAAAAAGCATTGGAAGGTCATCAACAGAAGGGCGATATGAAATCTTCCAATATTTCTAAAGTTGAAGAGAAATACTAGAGACAAAAGACATCTACCAATCTTCATAACATTCAAAATGACCCAAAACCAAATATTAAACATTCAACACTTAAGAATGAAGATCGAATGCTAAAATCTAGAAGACCTAAGACTAAACAGGCGATTCAAGAGGAGGATACATTACTGCTAGTTGCATATAATGGGGGATTAGTTGTCTTTGGAAGCGATTCAAGAGGAGGATACATTACTGCTAGTTGCATAATCTGTATAGATAGGTAAGCTCTAACAATGTGAATTATGTCAAATAGTTAAACTATAACCTGGTGAGCCTATCTTAATTTCGTGATCAAATGCACAACACTATTCTCAAAGAGAATGTATGTATCGTTTGATCTCCTGATGTTGTTATTCCAAATGATAAAATACTTTTAAGAGACCTAGGAAAGAGAATATGTTCATGCTCAACATGCAAAATGCACGACCTTTAGGAAATGTGACATGTTTCATTTCAAAAGCTTCAATGAATGAATCCTTACTTTAGCATAGAAGATTGGCACATGGAAACCAAAAAAACATGAACAAGTTAGTTCAAAATTCACATGACTACTAAATAACGAGTTTGCATGTGCTAATCATGATGTTGCTTGTCAAAAGGGAAAGCAACATCAATTTTCTCATAATCTAAAGAAATGAATTTAGTCACTCCTCATTTATTTTTATTATATATAGACTTATTTGGTCCAATGGTCTAAAGAGTGTGGAAAGAAAATCGTTATAATAGAAAATCTTATTGCTTGGTTATAATAGATGATTTTACATGATTCACTTGGGTTTTATTTATAGAAACTAAAGATTGAACAACTGAATTGATAAAATCATTTGTTACTAAATTTGAAAACCAAATTGATCAGAAGGTAAAAGTAATTAGGTGTGGTTAGGGTGTAGAGTCTAAAAATCACACTCTTGATTCCTTTTTATGAATCCAAAGGTATTACAAGACAATATAATGCTCCTAGAACTTCTCAGCAAAATGAAGTTTCTAAAACAAGAAATATGACATTTATTGAGGTGGCAAGGACCATGTATCCTGATTCTAAACTTCTTATTATATTTTGGATTAAAACAGTCAGCACTATGTGTGCTATGTTGAGAATAGAATGTTAATAGAGAAGACACATGGGCAAAACTATTATGAATTATGGCATAAGAGAAGACCATCCATTGGGTCCTTATGGTCCATGCACTCTACTCCATATCAATGACCCTCTATCCAAATTTTCTTAAAATCATTACATGGGTTCTTCATAGGTGACTCGTCACAAGCTAAGGCTTATAGAGTGTATAAAAGAGTTGATCCCACAATTGAGGAATAT
Source organism: Flaveria trinervia (assembly GCA_025506515.1). NCBI lineage: Eukaryota > Viridiplantae > Streptophyta > Magnoliopsida > Asterales > Asteraceae > Flaveria > Flaveria trinervia. The sequence continues at coordinate 56,751,551 of CM046448.1, read as the reverse complement.
TAAATGTGATATTTAATGAAATTTCCTCAAATAGTGTAGGCAGTACCCCCAAGTTGGATGTTTGATTTAAATGGATTCACACATGATTTGAGCCATTTACTTGTGAATGTTCTAGGAGATTCAGTTGAAAGATTAGCAGACACACAAACAAGTGATGGAGATTACATAATTGATCTCCCTTGTTGGTTTCAGTCAAAGAATATCAACTGTTGATCCTATCCAGTTGCAATAAGAAGATGTAAATGCAATTATCACAAATATGATGAATCAACCATCAAATGATCATGATAAATCATTAGATAAGGAATCTAATATGTATATACATTGTCATACTAGGCAATCAGATGATAAGGAAACAAACATAACAACTGTTAAGATGTAATCAATTTGATAGTTGATTAAATCAATGCCACTGGTCCATTTACTAAGCTTCCTGAAACAAATTTCACAAATTTAGATTTATCTCAACAACTTCAAGTGTCCCAAGACTAAGATTTTATAAAGATCACCCAGTTGAAAGTGTCATTAGTAATGTTGATGCTAGTGTCAAAACAAGAAGTAAAGCTTATGACGCAAATATTTTTTTCTTCTCATGCTTCTTGTCTCAACCAAATCTAAGGAAATTTTATGAAGTTCTAAGAGAAAATAGTTGGGTAGAAGCTATGTAGGATGAGCTTTTTTTAGTTAACAGACAGAAGGTTTAGAAACTATGTGCTCTTCTAAAAGGGAAGACTTCCATAGGAGCCAAATGGGTATTTGGGAACAAGAAGGATGACAGGAGAATTGTTATCAAGAAAAAGAAAGGACTTGTGGTACAAGAGTACACATAAGAGGACGAGAATGAAGTTTTTGCCCTAGTAGCAAGACTTAAGGTAATACAATTTTTTCTAGCTTTTACTTGTTCAAGAAACTTTAAAGTGTTTCAAACGGATGTTAAAAGTTCATTTCTTTATGGAGACATAGATAAGGACTTAGCGCCTGTCAACCACCTAGCTTTGAAGATCCAAAGCATCTAGATTATGTGTCCATACTTGATAAAGCTCTATATGGGCTTCATCAAGCTTTGACGAATGGATAAACCAGGGTTCCATAGACAAAACACTCTTAATAAAGAAAGTTTAGAAGGATATTATGTTGGTCCAAATATATGTGGATGTCATCATATTAGGCTTTACAGATGAGAGATTGTGCAAAGTCTTTAAGAAGATTATGAAGTTAAAGTTTGAAATGAGTTCAATAGGAGAACTCACATTTTTCTATGGCTTTAGGTTAAATAAATTCCTCATGGCATATTAATAAATCAATCGAAGTATGTTTATGGCATCTTATTGAGATTTCAAGCTACTGATGCTAAAGCTGCAATAACACCAATGTCTAGTGCATGTTCTTCAATACCTGATCTTTAGGGAAGCAATAGCTCAGCAACAATATCAAGCCATTACATTGGATATCTAATGTACCTTATAACCACTAGACCAGATGATATGTTTGCCACATGCCTATGCTTAAGGTTCAAGTTGCTTCAATAGTGTCACACTTGATTGCTGCTAAGAAATTTTAGAAGTATCTTAAAGGGAAATGTAATTTAGGACTATGATACCCTAAGAGTTACTATTTTAATATCTATGGGTATACAAATAGTACCAATGAAGAATGTAACATCAACAAAAATCCATGTTATAGGGATGTCAATTCTAGAGGGAAGATTAGTTTCATGGAAGAGTACATAGTTGCTTCAAGTTGTTATGATCAGGTACTCTGGATTTAAACTTAACTAAGAGATTACAAGGTAACTTTCATGCCGTCTCAATCATCAACAACCCTTTTCAACATTAATGACTAAACACACTGATATTTGGTATCATTTCAGCGGTGATTGTGCATAAAAAGATTATTAAATTAGTCAAAGTTCATTCAAATAAACAATATGCACATCTTTTCACAAAGACATTTGATGAAACAAGATTTACATATCTAATATATGCTATTAGAATGATGAACTTTGAATAATTTATAATCTATCGAATTTTAATTTTTGGTTGATAAATGAATTTCAGCACTTAAGCTACAAAAATCCAGTAGGGCCCACTTCTATGTTACAATTTGTAGTGGTGCCATACTTTTCCCTAAAAAGACTATTTGATCATCACAAAACCATTAGAATTTAGCTACGATGGTGATATTTTCAAGATTATTTTATTATAATTTCCTGTAACTATAAATTAACTCCCTTTTCATCTCAATCTCTCTCAAACCTTGCTTTCTCAAACCTTATTTCGATATCAAAACCATTCCAAATAGCCGCTCAAAACCTAGAGTTCAGAAACAATCATAATATTTTTGTATTACTTGAACCCATTGGTGATTTAATGTATGTTCCTACACTAAAATTTATGCAAAATAGCAACTATGCTTTCGCCATATCAGTCAAACCAGTGATATGTGCCTCACACATTTAGCAATTCTAGAATGCATGTTCCATCAACAAAGAACATGGACGTAAAGTCCTTATGGCTATAGTACAGGGACAAAACATCACCATTCCCCTGCAAAGATTCCCTCTCACGTCAAACTTGATGATGCTAATGGAGAAACATCCTCTAAAGAGGTGGTGAGTACCACATTTAAAGATATGTGATATGAACAAACTCATTTAACTTCAACTTTCTTCAAATCAATGGTATATCATAACTAGAGAATAACTCTTCATAAATTTCTATACTTTCAAACAAATTAGAGGATGGGATCAAGTTCCATTGGACTTAGGAGGGGCTATCCATGAACTTATAAAGTAGATTAGTTAAAAATTTTCAAACATCATATCGTAAAATTCATGTAAAAATGTAACTACTACTGAAAACTCGAAGTTTCTTATGTACCCATGCTTTGTTCAACTAATTTTAAATAGTGAGTTGGGTAACAAACTGAAACTTGAAGATGATGTCTATGCCCTGGTTTCTTTAATTAAAGCCATTTTTACAAAGTTCAAGGCAAAACCAGAATCATTTTCAGGTTATGTAATTGACATATTTGCTCATATGCTCAAGGTCACTTAAGGCCCGGGATGACATCGTGCCTACACCCTCCACTGCAGATCCACACCCTCCACTTCAAGCCCAAAATAATCATAACAAAGCAAACCCTTGCATCCTCTACTAAGAATATGTAGGCTCCCAAATCTCCTCCACCATAGAAAACAAGGCTGGAAACTTTTCTACCAGCTAAGCCAAAGGTTTCGCCCTACCAAAATCAAGCTTAAAGAAGAATGTTTCTCTTCCTTCATCTAAGGAGAACCAAACCAAGCCTACTATCCCGCAATTAGAGTCCCATACTCCTTTGAGAAATCAAAAAAGGATACACACATAACTAAGACAACTTTTGAGGAAGAAGTCTTATCAGGAACTAGTTCATATCCCCGGCCATTAGACATATCTTCTCATACATCCATTCACATGTCTCCTATCCAAGATGAGGATGTCTATACTACCATTCAACATGATCTACCGTCTTCCGTTACCATATCTTTTAGACAGTGGAGAATTCTGTGTATGTAGTAGCACCTAGCCTATATCTTTCATCAAAAGAGATTAAACCTAGGGAAGAAATGGCTAATGTCAAAGAGACTGTCTTTACTATTGATCTATCAATTGATCAATAGGGTAGAGACAACATACCTAAGACCTCAACGGTGGCAACTCAGTTTTGAGGGTTTCTGTAAGGAGTCATTCCTTGAAGAGAGGAGTAGAAAATGAATATGACAATTCAATGGAGTAGAAAATAGAATTTAGAAGATTAATGAGAAGACTCAACCAAAAAGGATAGATAAGGAATCAACCAAGAGGAAGATTGGACTAGGAGTTAAAGCCATTCCAAGATCATCTGCTGATGAAGAAGTTGCACTACTTAGAGTGCTATCAGTAGCAAAGTTGAATAAATCAAGTAATGATGCAACTTTTGATTCAGCCACACAAGAGAGTGCCTTAGCATATGACTCAATAGGCTAGATGATTTTTTACATAAGAGGATTCCAAATTATGAAGGATGATATGGAAAAATATAGGGTGATTCTTGAAGAAGAAGTAAGAAAACTTCATAAAGTTCAAAAGGAAACACCTGCGTTTGAGCTCAAGAAAACAGCTGAGTTGATATTATCAATCGGATGCTTAATCCTAATTATCTCTAAGGTGAATATGGAAACAGATGACCACGAAATTACCAAGGATACTGAGATCCCAGACAACTACCGATGATTCTAAAGCAGCTTGTAAGGCACTAGGTTTACCTACTAAACCTTCAATAACCAAACATACAATAACCTCTACCTTTAACAAAGGTAAGACACTTATGACTACTGAAGAAGAGATAAAACATGAGCCTTAGGAAGAAAGGTCAGATTACTGATGACTAACAAGACAGAGGTATGTCCACAAAATGTTGATAAATAGCTGATTGAATTATAGGCTACTAACTCTAAAGAAACTTCTATAAAGAAGAACATTATTGCACTAAGATAAAATGCAAAAGGATCCTAATCTGCAAGAAGAAAAATCAATCCTAGAGGAGAAACCAATGGATATAATCATATAGCTCAATCAAAAATAAAATAAAAAGTTGTCAAGAAACTGTTATCGAAATCATATAGGCAAACTACGGAAAGCACTCCTCAAATGACAAATACTTAGAAAGCTCTTGTATCAACAACTACTGAATCTATGCTAATGACCTCCTCTCTAAAACAAAAGGAAAAAGATTAAGAAAAATGCTTCCTCGTAGGTCAACTTAAGATGAAAGGATTCACTTTTGTGAGGTTATTGAGTGGAGCCTTGCTGTGTTAAAATCAAAGCTGATAGTTGAAGCTCATGTTGAGATGTAGAAATCAGCTAAGCTAGCTAGGAAAAGGAGAGCTGAATCCGAAAGACAGCAAGTTGAAAGAGTTTGACATGAGTTAAGAGACAATAAAGAGATGAAGATGCACCTAAGGTACTATTGTTTCTCTAACTTACAAGTAGGACCAATAAGTATGTCTACTCTTGATCTGAATATCAAATAAATCAACAAAAAAATTGCAGCTGGAGAGCTCCCAAAATAGGCAGAAGCAAAAGAGCAATAGGAAAGACAAAAAGGAAATAAAACAAGGAAAGACAAAGATATTATTCAAAGGTCTTCCCATCTACCAACTTAGCATCCGATATCTCCTCTATCTGAAACTACTTTATCAGATGATGATCAGCTTCTATCATCAATTACTTCCATTAAAAGAGCTGAAGTAAAAGGAAGAATAAAGGCAAGGTTGTTTGATCTTGAAATGGAAGAGAGAATTCTATAAGGTACATAGGTAAAATAAAGAAATTTAGAGTCTAGAGAGTAAATGGAGTAATCACATATAATGATCACAATAATGAAATACTTGATTTGCCTCTTGACATCTTAGAGCAAAATGTTGAGCACTTAAGTATCTTTAGATGTTAGAATGAACAAACTAATGTAAGGATTATACTTAGAGGTTGATGCAACCAATGAGCTCATAGCATGCATATGTGAAGTACAGGGAAAGTTACTCAAGAAGATTTGATACAACTCAATGAAATACACTAAGTATCAAATCTTTCAAGCAAAGAGGCCAAATCTTCTAAAGCCAAAAATGAAATCTTCCGAATCTTATAGAAGAAGTCTTTTGAAGCTAAGAGATTTATTTCTTCCAATGACAAAGAAGACGTGCTTTCTCTGACTTACTTATATGAGTTGGTGAAAAGTGCATAGTTTTGTCAACTATACATTATGTCTTAGAGTTTGTAACTTTCTACTTTATTCACTTTTATCCTTTTTGTATTAGATAAGGATGTGAGCTATGGCATGTCATAGTCATAAGTCAAAAGGCAATCTTCCTTTTGACTCTACATTGATTATTGAATCCAAGGATCGAAATAGGAATTATCAAGTTAGATTGCACGAATAGTGATTGCAGAATTATCACAAATTGTCGTTTAATTGATTGAAGATGAAATAACAATTGAAATATGAATCAACAAAGAACAATTTTGATAAATGTAAAACAAATGAATAGAATGAAAGAACGAACAAGTTGGATTCAAATGTTTTCTATAAATATTTATTAATTATTATAATTGAAGAAATAATGATTGATATTGTTGATTACTAGTGTTCAAATGATGATTTGGCATGTATTGTTATGATTGTTGTTAAGGTTGCTAGGGTTTGTTGTGATTTTAGCAATCTGTTGCTATCGGTACCTAAAAGTGTGCACCTATGCCTTGTATTTATATGCTCAGGGTTTTACTATTAGGGTAACAGTAATTTTCTTATCATGGTAACAAAGTTAATTAGAGAATGTCCTGATCTGACATTCTCTGACTAAATTAAAGTCATCCGCATAATTGACTTTATGACATTAGTTCAGTGTTTGACTTGTTTACTTGTTGTACTGGGTGAAATACATATGTAGAGACTAATGAAGAGGCTGATGCAACCCAAACATCCAAGGCTTATTCTGTTGCACAAGTTCTGAAGTAGAATGCTTCGGAAGTTTCACACACTCAACATAAATATTCTAAGTGTGAAATCTTCCGAAGCCAAGACCAATATCTTCCGAAGCCAAAGAAGAAGTCTTCCGAAGCCTTAGAGACAAAGTCTTCCGAAGCTTCAAGTTATGAAGACATATTTCTTCCGAAGACTTTTAAGATATGCTTTTTCTGAAGTACTTTTCTGTAAAGCTGGACACCTTTCCGCTGCACCTCTGCAAGTCACCAACTTACATGAGTTGGTGAAAAGGTCTATGCTTTTGGTAACTGTACATTGAGGTCTTGTGTCTGTAAACTTTCTACTTTATGTACTTTATCCTTTTTGTAATAGATAAGGATGTAAGCTATGGCATGTCATAGTCACAAGTCAAAAGGCAATCTGCCTTCTGACTCTACAATTAATTTTGTTTGTGTCTAGTCAATTGTATCCAGCTGGCTTTCAAAGTATAGCGAGCTGTAGGATGTAGTATAAGTATCTCATGTTCTTGTATCTTTTTTATGCTTTTTAACACTTGTAATAGAACATAGAGAAAGCAATATACCGCATTCTTGAAAACCATACACTTGCGTTCTTTATGTTCTGTCTCTTACATTACTTGTGTTCTTAGTGTCTTATCTTGGTTAATCCAGTTTACTGTTTGATTAAAAGTTTGGTTAATCTCCTCTTTGTGTTGTTGTGTTATAACTCACACCCTTCAACGATCCTGCATTTTGTATCAGAGCTTGCAGGCTCTTGATATAAGATCTCACCATCTTAAGATCCCTCACAAACATAAATACCAAACTTTTCAAATGGCAGCCATTTCCAAAACTGATATGGAAACTGGAACCATGAACAAGTCCCCACTGATCACTTTTGATGAGTTTGACACCTGGTGTTTAAGAATGGAAGGTTTCATCAGGTCTCTTGATTCAAGAATGTGGGAGTCTATTGAGAATGGAACTTTCATACCTAGCACACCCTCTGCTACTGGTGCTGGTATGATCCCCAAGGATGTGGCTAACTACTCTGATGAAGATAGGAAGAGAGTAGAGATAGACAGGAAAGCCATGACAGCTCTTCAAACGTCCCTTCCAAACTCTATGTACAGAGGTTTGAAGAAGTGCAAAACTGCTAAACAACTGTGGGATGCACTGAAACTGACGTATGAGGGTTCTTCTGAAGCCAAGGAGAACAAGAAGGATCTCCTGAAGTAGCAGTTTGAAAACTTCACCTTCAAAGCAGGTGAGACCATGACTCAGCAATACTTCAGGTATGTTGAGATTGTGGATACCCTAGTGGATGGAGGAGTTTCTCTTGAGAATAGAGACATTGTAAGGAAGTTCATGTCCTCACTTCCTAGGCAATGGACAAACTACTGTGTGGTGATCAAGAGAACTGAAAATCTCAAAACTCTCACTCTGACAGAGTTCTATGGGATTCTCAGTGGCTACCAGATGGAGATGAACATGCAGGGTTCATCTAGCAACTCCGACAATCAAATGGGTTCAGCCCTACATGTGCTTGAAAGGGATAGCATAGTGCCCAAACATCATCTTATATGCTACTCTGACAACTCACCCAAGGGTCCTTTCATCACCTTCCCAGAGACACCAAGGGAGAACTACACTCAAGGAAGCTCATTCCAAGAGACAAGCTCTTCTCAAGCATTTGTGTCTTCTGATGAAAGCTGTGGCAACTCTCTTTTCACTCTTGAAGACCTGGACTGTATTCATCCAGATGATCTAGAGTACATGAAAATAGTCCAGCAGATGGCTCTTCTTACTCACAGAGCCAAGAAGTTCTACAAGAGGACTGGAAGGAAGTTCCCAAGCAATGCAACCAGTGGAAAGTTTGGACTGGACAAAGGCAAAGTCAAGTGTTACAACTGTAACTTGATGGGCCACTTTGCCAGAGAGTGTAAGGCACCTAGAACCAATGGTGCCCAAATACAATCCAGACCAAACTACACCGACAAAGCTCTTCATAATGAGAAGTCAAAACAGCAAGCTGCTGTTGCTGTTGAGGAAGGAGGCTTTGACTGGAGCTTTCAGGTGGAAGATGCTTCTCCAAACCAAGCACTGATGGCAGATCATGATAAAGCCAAGGTATTGGAACATCTCTGTACTCCCGAATGCATTGCTAAAGTTAATAGGTATAGGTCCTATAACTTGGAACTGAGATCTGATGTTGAGTCCTTAAACATTTTAAAATCTAATTTTAGAAAGTCTGAAATAATATAAGCTGAAAATAGAGGACATAGAGAAAACCATTTCAGTTCTAAAACATGAACACACAGATTTTAGAACTCAAATTCAAGATCTCATAACCAAGCTAACTGAGTGCCAGGTTGAGCTTGTGATCAGCAAAGGCAGGGCAAAAAAGAGTGTTCTTAAAGAAGAGACCTTCAAGAACATGATATCCTCATCCCTGCATAACAAAGTGTGCTATCAAAACAGACAGGGACTGGGATCAAATGAGATAGCTCCTCCACACATAATTTTGTCTGTAAGACCCCCTAGGTGTGGAACTTGTGAAGATGAGCTTCCTCTCATAGATCCTATGAGTGAGGAGGATGAAGAAGAGATAGTGAAGAATCCTCTACCAAGAGTGAAGAGGAGGATTCAAGAAGGGCTGCTATCTTTCTGAGGAGAAAGTGAAGGCTGTGATGACCAAGTCCATGAGAAAGAACTTGATCAGAAAGAAAAAAGAAAGGCAAGGAAGGCTCAAGAGATCAAGGCTGCTTTTGTCTCTAAGCAGAAACAAGTATTTATTTCTACAGGGTTAAAAGTGGTAAGGACTGAAGACATCAACCAAAACTCTTCTGCTAAGAGTTCTGGTTCTTGTTCAACTCATCTCAGTAGCAGAAGAAGACTTTTGCTGTGTGCCACTGCTGCACAGCCTAGACCATCAAACTCCAAGCACAGTCCTCAGCCCAAGAGGACTGTCTCAGCATCCATAAAAATGAAGGTGGAGAAGGGATATGACCAAAAACAGTCCTATTCTCAAGAAAAGACTCTTGTGAAAAAGAAGATGAATTGTGTTATGTGTGACAGCACTACTCACATTGCCAAGGATTGTCCTTTCAATCCTAAAGGTACTGTCCATATGACCAAACACAAAGACTTCAAAGAGTTTGAAGAAGATTCAAACTCGGAAGGAAAACCTATTTCCTTCGGAAGCTCAAAATCTAAGAAGAAGGCAAGTGGAAAATTACCTTCGGAAGAAAAATTGGTCTCGGAAGAAAGGAATTCTTCCGAAGCACTGAAGTCTGCTGCAATGTCTGCAGAATCTTCTGAAGTACTAGTCATCAAAACTTTCGAAAGCCAAAAACTTCCGAAGTTTTGAAGGTCAAGTCCAAGACTCCAAAGGTGGTGTGGATGTCTAAGAAAGACCAAGTGACTGAGATTCTCCATTAACAACAGCTCAAGATCCTCTTAGTACAACCATAGGATCTATCACTGTTGAATTACCTTTGTAAATAAGCCCAAGACAAGCAAGTTGGGTTTCCAAATGTAACTAATAAATTTTTCCTTTGTGCAGGGACAGCGGAAGACAGACAAAAATGTCTAGATCATAGACAGTGGCTGTTCCAGGCACATGATAGGCAATAAGGTCACTACTCCAGAACTTTGAAAGGATTGATGGAGGACCAGTTGCTTTTGGAGGAGATGAAGGTGGTTATATTTCTGGAAGAGGCAAGGTCACAAATGGTAAGCTCAGCATTGAAAAGGTAAACTTTGTTACGGAGCTTGGTACAGTCTTCTGAGTGTGTCTCAATTTTGTGATCAGAGTCATTACATGCTCTTTACTGAGCATGAGTGCATTGATCTTAAGCCTGGTGTGGTCATTCCTCATGAGCATATCCTTCTTAGAGCCCCCAGGAAAGGAAACATGTACAAGATGGATTTGCAAGAAACCTCTCCCTCCGGAGAAATTTCATGCTTTCTATCTAAAGGCAATAGTGATGAGTCTTTCCTATGGCATAAACGAATGTGCCATGTAAACTTTAAGAACATGAATAAATAAGTAAGCATGATTTGGTAACTGGAATGCCAAAGAAAGAGTTTACAAGCGATGATCACTGTGTTGCATGCCTGAAAGGGAAGCAACATAAGGTATCTCATAAGCCTAAGGAAATGAACTCCATCACTACACCCCTACACTTGTTACATATGGATCCCTTTGGCCCCACCAGTGTAATGAGTTTAGGAAGGACCTTATACTGTCTAGTGATCACAGATGATTTTACAAGATTCACTTGGGTCTTCTTCCTTAGAACTAAGGATGAGACTCCTGAGATGCTAAAGAATTTCATCTTAAAGATTGAGAATCAGTCTGATCACAAGGTCAAAATCATAAGATGTGATCAAGGAACAGAATTCAAGAACCAAAACCTTGATACATTTTGTGATGTAAAGGGTATTGCAAGGCAATTTAGTGCCCCCAGGACTCCTTAGCAAAATGATGTTGCTGAGAGGAGAAACACGACACTGATTGAAGCTACAAGAACTATGTTGTCTTACTTTAAATTGCCCATCACCTTCTGGGCAGAGGCAGTCAACACTGCCTGCTATGTGCAGAACATAGTTTTAGTAGTTAAGACTCATGGCAAGACTCCTTATGAACTTTGGCACAAGAGAAAACCTTTCATTGGTTTTCTCAGGTCATTTGGATGTCCTTGCACCATCTTGAATACCAAAGATCAAATTGCCAAGTTTGCTTAGAAATCAGATGATGGACACTTTATTGGATATTCTTCCCAAGATAAGGCTTATAGAGTGTACAATCTCAGAACTAGAATAGTTGAGGAGTCAGCCAATGTGACCTTCAATGAACAACACCATGTGTTGCTGGTTCTGGTCCAGATTGGCTATTTGATCTTGATTTGGTTACCAACTGTTTTAACAAATCTTGTGAGAATGTTTCAGGATCTACAGAAAATTTTAATACAGGTGATCCTGACCCAAGATTTGAGCTAGGAAGATCTTCAAGTCATACATCTTCAGCTCCAGTTGGAACTAATTCTACAAATGAGGTTTCTATCAGCACAACAATGACAAGTTCAGCATACATCTGGTATGCCTTCAAATTCCAGCTCAGAGGCTCTACAACTAGATAAGAACACCTCAACTGTGGAAGACAACAATGGTGATGGTGACAGTGATCAAGAGTTTCTTGATGCCACTAACCACACCATAGATGAGAACATCAATGATGTCACACACTGCTTGGATCAAGTTTCACTTGAAAAGTGTGATGATGTGGTGGGAGAAACATCTATGCCAGATCTAAATTTTCTAATTTAGATCTTTCTCAACAACTTGTTGTGATTCCTCAGCTTAGGATCCACAAGTCTCATCCTACCATAAACGTCATTGGAGATGTTGTCTCTGGGGTAAAGACAAGAGGACAAACCCATGGAGCAAATGTTTGTCTTCACTCTTGTTTTCTATCTCAGATAGAGCCAAAGAAAGTTGAGGAAGGCTCTAAAGGATGGAAGTTGGGTTGAAGCTATGCAACAAGAGTTGCTTCAATTCAAAAGGCAGAAAGTTTGGAACCTTTGTCTCTTCCTTTTGGGAAGACTACCATAGGAACCAAATGGGTGTCTAGGAACAAGAAAGATGATAGAGGCATTATCATCAAAAACAAAGCTAGACTGGTTGTTCAAGGATACACACAAGAAGAAGGGATTGACTACACTGATGTCTTTGCTCCAGTGGCAAGATTAGAAGCTGTTAGGATATTCCTAGCATTTGCTGCATCCAAGAACTTCAAGGTCTTTCAACTTGATGTGAAATGTGCCTTTTTATATGGAGTGATAGATGAAGAGGCTTATGTTAAACAGCCACCTGGTTTCGTAGATCCTGATCATCCTGATTATGTCTGCAAGCTTGATAAAGCTCTCTATGGGTTACATCAGGCACCCAGGAAGTGGTATGAAACACTGTCTGAGTATCTCTGTAAACATGGATACAGAAAAGGTACTATAGATGGAACTCTCTTCATCAAAGGACAAGGAAAAGACATATTGCTAGTTCAAGTATATGTGGATGACATCATCTTTGGTTCAACTAATCCAAAGCTCTGCAAAGACTTTGAGAAGCTGATGAAAAATAGATTTGAAATGACTGCCATGGGGGAACTCAATTTCTTTCGGGGTATTCAAGTGAAGCAAGTTGAAGATGGCATCTTCATAAGTCAGTCAAAATATGTTGAAGACATACTCAAAAGATTCAATATGACTGACTATAAGACTGCTAAGACACCCATAGCCAGAAACCACTCCCTTGGTCCTAATCTTGAGGGGGAGTGTGTAGATGAAACTTATACAGGGCTATGATTGGTTCACTTATGTATCTTACTGCTAGCAGACCTGATATCATGTTTGCTACATGCATCTGTGCAAGATATCAAGCCAACCCTAAGATGTCTTAACTTATCACTGTCAAAAGGATTCTAAGATACCTCAAAGGTGCATCAACACTTAGTCTATGGTATCCCAAGAATTTTGACTTCAATCTGTATGCTTATACAGATAGTGATTATGGTGGTTGCAATATGACTGCAAAGTCTACATCTAGGGATGTTAATTTCTTGGTGGAAGGGTTGTCTCATGGCAATGCAAGAAGCAATCCTGTGTCTTTGCATCAACTGCTGAAGCTGAATACATTGTTGCTGCAAGTTGTTGTGCTCAAGTACTTTGGATTCAAAATCAGATGTTCGACTATGGGTTAAACTTCAAGGAGACTCCTATTCACATAGACAACAACAGTGCTATCTCAATTACAAAGAATCCTGTGCAGCACTCAAAGACAAAGCACATCAATATCAGGTATCATCTAATAAGAGATAATTATGAAAAAGGATTAATTAAACTAGTCAAAGTTCACACAGATGAACAATATGCTGATTTGTTTACAAAGGCCTTTGATGAACAAAGATTTAAATATCTAATATCAGCTATTAGGATGATCAACCTTGAGTAAATTTTCTTAAAACTAATTTTTATTATTTCTTAAAAAAATGTGTGTTCTAAGTGTTGTAGTCTATCATCTTCATAAGCTCATGTTTTCCTTGGATTGGAAGACTTTCCTTAGATTAAATGATGATTTTGTACTTCGGAAGTTATGCATTTTAAATTCGGAAGAAAATCACACCTTCAAAATATTTAACTGTCTAAGAAATTTACCTACGGAAGAAATTCCAATTTTATCTTCCGAAGCTTAAATAGTTTTCTTAGACACTTACTTATTTTCAAGGAACTTTTCCGTCCGAAGCAATAATTAACTCTCGGAAGCTTTGTTGATCTCTATACAAAGCACTCAAGTCTTAATTTTTTCTTCCGAAGCAAATCATCAAATACTCTCAGGAAATTCTTCCGAAGTCATTTTAGCTTCGCAAGCTTTTTCATTAAAACTTCCGAAGATAATTTACCTTTGCAAGCTTTTGATTTCCAATAAATACTTTTTGAGCAAAAGTAAACTACTTTTTCAGAGGTGGGACCAACATCGGATTTCAAAGTTTATCCTCATTCATTAAACTTTATCTGAAATCCCTCTCTCATATAAACCCAACGGTTTCCCCCTCTTCGATCATCTGCTCTTCCTCCAAACCTAAAGCCCAAATTTTCTCTCTGAAATTTCTTTCTTTCTTTCTTCTTCATCTTTAGTTACCTCATAATGGCTAACCTTGCTCATAGAAATGATCCCAACTTCACCATGCAGCTACACAAACAACACAATCAAGTTGCTCTGTTATGCTCTGAGAAAGATCCTCATTTCTCAGAGGTTTGCCGTTACGTGTCTCTGTCCCACTACTTCACCTCCCTAACCATTGATCCTCCACTCTATGAGGATCAGTTGCTTGAATTCTGGAAGACCTACCAAGAGATCATTATGGACAGGGAGAAGGCACTGTCTGCCACAGTGCAGGGGAGAACAATCTTCATCACTCTAGCCATCATCAACCGACATCTTTAGCTGGATGATGAAGAAGGTGAGGTGTTCTTCCCAAAGGAAGCGGTAAATCATTCCTTTGAGTAGATGGGGTACGAGGGAGATTTCTCTGTAAAGACCTTCAGGAAAGGGAAGGTCTCAAACAAATGGAGATTCCTGCTCCATGTGGTCATTCACAGCTTATCAAACAAGCATGGTGGATGGGACTAGATTCCTGAAGATCTGTCCTTCATAGTCCATGGAATGGTTCAAGGGGTCAAATTCAGGTACTCTCAAATTGTTTTTACAAATTTGTATGCTAATTTAGACTCCTTAGAGTACTACATGTTTCCTAGATATGTCCAGTACATTCTTAACTGTGAACTGGGCTCACAGTTAAGGGAAACAGGTAACACTCTTAAATTGGGACAGATGAAGCCCGGCATCTTTAAAATACTGAGAAAGTCCACTGTTGGATTCTCTGGGGTAGAAACAGCCCTAGTCCCAAAAAAGTTAGAGCTCATTGCTCAAGGTGACAACTAGCAGTACAAGCTAGTGTTGAACCCACACCTGCTGCTTTCCAACCACCAACACAGCCTCAAATATCCATCACCTACCAAAGAAATCCAAACGAACCCCTGCTCAAAATATTCAGTCTGTGGAGGCTCCCATATACTCACCCATACAGGAAGAAGTGGATACTAGAGCTCCCACTTCTCCTGAGGAGCAGACCACTCCCATCTTTTCAAGAATCAGTGCTGAGGTTCGTCATGCTCAACCTGATGAGCTCATTAGCCCTACTACCTTAAGCCATCACTCTGAGTCTCAACACTCAAGTGATAAACTTTCAGGGGACAGTTACCATCCCAGCCTATAGACCTCAACCAACCAATTCCAACCTTGACTTCTATACTGATGAAGATCTAGGTTTCAGTGAGTATAATGAGTCTCTCTTCTTTTCCCCTACTCAAAGAGAGATGAATACTCCTGAGTCTCCTATACCTATCCCACATCAGTCACCCACAACTAAGGTGGAACTCTGAACCTGTTCAGGATGTCCATATGGAAGAGGCTCTCACTTCTGCAAGTGATTACATCATTAAGACCTCAACAATGGCAACTCAACCTATTGACATCTCGGCTGAAACTGCCAGTAAGCAGAGGAAATCTAGTAGCCAAGAACTCAGAACTGGTCATGAGAGAAAGGACTCTAGTCCAATCTTCTCCAACCCCAGTGATTCTTCTGATGAAGATGAGGGGGATCGGAGACTAAAAGTGCAACAACTATCAAAAACATGCACCTATTTAGTCTCAAAGGTCAGTCATCTTGAATCTCAGGTGACAACTTACATATCTTAAGGAAAAACTAGCTGGGAGACCCTTAAGGCGAGCTCAACCAGGAACACAAGAACCTGTGGATGTGATTGATCTATCCTCCAGCTCACCTATGCAAGTGGGTGATGCTACCAAAAAGGGGGAGAAAGTCTTTACAGCCACAGAACCTGGGAGTTCCTCTGAGAGAATGGACATTGAGGACTCACCATCCTCACTTGAAACTGTGCATTCTCAACAACCTCCTCTAGTTTACATTGATGTGGACTACACAGACTCCTTCATATAGAGTCTGTTTGAGGATGGGATACCAAGGGCTATGTCACCTCCATCATCCTTCAATCACATCATTGGATGGAGGTATGACAACAACTGGAAGGCCCCTCATCATAAGAGTTCAAGGACAGCAAGAAGTCTTCAACTTTCAGACCTTGAACTACTATGAAGGTCTGGATCTAGTCAACATACCATGTCAACCCAAACCAATCAAGACAAGCTGACAGACTGGCTAAAAGAATCCAAGACATGATCATTGCAGAGTTCAGCCTAAGAAGGAGACTAAGGCAATCAGGCAATGTCATCGGTCAACTAAATGTTGAGGCAGACCCTAAGATTAGCTTCATAGGGGAAACCTTGACTGGAGGCCCGGTGACAGAACCTGAGAGCCCTATCTCATCATCTCCAACTGCTGCAGAGATCCATATTCCTTCTGAGACACCTGCTGGTGAAGGTGCTTCTCAACCTCTCTCTGGCCTGAGCTCAGATGCTGTAACAAGCAATGAAGGCCAAAGCTCTCTCCACCCTGAGTCACAAAAGTCTGTGAGTGACAAAGGGAAAAGAAAGATGTCATCTGAGCAGATTGAGGAGGAGGAGAGAGAGAGGAAAAGGAAGCTGAGGGGAGAAGGTTCCTCTTCTGGGTCTTCAAGACTCATGGAGTCTACAATCAGGGCTGCCCCCAGACCAGACACTCAGAATGATGAGTTAACGGCAGTCAGGATTAACTATCTGCAGACTAGGAACTATGACATATATATTGTCATCTTTCTCCCCTTGGATGAGCTAAATGAACTGGTTGACCTGGAAAGGTCAAGAGAGAAGAAGGAGGCAGAAGATGAAGAACTCCTAGTACAAGTCAAAGAAGAAGAGAAGAAGAAAAAGACTGTTCAAAGTATGTCTGCCTTCTCCCAGTTCAAGAAAGTCCTGTGCAAGAGGATGTGGTTCAACAAGAACCTCAAGTAGACAGAGAAGAAGATAGAATCAAGATGATCAACTACCTGAGTGCCACAGGCTTCTACCAGGCAGATGCACTTCTTCCCCTACCCTATGACTATGTTGAGTTTGAGTATTTAAAACAGCTTGAGCTTGAGATAGTCAAGGACAGAAAGACAACAAAGAAGAAGCTTAGGGAAGAAGCTGCAAAATCAAGAGCCATCATTTAAAAGACTATGAAGAAGTCTGCTGATAGGCAAAAGATGATGAGCTTCTTGAAGTTGTATGGATTCTCCGGAAGGAGACTTGGTCCCATGTCTCTATCCACTATGGATGAGCATATTAGGGTGATCAAGCAACAGATTAGAAGGGGAGAGCTCAATGATTTACACTCCATTCCAAGTCAAGCTCCACCTGAAGTGGAGGTTAAGGTTTAACAACCAGAGACAACACAACCTGGACCTCCTGCTGAGACTCAGCAAGCTTCATCTTCTGATCCACAACAGGGTCACCTCCTTCTCCTCTCTTTGAGCTGAGAGAGAGGAAGTCCCAACTGAGACAACCAACAAAGATCAATCTAGTGCTACAGGCCAGTCTTCTCAATTAAAATTTGGAAAAAGAAAGAAGAGGATGGCTTCAAAACCAAAGCCAAAGAAAAGGAAGACTGCATCCTTTTCTAAACCTCAGGAAGAGTCAGAAACCTGAGGATGTACAGCTAGAGGATGCTCAACCAACTCCAACTTTAGTAGCTCCTCTTGCATCAGGAAGACCCATCTTGTCTTGGACATACACCACAAATCCAGAAAGGTGGCATGTCATTAGAGATCAAATGAAGACACTTATACATGCACATGGAGAATGTGTTCAATTGCCTCTGCATGATCTCTTTGACATGAGAAGATACTTTGATAGTTTGAAGAATCCTGATCATCCCTTGAAGAAAGGAATGGGTATCATTCTAATGAGGACTGTTGACATCTGAAGTCTTTTTAGTGTTTTGGTAGCATCAGCCTAGGGGGAGTTTGTAGAGACTAATGAAGAGGCTGATGCAACCCAAACATCCAAGGCTTATTCTGCTGCACAAGTTCTGAAGTAGAATGCTTCGGAAGTTTCACACACTCAACAAAATATTCTAAGTGTGAAATCTTCCAAAGCCAAGACCAATATCTTCCAAAGCCAAAGATGAAGTTTTCCGAAGCCTCAGAGACAAAGTCTTCCAAAGCTTCAAGTTATGAAGACAGATTTCTTCTGAAGACTTTTAAGATATGCTTTTTGATGTACTTTTCTGTAAAGCTAGACACCTTTCCGCTGCACCTCTGCAAGTCACCAACTTACATGAGTTGGTGAAAAGGTCCATGCTTTTGGTAACTGTACATTGAGGTCTTGTGTCTGTATACTTTCTACTTTATGTACTTATCCTTTTTGTAATAGATAAGGATGTGAGCTATGGCATGTCATAGTCACAAGTCAAAAGGCAATCTGCCTTTTGACTCTACAATGATTTTGTTTGTGTCTAGTCAATTGTATCCAGCTGGCTTTCAAAGTATAGCCAGCTGTAGGATGTAGTATAAGTATCTCATGTTCTTGTATCTTTTATTTATGCTTTGTAACACTTGTAATAGAACATAGAGAAAGCAATATACTGCATTCTTGAAAACCATACACTTGAGTTCTTTATGTTCTGTCTCTACATTACTTGTGTTCTTAGTGTCTTATCTTGGTTAATCCAGTTTACTGTTTGATTAAAAGTTTGGTTAATCTCCTCTTTGTGTTGTTGTGTTGTAACTCACACCCTTCAACGATCCTGCAACATACAAGTATTTTGGTCTTCCGTAGGACTTTTGTTCTTCGATAGGAGTTTAGCCTTTTGTAAGACTTTGGTCTTCCGTAAGATTCTGTCACTTGGGACTTCATCCTTAGCAAGTTGTTCTTTTGTAAAAGATCCTTGGATGCACAATTCCTTGTGGTTCTGCCAGAGTGGTCATCTGTAGATAGTTCTTACACTTAGGCAATTTACAAAATTGATTAAGTATGATGTTATTCCTGCAATGACACATATTAATCAACATAGTTATTTTGTTAACCTATACATATATAGCATACAAGAAAAGAAATATGTACAAGAGTTTATTACAAAATCATGATTAAGTTCTAAGCCTATACAATGAATCTAGACCTATTGGAACTAGATGTAACATGATCATGTTGTCTAGATTAGTGTTTCCACCTAGCCTTCAAAGTATGGTTAGCTGTAGGATGTAGAATAAAGTATCTCAAATACTTTTCATTAGAATTAAGCTTAGTAACACTTTTTAAACAGAACTTGAGAGAAATATACAACAGGCTTGAAAACATCTTATAGTTTTCTTGTTTTGTTCTTTACTTGTGCTCTTTGTTTCTCTTAAGCTAGTTCCCTTTTTAATCTATTAAGTGCTCTAAGTCTCTCCAAATATTATGAAACTATTGCATTCACCCCCTTCACTGGTCTTGCAATTGGTATCGAAGCATTTTAGGCTCTTAATTGTAAGATCTCACTATCTTTCATCATTTTAGTTTCGCAAAACTCTTAACAACTCAAATGGTAGCTCTTATAAAAGCTGATATGGAAATTGATACCATGACAAAATTCCACTAATCACTCCTTATGAATTTAATACTTGGTCCCAACAAATGGAAGAGTTTATCAAGTCTTAAGACGCAAGACGTGGAGATCAGTTTTCAAAGGACCTCATATCCCAAGCACATCTTCAGCCACTTCTGGACGTGGGATGAGTCCAAAGAAATGGCTAATTGTTCTGAGGAAGATTAGAAGAAGATTTACATAGATAAAAAAGAATGATCGCTCTCTAAACTGCTCTTCCAAACTCCAAATATATAGGCTTCAAGAAGAGCATAATTGCTAAGCAGCTTTAGGATGCAATAAAGCTTATGTACGAGGAGTCTGATGAAGGTAAAGAAAACAAGAAGGACCTCATGAAATAGTAGTTGAGAATACGCCTGTGAATCAGGTGAAACTATGACTCAAAATAATTTAGTTATGTTGAGATTGTAAATACCCTTATGGATGTTGGAGTTAAGCTTGAAAATAGGAACATTATGAGGAAGTTCATGTTCTCTCATCCCATAAAATGGACTCACTACTATATGGCCATTAAGAGAACTAAAAATCTCTACACCCTTACTCTCACACTATATGGTATCCTTAGTGGCTACCAGATGGAGATAAACATGTAGAATCCATCAGTCAACTCTTTCAGCAATCGAAACATTCAGCCCTCGATGTGGTTGAAAGGGATGGAAGAGAACCACAACATCATCTTATCTACTACCCTAACAAATTAGAAAAGGCCCTTTCATCACCTTCCATTAGACACCAAGGGTGAGCTACATCCAAGGAAGCCTATTCCAAAAGACAAGCTCATCTTAAACCTTTTTGTCTATTGATAAAAATTATGGAAACTTTCTCTTCATTCTTGAAGACTTGTGTTGGATCAAGAAAGGCTGGTGCAACCAAAACTAACACTTAGACGATTTTGGTGCAAGTGATGAAGAACTACTTAGACAAATTTGGTGCAAGTGATGAAGAACTACCGAAGAAAATGCTGAGCTTCCAAAGGTCAAGACCGAAAGAGCTTCTAAAGAGAAACTCCAACTTTCGAAGACAAAGTCTTCCTTCTTCTGAAGTTCAACACTTGAAGAGTTCAAGACAATGCCTTCTGAAGTATGAAGGCCTGAAGAATGACTTAAGCCTTGGAAATAGTAGCCTCTTCCAAAGTATAAGTGCATCGGAAGAACAAGTTCTTCCGAAGCCAGTTCACCTTCGGAAGAACCTACTATGAACCGTGGACATAAGTATGGTCCTTCTGACACTCCGTTGCAAATCTCTGAGATACTGCATGGTGCTTTTCCCATTTCCATGTAGTTTACCATACTTATTCCATTATTTATTCTTTATTAGTTAGTACAGTTACTAACTTTAGTTGGTGACAAAAGGTAAGACATGGACATGTCAAGACTAGCAAATCTTAGATAATATTTTATCTAACATACCGTTTCTTAGCAATGTAGTATTTGCTTTAGTTAAAGGTTTCCTGCTAGTATCAAAGTATATTTGGCTATAAGTAGTAGTATATGTATAGTTTCTCATTGTAACTCATGTAATATGCTTGTAAGAGTCTTGTAATAATTTGAGTTGTGGAGTAATATATACAAGTACCATGAAAATTATCTTCTTGTGTTTTGATAACTTAATATATTATTATCAACTCTTAGAAAGATTCTACATCATCTAATAGAGTGTGATTTAGTGAGTTTGAGAGAAACATTATTGTTGAGTGACCAATACCGATCTTGCAATTGGTATCAAAGCTTTTTGGGCTCTTGATTGTGAGATCTTACCATCCATATTAACCTTTTCTTCACTCATTCTTTCACCACACTCAAAATGGCCCTTAACCAAAAAATTGAATGTGAGATGGGGACGATGACCAGAGCACCTATCATCACCCCTGAAAACTTTAGATCATGCAGCAGACATATTGAAGGCTTCATCAGTTACCAAGAAGGAAAAATGTGGTAATCTATCACCAATGGTCGTTACAAACCAAAGGAGGCAACACCAGGTGGAAGCGGTGCTACAATAGAGAAGGCAGTAGAAGATTACTCTGATGAGGACCGCAAAAAGTTGGACATTGATAGCAACGCTATGATTGTTATGATGACTGCTATACCCAACACCATTATGGTAGGTTTGAGCATTGTAGGTTAGCAAAAGACCTGTTTGATGCCTTGTCCCATATGTACTCCAGCTTAAATGACGCCTAGAAAGATTCATTGAAGCAACAATTTGAAAACTTCTGATATTGTTGGAGAGACCCTTAGCCAACAATACTTTAGGTATATGGATCTTATTTCTTCCTTTAGTCTGTGAGAATATTCTCTTGAATTGAGAAACCTCTCAAGAAAATTCATGAGTGCACTCCTAAACGAGTCGATGTTTTACCGTGTCTCTATCAAGAGGATAGGAAACCTGAACTCCCTCACCATGGTTGAACTATATGGCATCCTTGATGAATACCGTGTAGAAATGGAAAATGAGAGAGTCCACTAGGTGAGCAGGCCCTTAAGCCTTCCTGCTAGCAACACTTTAATGGTTGTTGAAGGCTTAGGAATCCCAACCTCAGCAGTACTTGACTTACTCCGAACAACCATCCTATTCTACTGGGCCATACATCACATTCCTTGAGACTCCAAGATCTCAATAGGCTTAGTCGAGTCCTTTCCTGGATAGCTATGCCTTTGTATCAAGAAATGGGAATTATAGTGATTTTTAGTTTTGCTTTGATGATCTAGAATGTTTCAACCCAGATGATATGGAATACATGGATATTGTCCAACAAATGGCTCTATTAATTTATAGGAAAAAAAGTTCTTCAAGAGAACTAGAAGGTTGTTTCCCCATAACACAACTAACAACAACTTTGGGTTTGACAAGACAAAGGCCAAATGTTACAACTATAACCAACTTGGTAACCTTGCAAGGAATGCAAGGCTCCTAAATCAAATCCGGAACCTCTCAAGCCTCCACACATCCCAATACACCTGAAGCCTCCGGGAAGTCACTGAACAACATACAATTGTTGTAGCTCAAATAGTTGACTGGAGCTTCATGGTATAGGATGTGACTCCTACTCATGCATTGATGGCTGGAACTAATAACAGCAAGGTATTTGAACACTTATGTACTCCAGCTTACATTGCTAAAGTTAAATTGTATCAGGACTACAATATGGAAATTAAATCTGATATTGAATCTTCAAATCTGATTTTAATAGGGCCGAATCTAATTAACAAAAGAAAATGAAGAGTTATAGAAAACTGTGTCCAACTATAAGACTCAAATAAAAGATTTAATCTCCAAATTGACTAAGGCTCAAGCCTAGCTTATCATAGCTGAGGCTCAAGCCAGTAATCATGATATTTTTGAGCAAAACTTCCAAACCATTCTTGCATCATCATCTCATTCAAAACATTGTTATCAAAATAGAGGTGGGTTAGGAACCAATGAAATTGCTCCACCACACTCTTATGAGTTTATTAGACAACCAGGTGTGGGACTGAAAAGTAAGAGGTTCCATCTTCTAACCCATCTTCCCTTGAGTTAAAGAGTGATGCAACTATGGAGCCCATCACAGAGAAGAACAAGGTAAACCAACCTTCTCTCACCGGTGATGATCAACCCCTAACCACCAAAGCCAGAAGAAACAGGGCTAAGGTAGGCAGAAAAACTGCTAAGAAAGTGGTTGAGTCAAAGCTGAAAATTGAACCAAAATAAAAAGATGTGTTCATTTTTGCTGGATTCCAAGTGATTGGAAACTCTGATCTAGGAAAGGTGTGTAGTATGAGCACACCTGTATAGCAGAAAGATCAGAAGTAAAAGGAAAGAATGGTGATAAAGAGAAGAAAAGCAAGAAACAGTAGTCCTCAAATTCCTAGAAGATTAACATTGCATGCATAATCTGTGGTTTGCAAAACCATATGGCTAAAGATTGTTATTACAATCCTACAAGCACACATTAGGCAAATAATGTTAAGAAAGAAGGAGTCAAGGAGGGTTTTACATTTGGATCTTATCACATGGTTCAAGTGATGAAAAAAGGAAAGCTTGTTTCCAAAGCAAAGTTTCTTTCGAGAAAAACTCATTCTTCCGAAAGGAAAATATCTTCGGAAGATAAGGCTAAAAAGTTCAAAAGAACAGGAAAGTTCCCTTGAAACCATCCAAGAAGGAGACTGCTTTGGAAGAGAAGGTGGTGAAGGCTACTTTCGAGAAGAGAGAAGGTTCGAAAAAATGCCATGCTGCTCAAGCTTCAACAAGCTCATCTTCACTAATCAGCCAATAAGGAATAGAAGATCAAAGAAGATGCTGCAACCCAAATCTCTTCTTCACAAACATCAGTTGAACCCTCATGCATGCATTTGGGTTCAATTAAATCCTCATAATTAGAAAAATCCCAAGAGCAATAAGGCTTGGGTTTTCAATAAAAACTAACTTTTTTACCTTATATGCAAGGACATACATATGACAAGAATAACAATGTATGGATTGTTAAACAATGGATGCTCCAGGCACATGACTGAGAATTATATGTCTTCTTTACAATTTCATATTTTTATGGAGGTCATTCAATTTGGAGTTAAGGCTGGAGGATACTGCAGGATCGTTGAAGGGTGTGAGTTACAAAACACAACAACACAAAGAGGAGATTAACCAAACTTTAATCAAACATTAAACTGGATTAAACAAGATAAGACACTAAGAACACAAGTAATGAAAAAAGATAGAAACACAAAGAACACAAGTATATGGTTTCAAGAATGCAGTATATTGCTTTCTCTATGTTCTATTACAAGTGTTAAAAAGCATGAATAAAAGATACAAGAACATGGATACGTATAGTACATCCTACAGCTGCTATATTTGAAAGCCAGCTGGATACAATGACTAGACACAAACAAAATCAATTGTAGAGTCAAAGGCGATTGCCTTTTGACTTGTGACCATGACATGCCATAGCTCACATCCTTTTCTATTACAAAAAGGATAAAGTACATAAAGTAGAAAGTATACAGACTCAAGACCTCAATGTACAGTTAACCAAAGCATGGACCTTTTCACCAAACCATGTTAGTTGGTGACTTGCAGAGTTGCAGCGGAAAGGTGTCAGCTTTATGGGACAGTACATCAGATAAAGCATATGTTAAAAGTCATCAGAAGAAATCTGTCTCATGAACTTGAAACTTCGGAAGACTTTGTCTCTGAGGCTTCGGAAGACTTCATCTTTGGCTTCGGAAGATGTTGGTGTTGGCTTCGGAAGATTTCACACTTAGAGTATTCTGTTGCACATGTGAAACTTCCGAATCATTCCACTTCAATGCACTTGTGAAACATGAGGAGAGACTAAAGATGTTTAGGTTGCATTAGCCTCTTCATTAATCTCTACAAACTCCCCCTAGGTGATGCTACCCAAAACACTTAGAAAACTTCAGATATTAACAGTCCTCAATAGGGTGATCACCATTCCTTTCTTCATAAGTTGACAGGATCCTTCAGGCTGTCAAAGTGCCTTCTCATGTCAAAGAGATCATGCAGAGGTGACTGAAACATATCCTGCCATGTATAAATGTCTTCAATGCCTTGATCTCTATTACATGCCAACTTTCTGGATTTGTGGTGTATGTCCAAGACAAGATGGGTCTTCCTGATGCTAGAGGAGCTACTAAAGTTGGAGTTGGTTGAGCATCCTCTGGCTGCACATCCTCAGGTTGTTCTGATTCATGCTGAGGTTCAAAAAAAATGCAGGCTGCTTCTTCTTAGACTTTGGTTTTAGAAGCTATCCTCTTCTTTTTCTTCCAAATATAACTGAGAAGACCGGCCTGCAGCACCAGATTGATATTTACTGTCTCTCTCAGTTGGCACTTCCTCTCTCATCAGGCTCAGAGGAGAGGGAGGTTGACCCTGCTGCGGATCAGAAGATGAAGCTTGCTGAGCATTAGCAGGAGGTCCAGGGGTTGTCTGTTTGTTCAACCTTAACCTCCACTTCAGGTGGGGCCTGACTTGGAATGGAGTGTAAGTCAGTGAGCACTCCACTCTTGATATCTGCTTGGTTACCCTGATATGCTCATCCATAGTGGATAGAGACATGGGTCCAAGTCTCTTCGGAGAATTATACAGCTTCAAGAAGCTCATCATCCTCTGCCTATCGGCGGACTTCTTCATGCTCTTTTGGATGATGGCTCTTGACTTTGCAGCTTCTTCCCTCATCTTCCTCTTTGTTGTCTTTTTCCTTGACTAGCTCAAGCTCAAGTTGTTTTAAATACTCAAACTTAACATAGTCATAAGGTAAGGGAGAGGAGTGCACCTGCCTGATAGAGACCTGTGGCACTCAGGTAGTTAATCATCTTGGTTTTGTCTTCTTCCTTATCTACCTGAGGTTCCTGTTGAACCACATCCTCTTGTTCAGGATTTCTTGAACTGTGTGAGAGGGTAGGCATACCTCTGTACAGTCTTTTCTTTTTATTCTTCTTTGATCTGTACTAGGAGTTCTGCATCTTCTGCCTCCCTTTTCTCTCTTGACCTTTCCAGATCAACCAGCTCATTCAATTCATCCAAGGGGGAGAGAAATGATATTATCTATGTCATAGTTCCTAGTCTGCAGATAGTTAATCCTCACTGCCCTTAACTCATCATTCTGAGTATCTGGTCTGGGGGCAGCCGATGATTGCAGACTCCATGAGTCTTGGAGACTCAGTAGAGGAACCTTATACCCTTAGCCTCCTTTTCCTCTCTCTCTCTTCCTCCTCAATCTCCTCAGATGTCAATTTCTTTTCCTTTGTCACTCACAGACCTTTGTGACTCAGGGTGGAGAGAGCTTTGGCCTTCATTGCTCATTGCAGCATCTGAGCTCAGGCCAGAGAGAGGTTGAGAAAGCACCTTCACTAGCAGGTGTCTCAGAAGGAATATGGATCTCTGCAGCAGTTGGAGATGATGAGAAGGGCTCTCAGGTTCTGTCACTGGGCCTTCAGTCAAGGTTTCCCATATGAAGCTAATCTTAGGGTCTGCCTCAATATCCAGTTGACCGATGACATTGCCTGATTGTTAGTCTCCTCTTAGGCTGAACTCTGCAATGATCCTGTCTTGGATTCTCTAGCCATTCTGTCAGCTTGTCTTGATTGGCTGGGGTTGACAAGTGGCATGTTGACTAGATCCAGACCTTCATAGCAGTTCAAGGTCTGAAAATAAAAAAAACTTCTTGCTATCCTTGAACTCTTATGATGATGAGAGCCTTCCAGTTGTTGTCATACCTCCATCCAATGATGTGATAAAGGATGATGAATGTGTGACATGGCTCTTGGTATCCCATCCTCAAACAGACTCTGTATGAAGGAGTCTGTGTACTCCACATCAATGTGATCTAGAGGGGTTGCTGAGAATGCACAGTTACAAGTGAGGATGGTGAGTCCTCAATGTCCATTCTCTCAGAGGAACTCCCAGGTTCTGTGGCTGTAAAGAATTTCTCCCCCTTTTTGGTAGCATCACCCACTTGCATAGGTGAGCTGGAGGATAGATCAATCACATCCATAGGTTCTTGTGTTCCTCGTTGAGCTCTCCTTAAGGGTCTCCCAGCTAGTTTTTCCTTAAGATATGAAATCTCAAGCTGCTGATCATTGATCCTATTATTTAAGGTAGTCACCTGAGATTCAAGGTGACTGACTTTAAGACTAAATAGGTGCATGTTTTGGATAGTTGTTGCACCTTTAGTCTCAGATCCCGCTCATCTCATCAGAAGAATCACTGGGGGTGGAGAAGATTTGACCAGAGTCCTTTCTTCATGACCAGTTCTAAGTTCTGGCTACTGGATTTCCTCTGCTTACTGGCAGTCTTAGTTGAGATGTCAGTAGGCTGAGTTGCCATGGTTGAGGTCTTAATGATGTAATCACTTGCAGAAGTGAGAGCCTCTTCCATATGGACATCCGAACAAGTTCAGAAGTGTCCACCTCAGTTGTAGGTGACTGATGTGGGATAGATGTAGGAGACTTAGGAGTATTCATCTCTCTTGGAGTAGAGGAAAAGAAGAGAGACTCATTATACTCACTGAAATCTATATCTTCATCAGTGTAGAAGTCAAGGTGGGAATTGGTGGTGAGATCTATAGGCTGGGGATGGTAACTGTCCCCTGAAGGTTGATCACTTAAGTGATGAGACTTAGAGTGATGGCTTAAAGCAGTAGGGCTAATGAGTCATGGGCTGAGCATGAGGAACCTCAGCACTGATTCTAGAAAAGATGGGAGTGGTCTGCTCCTCAGGAAATGGGAGCTCCAGTATCCACTTCTTCCAGTATTGGTGAGTATGTGGGGGCCTCCTCAGACTGAATAGTTGAGCAGGGGTTCGTTTGGATTTTCTTTGGTAGGTGATGGATATTTGAGGCTGTGTAGGTGGTTGGAAAGCAGCAGGTGTGGGTTCAACACTAGCTTGTGCTGCTAGGTTGTCACCTTGAGCAATGAGCTCTAACATTTTTGGGACTAGGGCTCTTTCTACCCCAGAGAATCCAACAGTGGACTTTCTCAATGTTTTAAAGATGTCGGCTTCATCTGTCCCAATTTAAGAGTGTTACCGGTTTCCGTTAACTGTGAGCCCAGTTCACAGTTAAGAATGTACTGGACATATCTAGGAAACATGTAGTACTCTAAGGAGTCTAAATTAGCAAGCAAATTTGTATAAACAAATTGAGAGTACCTGAATTTGACCCCTTGAACCATTCACGGACTATGAAGGAAGATCTTCAGGAATCTGGTCCCATCCACCATGCTTGTTTGATAAGCTGTGAATGACCACATGGAGCAGGAATCTCCATTTGGATGAGACCTTCCCTTTCCTGAAGGTCTTTACAGATGAAATCTCCCTTTGGGAAGAACACCTCACCTTCTTCATCATCCAGCTAAAGATGTCGGTTGATGATGGCCGGAGTGATGAAGATTGTTCTCCCCTGCACTGTGGCAGACATTGCCTTCTCCCCGTCCATAATGACCTCTTGGCAGGTCGTCCAGAATTCAAGCAACTGATCCTCATAGAGTGGAGGATCAATGGTTAGGGGGTGAAGTAGTGGGACAGAGACAACGAAACGAAAACCTCTGAGAAATGAGGATCTTTCTCAAAGCATAACAGAGCAACTTGATTGTGTTGTCTGTGTAGCTGCATGGTGAAGTTGGGATCATTTTTGTGAGCAAGGTTAGCCATTGTGAGGTAACTCAGAGATAAAGAAGAAAGAAAGAAAGAAATTTTAGAGAGAAAATTTGGGCTTTAGGTTTGGCGGAAGAGTAGATGATAGAAGAGGGGGAAACCGTTGGGTTTATATGAGAGAGAGGGATTCAGATAAAGTTAATGAAAGAGGATAAACTTTGAAATCCGGATGTCGGTCCACCTCTGAAAAAGTAGTTTACTTTTTGCTCAAAAAGTAGTTTTCTTGGAAATCAACAAGCTTCCGAAGGTAAATTTTCTTTGGAAGTTTTAATGAAAAAGCTTCCGAAGCTAAAATGACTTCGGAAGAATTTCCTGAGAGTATTTGATGATTTTGCTTCGGAAGGAAAAATTAAGACTTGAGCGCTTTGTATAGATCAATAAAGCTTCCGAAAGTTAATTATTGCTTCGGAAGGAAAAGGTCCTTGAAAATAAGTAAGTGTCTAAGATAACTATTTAAGCTTCGGAAGATAAAATTGAAATTTCTTCAAGGTAAATTTCTTAGACAGTTAAATAATTTGAAGGTGTGATTTTCTCCGAAGTTAAATGCATAACTTCTGAAGTATAAAATCATCAATTAATCTAAGGAAAGTCTTCCAATCCAAGAGAAAACATGAGCTTATGAAGATGATAGACTAGACAACTTAGAACACACATTTTTTAAGAAATAATAAGAATTAGTTTTAAGAACAATTTACTCAAGGTTGATCATCCCAATAGCTGATATTAGATATTTAAATCTTTGTTCATCAAAAGCCTTTGTAAACAAATCAGCATATTGTTCATCTGTGTGAACCTTGACTAGTTTAATTAATCCCTTTTCATAATTATCTCTTATTAGATGATACCTGATATTGATGTGCTTTGTCCTTGAGTGCTGCACAGGGTTTTCTATAATTGAGATAGCACTGTTGTTGTCTATGTGGATGAGTCTCCTTGAAATTTAACCCATAGTCTAGCATTTGATTCTGAATCCAAAGCACTTGAGCACAGCAGCTGGCGGCAGCAATGTATTCAGCTTCACCAGTTGATGCAGAGACACAGGATTGTTTCTTGCATTGCCATGAGACAACCCTTCCTCCAAGAAATTGACATCCCCCAGATGTAGACTTTGCAGTCATATTGCAACCACCATAATCACTATTTGTATAAGCATACAGATTGATGTCAGAATTTTTGGGATACCATAGACCAAGTGTTGATGCACTTTGAGGTATCTTAGAATCCTTTTGACAGTGATAAGTGAGACATCTTAGGGTTGGCTTGATATCTTGCACAGATGCATGTAGCAAACATGAATCAGGCCTACTAGCAGTAAGATACATAAGAGACCCAATCATAGCCCTATATGTTCATCTACACACTCCCCCTCAAGATCAGGACCAAGGGAGTGGTTTCTGGCTATGGTGTCTTAGCAATCTTACAGTCAGTCATATTGAACCTTTTGAGTATGTCTTGACATACTTTGACTGACTTATGAAGATACCATCTTCAACTTGCTTCACTTGAATTCCCAAAAGAAATTGAGTTCCCCCATGGCACTCATTTCAAATCTGTCTTTCATCAGCTTCTCAAAGTCTTTGCAGAGCTTTGGATTAGTTGAACCAAAGATGATGTCATCCACATATACTTGAACTAGCAATATGTCTTTTCCTTGTCCTTTGATGAAGAGTTTCCATCTATAGTACCTCTCCTGTATCCATGTTTACAGAGATACTCAGACAGTGTTCTCATACCACTTCCTGGGTGTTGATGCAGCCCATAGAGAGCTTTGTCAAGCTTGCAGACATAATCAGGATGATCAGGATCTAAAAACCAGGTGGCTGTTTGACATAAACTTCTTCATCTATCACCCATATAAGAAGGCACATTTCACATCAAGTTGAAAGACCTTGAAGTTCTTGGATGCAGCAAATGCCAGAATATCCTAACAGCTTCTAATCTTGCCACTGGAGCAAAGACATCAGTGTAGTCAATCCCTTCTTCTTGGTGTATCCTTGAACACCAGTCTAGCTTTGTTTTGATGATAATGCCTCTATCATCCTTCTAGTTCCTAAACACCCATTTGGTTCCTATTGTAGTCTTCCCAGAAGGAAGAGGACAAAGGTTCCAAACTTTCTGTCTTTGAATTGAAGCAGCTCTTGTTGCATAGCTTCAACCCAACTTCCATCCTTTAGAGCCTCATCACTTTCTTTGGCTCTATCTGGGATAGAAAACAAAAGTGAAGACAAACATTTGCTTCATGGTTTGTCCTCTTGTCTTTACCCCGAACAACATCTCCAATGATGTTTGTGGTAGGTGAGACTTGTGGATCCTAAGCTGAGGATCACAGCAAGTTGTTGAGAAAGATCTAAATTAGAAAATTTAGATCTGGCATAGATGTTTCTCCCCACATCAGCACACTTTTCAAGTGAAACTTGATCCAAGCAGTGTGTGACATCATTGATGTTCTCATCTATGGTGTGGTTAGTGGCACCAAGAAATCCTTGGTCACTGTCACCATCACCATGTTGCCTTCCACAGTTGAGGTGTTCTTATCTGGTTGTAGAGCCTCTGAGCTGGAATTTGAAGGCATACCAGATGTATCAGCTGAATTTGTCATTGTTGTGCTGATAGAAACCTCATTTGCAGAAGTAGTTCCAACTGGAGCTGAAGATGTATGACTTGAAGGTCTTCCTAGCTCAAATCTTGGGTCAGGATCACCTGTATTAAATTTTCTGTAGATCCTGAAACATTCTCACAAGATTTATTAAAACAGTTGGTAACCAAATCAAGATCAAATAGCCATCTGGACCAGAACCGCAACACATGGTGTGTGTTCATTGAAGGTCACATTGGCCGACTCCTCAACTATTCTAGTTCTAAGATTGTACACTCTATAAGCCTTAGCTTGGAAGAGTATCCAATAAAGTGTCCATCATCTGATTTCTCAGCAAACTTGGCAATTTGATCTTTGGTATTCAAGATGGTGCAAGGACATCCAAATGACCTGAGAAAACCAATGAAAGTTTTTCTCTTGTGCCAAGTTCATAAGGAGTCTTCCATGAGTCTTAACTACTAAAACTCTATTCTGCACATAGCAGGCAGTGTTGACTGCCTCTGCCCAGAAGGTGATGGCAGTTTAGAGTCAGACAGCATGGTTCTTGCAGCTTCAATCAGTGTCCTGTTTCTCCTCTCACAAAACACCATTTTGCTGAGGAGTCCTGGAGCACTAAATTGTCTTGCAATACCCTTATCATCACAAATGTATCAAGGGTTTGATTCTTGAATTCTTTCCTTGATCACATCTTATGATTTTGACCTTGTGATCAGACTGATTCTCAATCTTTAAGATGAAATTCTTTAGAATCTCAGGAGTCTTATCCTTAGTTCTAAGGAAAAAGACCCAAGTGAATCTTGTAAAATCATCTGTGATCACTAGACAGTAAGAGGTCCTTCCTAAACTCATTACACTGGTGGGGCCAAAGAGATTCATATGTACCAAGTGTAGGGTTAGTGATGGAGTTCATTTCCTTAGGCTTATGAGATACCTTATGTTGCTTCCCTTTTAGGCATGCAACACAGTGATCATCACTTGTAAACTCTTCTTTGGCATTCCAGTTACCAGATCATGCTTAATCATTTATTCATGTTCTTAAAGTTTACATGCACATTCTTTTATGCCATAGGAAAGATTCATCACTATTGGCTTTAGATAGAAAGCATGAAACTTCTCCGGAGGGAGAGGTTTCTTGCAAGTCCATCTTGTACATGTTTCCTTCCTGGGGGCTCTAAGCAGGATATGCTCATGAGGAATGACCACACCATGCTTAAGAACAATGCACTCATGCTCAGTAAAGAGCATGTTATGACTCTGATCAAAAATTGAGATACACTCAGAAGATTGTATCCAAGCTCCTTAACAAAGTTTACCTTTTCAATGCTGAGCTTACCATTTGTGACCTTGCCCTTTCCTGAAATGTAACCACCTTCATCTCCTCCAAAAGCAATAGGTCCTCCATCAATCCTTTCAAAGTTCTGAGTAGTGACTTATTACCAGTCATGTGCCTGGAGCAGCCACTGTCTATGATCCAAACATTTCTGTTTGTCTTCAGCTGTCCCTGTACAAAAGAGAATGATTAGTTACATCTGGAAACCCAATCCTTGCTTGTATTGGGCTTATTTACAGAAGGTAATTCAACAATGATAGATCCTATGGTTGTACTAAGAGGATCTTGAGCTGTTGTAGATGGAGAAATCGTAGTCACTTGGTCTTTCTTAGACATCCACACGACCTTTGGAGTCTTGGACTTGACCTTCAAAACTTTGGAAGTTTGTGGAACTTCGGAAGTTTTGATGACTGATACTTCGGAAGATTCTGCAAACACTGCAGCAGATTTCAGTGCTTCGGAAGAATTCCTTTCTTCCGAGACCAATATTTCTTCCGAGACCAATATTTCTTCCGAAGGTAATTTTCCATTTCCCTTCTTTTTAGATTTGAGACTTCCAAAGGAAACTAGTTTTCCTTCTGAAGACTGAATCTTCTTGGAACTCTTTGAAGCCTTTGTTTTGGCCATGTGGACAGTACCTTTAGGATTGAAGGGACAATCCTTTGCAATGTGAGTAGTGCTGTCACACATAACACAATTCATCTTCTTCTTCACAAGTGCCTTTTCTTGAGAATAAGACTGTTTTTGGTCACATCCCTTCTCCACCTTCATCTTTACAGATGCTGAGACAGTCTTCTTGGGCTGAGGACTGTGCTTGGAGTTTGATAGTCCAAGCTATGCAGTAATGGTACACAGCAAATCAGTCTTCTTCTTGCTACTGAGATGAGTTGAACAAGAACCAGAACTCTTAGCAGAAGAGTTTTGGTTGATGTCTGCAGTCCCTACCACTTTAAACCCTGCAGAAATAAAAACTTGTTTCTGCTTAGAGTCAAAAGTAGCCTTGATCTCTTGAGCCTTCCTTGCCTTTCTTTTGCTCTTCTAATCAAGTTCTTTCTCATGGACTTGGTCATCACAGTCTTCACTTTCTCCTCAGAAGGATAGTGGCCTTTCTTGGAATCCTCCTCTTCACTCTTAGTAGAGGGATTCTTCACTATCTCTTCTTCATCCTCCTCACTCATAGGATCTATGGAGGAAGCTCATCTTCACAAGTTCCACACCTAGGGGGTCTTACACACAAGTTTGTGTGTGGAGGAGCTATCTCATTTGATCCCAGTCCCTGTCTGTTTTGATAGCACACTTTGTTGTGCAGGGATGAGGATATCATGTTCTTGAAGGTCTCTTCTTCAAGAACATTCTTTTCTGCCCTGGCTTTGCTCATCACAAGCTCAGCCTGGCACTCAGTTATCTTGATTATGAGATCTTGAATTTGAGTTCTAAAATCTGTGTGTTCATGTTTTAGAACTGAAATGGTTTTCTCTAAGTCCTATTTTCAGCTTATAATCATTTTCCGACTTTCTAAAATCAAATTTTAAAATGTTTAAGGACTCAATATCAGATCTCAATTCCAAGTTATAGGACCTGTAACTATTAACTTTAGCAATGCATTCAGGAGTACAGAGATGTTCCAATACCTTGGCTTCATCATGATCTGCCATCAGTGCTTGGTTTGGAGAAGCATCTTCCACCTGAAAGCTCCAGTCAAAGCCTCCTTCTTCAACAGCAACAGCAGCTTGCTGCTTTGACTTCTCATTATGGAGAGCTTTGTCAGTGTAGTTTGGTCTGGATTGTGTTTGGCCACCATTGGTTCTAGGTGCCTTACACTCTCTGGCAAAGTGGCCCATCAAGTTACAGTTGTAACACTTGACTTTGCCTTTGTCCAGTCCAAACTTTCCACTGGTTGCATTGCTTGGAAACTTCCTTCCAGTCCTCTTGTAGAACTTCTTGGCTATGTGAGTGAGAAGAGCCATCTACTAGACTATTTCCATGTACTCCAGATCATCTGAATGGATACAGTCCAAGTCTTCAAGAGTGAAAGAGAGTTGCCCTGCTTTCATCAGAAGACACAAATGCTTGAGAAGAGCTTGTCTCTTGGAATGGGCTTCCTTGAGTGTAGTTCTCCCTGGTGTCTCTGGGAAGGTAATGAAAGGACCCTTGGGGGTGAGTTGTCAGGGTAGATATAAGATGATGTTTAGGTTCTATGCTATCCCTTTCAACCACATGTAGGGCTGAACCCATTTGATTGTTAGAGTTGCCAGATGAACCCTGCATATTCATCTCCGTTCTGGTAGCCACTGAGAATCCCATATAACTTTATCAGAGTGAGAGTTTTGAGATTTTTCGTTCTCTTGATCACCACACAGTAGTGTGTCCATTGCCTAGGAAGTGAGGACATGAACTTCCTTACAATGTCTCTATTCTCAAGAGCAACTTCTCCATCCACTAGGGTATCCACAATCTCAACATACCTGAAGTATTGCTGAGTGATGGTCTCACCTATTTTGAAGGTGAAGTTTTCAAACTGCTGCTTCAGGAGATCCCTCTTGTTCTCCTTGGCTTCAGAAAAACCCTCATACATCAGTTTCAGTGCATCCCACAGCTGTTTAGCTGTTTTGCACTTCTTGAAACCTCTGTATACAAAGTTTCGAAGGGCAGTTTGAAGAGCTCTCATGGCTTTCCTGTCTATCTCCACTCTCTTCCTATCTTCATCAAAGTAGTTAGCCACATCCTTGGGGATCATACCAGCACCAGTAGCAGAGGGAGTGCTGGGTATGAAAGGTCCATTCTCAATAGACTCCCACATTCTTGAATCGAGAGACCTGATGAAACCTTCCATTCTTAAACACCAGGTGTCAAACTCATCAAGACTGATCAGTGGGGACTTGTTCATGGTTCCAGTTTCCATATCAGCTTTGGAAATGGCTGCCATTTGAAAAGTTTGGTATTTGTGTGTGTGAGGGATCTTAAGATGGTGAGATCTTATATCAAGAGCCTGAACGCTCTGATAACAAATGCAGGATCGTTGAAGGGTGTGAGTTACAACACAACAACACAAAGAGGAGATTAACCAAACTTTAATCAAATAGTAAACTGGATTAACCAAGATAAGACACTAAGAACATAAGTAATGAAAGAGACAGAACACAAAGAACACAAGTATATGGTTTTCAAGAATGCAATATATTGCTTTCTCTATGCTCTAGAACATGAGATACTTATACTACATCCTACAGCTGGCTATACTTTGAAAGCCAGCCGGATACAATTGACTCGACACAAACAAAATCAATTGTAGAGTCAAAAGGCAGATTGCCTTTTGACTTGTGACTATGACATGCCATAGCTCACATCCTTTTCTATTACAAAAAGGATAAAGTACATAAAGTAGAAAGTATACAGACTCAAGACCTCAATGTACAGTTACCAAAAGCATGGACCTTTTCACCAAACCATGTTAGTTGGTGACTTGCAGAGTTGCAGCGGAAAGGTGTCCAGCTTTATGGAACAGTACATCAGATAAAGCATATGTTAAAAGTCTTCGGAAGAAATCTGTCTTCATGAACTTGAAGCTTCAAAAGACTTTGTCTCTGAGGCTTGAGAAGACTTCATCTGCTTCGGAAGATGTTGGTCTTGGCTTCGGAAGGTTTCACACTTAGAGTATTTCTGTTGCACATGTGAACTTCCGAAGCATTCCACTTCAATGCACTTGTGCAGCATGCGGG
This sequence comes from Flaveria trinervia, assembly GCA_025506515.1. Classification (NCBI taxonomy): domain Eukaryota; kingdom Viridiplantae; phylum Streptophyta; class Magnoliopsida; order Asterales; family Asteraceae; genus Flaveria; species Flaveria trinervia. Next base: position 56,715,112 of record CM046448.1, on the reverse strand, counting down.
AGAGACTAAAGATGTTTAGGTTACTTCAGCCTCTTCATTAACGTCTACAGATATATTTCTGGCAGAGGAAGTTTATCCAAAGACAAGTTAAGAGTCGACAAAGTACCCTTTGTCAAACAGCTTGAACACATTTGTTAAGTGTTTCTCAGATTTGTGATCAATAGCACCAAATGCTTTTCAAACTCGGGATGACAATTCCCTAGGAATTGCTGCTTCTCATAGTTCCCAAGAAAAGAGATATGTACAAGCTAGATATGAACAATTCTTCACCTATAGGTGAAGTATCATGCTTTCTTTCGAAAGCTGATGATGATGAGTCAATTCTGCGGCATAAATGAATTTTTCATGTTAATTTCAAAACCATGAATAAATTGTTTAAAATTAACTTGGTACATGGTTTGCCTAAAAAGGAATTTTTCAGCAAAAATAACTGTGTTGCTTGTCTGAAAGAAAATCAACATAGAGCATCTCATAATACAAAGTAGTTAACTCTATCCCACCCCATTACACTTATTAAACATGGATCTATGTGGTCCCACAAGTGTAATGAGCATTGAAAGGAAATCATATTGCCTTGTGACCGTTGATGATTTTACTAGATTTACATGGGTGTTGTTTTAAGAACTAAAGATGAAACTACTTTAACTTTAAAATCTTTTATTATTAAAATAGGAAATCAAATTGATCACAAGGTTAAACTAATTAGAAGTTATCAACGGATGGAGTTTAAAAATCAAGTTCATAAGACATTTTGTAACTCAAAAGGGATTGGTAGACAATATAATGCTCCTAGAACTCCTTAACAAATGGTGTTGCTGAGAGGAGAAATAAGACACTTATTAAGGCTGCTCGAACTAAGTTAGCTAATTCAAAGTTGCTTCAAAAATTCAAGGCTAAGGCAGTCTGCTTCGTCCAGCGAAATTGCAGATTCGTCCAGCGAAACTGCCTGTTCTTTCAGCAAAACTACAAGTGTTTTACACTTTGTAGTTACTTCAGCATCTATGCGAAACTAGTTTCATTGAATGAAAGTTCAACAGTGCTTGTGGGTGATTTACAAGCGAAATTGCTACCGAAAGTATCATTGAACGAAAGTTGTTTCGTGCGAACTTGTTGGTGATACTAAACTGTTTTAGGCATTTGGCTAGGGAAACTACTGCCGAAATTTCCAGCGAAACTACTGTCGGCTCAGCGAAACTAGAGTTCACAGCGAAACTAGCTCTGCGAAACTAGAGTTCACAGCGAAACTAGCTCTGTGAAACCATAATTTTGGCGAAACTATCATTTATTCTGCGAAATTCGAATGTTAAAGATGACTTTTTGCCCCTAGTTGGGATTAATTGAGTTCATCCCGATAAAGAAATTTTCATCCATTTTGCAAGATTTATAAAAAAAATAAAATATTTAAGAATATATTTTTCTCGAGGGAGAATTATTCTAAACTTTTTGGGAAAATTATTTTTGGGGAGTTTAATTGTTCAAATTTTTTACTATCATGTCATCTTCCGAAGACTTTAAATCAGATAATCTCACAATGGCAGAAAGCCGGTTTGACTCTTTTGCAAAAATGAAGAAAGAAAAATTATCAAATTTGATTATTCGATTCTTAAAGGTGGCAAATAATATAAAGAAGCATGTTCCTGATCTCAGTAATCATGAATAAATTCAAAAGCTTCTTGACTCTCTTCCGTCTGCATGGAATCATCTGGTTAAAATGCTGAAGCAAGAAAGAGGTTATGTTGACACAAAACTTATGGATATGATCAACAGACTAAAATCTCTCAAGCTGGATATCCAAAGAAATGAATTTTAGCAAGTCGTATTCCCACATCAAACCCACGCGCTTAATACTGATCTTTCTTCTTTTGTAACAAGCATACTTGATTACAAAACAAAGATGATTGAAAAGTTAAAGTTATTGAGAACTTATTCAGATTTAAACTCTAAATTCAGAGAAACTGTTGAAGAGAATTGTGAAGCTTTAAAAGTCGACAATGACAGTAAATTGGAGTCTGTGAGAACGATGATGATAAGGGTGGAAAAGCTAATAATAGAAAGAAAGAATCTAAGACTAATGAGATGCTGAAGGTAACAGAAGAGGAACAACAAAAAATCACAAGGGTTTGCAACTATGAGAAGAGCTTAGCTGTAGAACGAATTATCGTGGATCTTCCTTATGAGACTGTTCAGGATATGTGTTCTTCATCTTGCAAAATCCAATTATTGGGGATTTATAAGGCCAATAGATTGTTATTTGAAAATGAAAAAGAATTCAAAACAATCAATCAAGAATTAAAGAAAAATGAAATTGCTTTTTCAAGAAAACTTAATGAAGCATTGGTTAAAATGATCTTTTAAGAAGAACCATTTTGGAGCGTAACGTTGAAATTAATATTTTGAAAGAAAGGGCTATTTTAGCTCAATTTGAAACGATAAAGCTTCAAACGAAGCTTCATAAATGGACCCTTTCACACATGAAAAAGGATGAGCTTATTGCTAAACAACAAGGGGCGCGAGTAAAACATGGGATTGTATATAAATCTAATGATGAAACAGTATTTAATTCAGTTGTGACATCTATCACCACAAGGTCCGTCAATTAACGTGATTATCCCTTAACTTTTCTTTGATCATTCATTCCTCATCTTTATTAACTTCTTGTGTGGATATCATACTCGCTTTATTACCTTTGTGCTTGTGCTTTCTTCGTGGACGTGTGCTACGCTTAATACTTTTACAAATTTCCATCGTTATTATCACTAAATATATCATTTTTATATAAAATTATTGTCATTAATAAAACCATTTTTAATTGCCAATTAATATTAAATATATTTCTAACGTTAATATAACAAACACCTTTAAAATCATTTTCAACCTAAACAAACTTTGGGAACTCGGGGCTAAGTGCAAGGACTAAAATTGACATTGTGCAAACATGGGATGGGTATAAAAACCCCATTCCCAGCCATTCTTCTTCATCTTCTTCACTCCTTCTCCATTCTTCTTCACTTCACATTTTCTTCATCTTTACACCAAAACCTCCCCGTTTCATCTCGTTTTCGTCGTCTAGACTTCATTTACAACCTTGTCTGCTCCATCATTGCAGGTAGACGACCTTGGTTGTTCCTATCTTGCTCGTTTTACTGCTGTCCATTTCTAGGGTTTTGGGTATTCTGGTTCAACCTGAACACAAGAGGTCGTGTGGGTGCGTGTGATGTCTTTCTGCAGGTGCTTCTTGTTTGTGTGTGTTTGTAGTGTGTTTCTAGAAGTCCTTGTTGTGTAAAACTCATGCTCATGGTAGCTGAAGGCTGCTCTACACTTCAGCAGTCGCGACCCTACAGTTCAGGCGACTGGGTCTGTCATGCGACTGAGCCGTGCGACTGGGTGAGTCATGCGACTGAGTCGTGCGACTGGGTGAGTCGTCCGACTGAGTCGTGCGACTGGGGATGTCATGCGACTGAGTCATGCGATCGAATGTATGTGTGCGATTGAGTGAATGCGGATGAGTGATGTGTGCGATTGAGTCAATGCGGACGAGTGATGCGTGCGATTGAGTCAATACGGGTGAATGATGTGTGCGATTGAGTCGTGCGACCGAAGGGATGTATGCGATTGTGCGTGCGTCGCACGACTGAAGGCTAATCGTACGAATGAAGGTTCAGTCGTACGAATAAAGCTAATTCGTACGAATGAAGGTTGATTCATGCGTATGGAGGTTAAGTCATGCAATTGGGTGTTGTCTGGTACGACTGAATGCCAGTCATGCGAATGAATGTTTAATCATGCGAATGAAGCTGATTCGTACGATTGAAGGTTGATTCGTACGAATGGAGTGTTGAGTCAAGCGTCTGGTCTTGTTGTGTGACTGATGCTATGTGTGTGAAGTCCCTTCTTGAATGTCATGTGATGATAAGGTAACATCAATAAAAGTGTCATTGCTTGACCACAAAGATTAAAGTCAATGCTATCAACACGCAAATACTATTTCTATTTAAATCAACCTAACATTTTACAAATTATCAACAACTCATTTCGGACTACAAATATTTAACAAGTACTTTCTCTTATAACAATGGGATCTTTATACAAATGTCATTGGCAATGATGACTCATTCTGGTACTTGGAATTACATAAGATCTGATACGTGTCTGTTTGTGTATGTGTTACCCATGACCGAACCCATACAACCCGAACCGACCGAACATTACTGTATGCTTGATACATATCATTAATGGTTAACAATAACTGTCAATAGGTGTTTGGTTGTTCATTGCATACAACTATTGGGAACTTTGATCATTCATACTTACCACTTAACAAGTGAGTTTCATGGCCCCTTTTATGCTTATACAACTATTCAATCATTTAGAAACATTAGGAAAAAGTATGCTCACCCGTTTTCTATGCTGTACAACTTACATACAATTTACATACTTGGAATCAACGTGCTACTGTTTTGTGAGTACTTATCTGATACATGCTTGAGTCTGCTGTGTGGTTCTTTCTTACAACCATTTAATTCCAGTGTGGAACCGACGGATAGGTATTGGTAGTACTACTTGGGTTGACACCCCACCCTCGTTGTTGGTATACTTGTTAGTACCAACAGTCGCCAGGAAACGGGCCTTGGGTGAATATATTCCGACAAGATTCTTTGTGTACGTCGTTAGGTTTGGTTGTAAAGCTCAGGTCATGTGATTTTGCTTATTTATAACTGTGTGCACGGTATTCTGCAACAACATTTATACAGCATCAATTACTTATTTACTTTTAAACCTGCCAGCTCACCAACAATTTTGTTGACCATTTTGAGCATATCTTTTCAGGTGAACATGCTAGCTGAAGATCTTGGTGTGCTGTCTTAGTGGAGACCCTAGGATGCATTTTGTGGCTAAACTTTGTCTTCTAAAAACCTTGTTGTAGTTTGCTTTAAACAACATTATACTTTTGTAACTCGTTTCCGGGTTGTGGGAATTGCATACAATGTTATCATCTTTGTTATGTGAATCATTTAACATGTTTATGCTTATGGCTATGTTGTCGTGAATATTTACTAAACACGACACAAGTCCCCTGTTGTCAGGTGTCGTCATGACATGCTTGTTAAATGATTCACATAACAAAGATGATACTCATAAATTCTGTTTGTATTGATATATGAAGGTTGACAAATTACAGAGAGTAATTACTCATAAATTCTGAGAATATGATCTATTATTACTGGGTTTTAGTAAGAGTGATATTCTTACTGAGAATTGAATATGATAATCAAGTCAATGATTGAGAGGCGGAAACAAACGATCAAAGAACAATCAAGCAAGAAAAATTACTCATAAATTCTGTTTGTATTGATATATGAAGGTTGATAAATTACAGAGAGTAATTACAACAAAATCCTCTATCTATCAACCGTCGCCTCAGTACGAGGTAAACTATTCTATTTATAGACAAGACAAGATGCCTTTACAAAATGACTAAACTACCCCTGACCTATTACATCAGAAACTAGTCTAAGTCTTGATCCGCATCTTGTTGTTCATCCGCACTGACAAATGCGGATGAGATAATCTTGATCCGCATTTCCACTTGATCATCAGCATTAGTAAGTTGGTCATCCGCATTGGTTAATGCGGATGAACAAATACTTGTGCGCATTTGGTTGGTCATCCGCATTTGTCAAGCGGATGATCAAGTCTTGTCCGCATATTCTTTTGTTCTTCCGCATTAGTCGATGCGGAAGAGTATCTTGTTCAACATAAGTATTGTGTCTTCCGCATTAGTTAATGCAAAAGAGTAAACACTTGTCCGCATCAGATTTTTGTCTCCCGCATTGACTCATGCGGAAGATAATACTTGTTATTTTTCTTGTATTTCTTCATCCGCATTGCATCTTGGACTTGTGGGATTCCAGCTAACAATCATCAATTCACCCATTGAGTTGGCATGTATGATCCTTTCAGGGTGCAATAATACTCCCCCTAAGGATTATACAGCTTGTTTTCCTCAAGGTTTAGGAGGTGATTGATGTTGTGAAGATTCAGCTGGGTCTTCAGAAGGTAGTATGAATGCTGCTTTGGTGGGATCCAGAATGGCCTTGATCATGTTTACAAAATTAGTTGCTTCGGACATCCTGTCTCTACTCAGCACATGTATTTTCATTCTGCTCATGTTGTAGATGGCTTCCATTGGTAACTTTTTTAGAGAAATCGGTTCCCATATGGAGATTCTTGAAAGACCATCTCTATGAATCAATAAACTCCCTCCCACATCCACTTCAAGCTTAGAATGTTTCCAAATTACAGTGGTGTTTTCTTCTTCTTTCTTTTATCTCTTTTAATCTTTATTCTGTCATAGGCCAGTTTCAAAAACTTGATGCATTTCAAAAAGAAGTGCATGTCTTGTTCACCCAATTTGTTGTTTAATTCCCTGAAGTGCCTGGTATAAATGTAGTGGATGTATGATTCATCAAGTAGTCTCACTTCATAACCACTAAAAAGTCCAATGTCAGCTCCTTCTTTTCCTCCCCATTTCCTTTCTATCACCAGCTCATAGGTTTTCTCATCATAGTACACATTTGAGATAGGAATGAAAGAATGAGTACCAGACACTACTTTCCTCTTAAAGACTCATTTGGCTTCACCTTCAACTCAGGGAATACTATTCTTCTGCTTCCACCTTTTTCTTCTTTTCAAGGGGATTGACAAATGTTTTATCTTTTCTTTAGCTAATTGTCTTTAATGAATTGAAGTTGTTTGTCCTTCTGAACATCTTAAGTATATTCTCAAATTCATATCCCCTGAACATAACTGCATGATTGATCAGTTCAAGTTGAGCTAGTTCCTTCAAATCATGAATCTCAAGGGCATTTACTAGAGCTGAGTACTCTGTGAAGAATTGTACTAGCCCTGAGATTCTTTTCACCATGAACATGTTCCAGGTGCTATCATACTTCCACGCTATTATCTTCTGATCTATCTTCCCTTTGGAGTAGATACCCCTCTGATCAGTTAGCAGTGGTCAGTCCTTCCTGCAGCTTCAACTGAGATGGTTCTGCAAACCATTCAGGATATTTGTGGAGTACCGGGGCAAGTAGTTCTTGATTTTATGTTCAGCAGCATGTCTTCAGCTGACATTCTGTTCTGGGTTTGGTTTGTCAAATCTTCTTCTAGTTTCTTGAGTTTGTCTTTCTTTTCATTGATTAATGAAGTGTGGCAGCCCTTAATGAATTGTCTTCATGTTTGCAATCTTTCTTTTTGTGAATCCCTGACTTGAAAGGTATTCCTTCATTTCCTTATCAGACATGTTATAAGGATCAGGAAATAATGATTCATGGGATGAGGTTGATTTCTTCATTTGTGAAAGCTTTTGTAAGGACCCCTTCTTGGTAGTGGAACTTCATACCTTGTGGGTTTCTTCATGGATGAGTCTTTGAGTATTGGAGTGTCCTTTGACATTGGTTCTCATAGTCAGTGTCTATTGTTGGATCAAGCAACAACTTCACTTTCTCTTCCTCTTCTTTCATTTTCTCATAAGTCATTGCAAACACATCATCAGGATCATAGCCTTGATTGATCAAGAATATGGCTTTAATCATCAAGTCATCAGTTTGAGCTTTGGTTACCATTTCTTCTACTGACTGTTCTTCTTTAAGAGGACTGTCCATGAGAACATCCTTTACACTTCATCTTCATAGCAATTTCTCCTTCTTCTAAATCATTTCTCTGGCTAACTTTTTCAACTGAGCTTCTGCCTGGTCATGTTCTTCCAAAAATTCAACAATTGCTGCTAAACTTCTTGGGTCATCTTTTTGCTTCTTTGACGGTTCTTCTTCAGTTATTGGCCTCTTGCCTTTAGCCTTTTCTGCCAAATACTTCCTCTTTCGTGAGTAAGTTTGAAGTTGTGGGCTAGAGATTTTAGTGTGATCTTCTGGTTCAGGGACCTTTTCAGGTGTGCTTGCCTCTTCATCATTCATTTCACTTGTTCAGGTGCAGTTTCTTCTTCCTTTCTTGTTCATATCTTTCTCTTAGTTCCTCTTTTTGTTCTTCTGTCAATAATATGGCAGGACAATTTGCAAAGATGATTCCTTTTACAATGGCACTGGTGATTTAGGAATGAATACAAAAGGCTCTGCCTCAGTTCTTTGATTGTTGATGAACTCCTAAAAATCATCATCAATGTTGAATTGTTCAGAAGCAAAACTATCCAAAGTACTGAAGAGTTCTTCAAATTCACCCTTTTCTGAGTCTGAGTGGTTAGTGTTTCCAGAATACACTACCATGTCTAAGCTCTGGTCTTTAATCTTAGTTTCACTTTCATCATCCACTTGATCTTCATTTCATCATCATTCTTTTGTTCTTCTTTTTCATTATCAACTTCTCATCAGTTCTTTTAATCATCATTTCAAGCTCAGATATTCTTTTGTTCTTGCTCTCGATTTCCTTTTCCAGTTTCGAGATGATATCAGCTTGTTCCTCTATGATGTTTTCTTGTTCCTCCATGGCAATAGTTTGTATTTCAAGAGTGTCTATATGACCACTCACTTCTTCTCTTGAGTGTTTCAGTGCAGCTTTTAGATCTTCAATCTCTTTGGCTTGTTCCATTCTTTCAACTACATGTTTTTCTTTAAGATCTTTCAATTCTCCTTCTTCTCATCGAGTTCTAGAATTCTGTCATTTATGATTCCTGCTCTCCTGTTTAGTGTTCTTTCCATCCTTTCTACTTTGAGTAACAACTTAGTTATTAATTCATCTTTTTCATCAGGCCTATTGATGTTTGATTCAGCATAGCTTTCAGAAGGAGCAGCCTTAGAAGGTTCATTCAAACTCGGGTTTGATCATGATGATCCTCCTCATGAGAAGATGATTTGGATGATTTGGATGCACTTGTTGATCCTTCTGGTTCAGTAGGGTGATCAATTGATGATGGTAATGGTTGGTAAGGAAGGAATAGGAGATTGATGTGTGATATAGGAGATTGATGATGGTGTGTAGGTGTAGGTTGTAGTGAATAGGTGGTGTTTGTTGTGGTGCAGGAAGTGATGGTATTGGTGAAGGTGAATGTGATGGTATTGTTGGTGGTAAAGATGATGGTATTGGTGTAGGTAAAGGTGATGGTATTGTTGGTGGTAAAGATGATGGTATTGATGAAGGTAAAGGTGATGGTTGAGCTATTGGTTATGGTATAGGGATGGTATTGGTTGTGGAGGAGGTTGTGGAATTGGTTGTGGTATTGGTTGTGGAGGAGGTTGTGCTTGATCTGCTTGGTGTATTTGTTCAAACATCCAAGGAAGAAGGGGTGAAGGGGCACCACTGTAGAAGTTCTTTGGGTCCTTCTTTTTGATGTACTTATAGGATCTTGCATCATAATGAGGAATGTTAAGTATTGGTCCTTCATTAACAATGTCATGAAATGTTTCATTGATTAGACATTGAATAAATTTGGGGTACATTAGAAATTTGTATCTTAACCCTTCTTGAATGTTTGAGATTAGGCCATTGAATACATATGCTGACATGTTAAATCTTCTGTTGGTGCAGAGAGCATAGATGGCAGAAGATGTGAGGACTATAATGTCATTCCATCCTGCTTTCCTTTAGATTGACAGTGTTGGAACATATGAATTAGGAATCTCCAGGGCAGATCCACTAATCCTTTGACTATCTGTCTGGCTTCATAGCTCCCTTCATAACCAATTTTAGAGAAAAATGTGGTTATCTCCTCATCATCCAATTCAAGAGGATCATCTGCATTGTCATTGAATTGAAGACATCTTCTAACTGATTCTTTTGTGATCCACAGTGTGTGTTTAGTGTTGATCTTGCCAGTAAGAGTTTTCACTCCATTTTCTTCAACTACTTCAGCTGATTCCCAGAAAGACCTGATGCGATTCTCATAGATTGTAGGTCTTACTGTTATAGCATATGCTACCCTTGTGGTAGATAAAATCTTATCATATCATTGAGACCTTGTGCTTCAGGCACATCAGGATTTAGATAAACGCTGACGTTATGGAGCTTGCTCCATGTAAGGTTTGCCATGTAATCTGCACAAGAGACATAGTGTTAGTTCACAATTTTGACTTTAATTTTGACTTTGATTTGTTTCATACTTTTCTTTTTCACATTGCTCTGTTTTTCTCAGTAAACATGGTTGTCATGATTTTCAATATTAGTTGAATTCCTATCAGTTTACATGTTTATTGACATTGAAAATGTGTATTACATCACTTAATGATTTAGATTTTGGTGTTCTTCAATAGTTTTCTGGTTCATCGTTTGATTTAGGGTAGCCGTTGAAGACTTAGGTTTTGGTTTCAAAATCTGTTGAAGTTATACCTTATCTTTGAAATGACTGCTATTCTGAATCGATGACAAGAATGTTAAAAGATGAAACACAAAAAAATCTTTGAATGTTTGTGATGATGATGATGAATGATGGTGGTGTACTGTAGTTTTACGCTCGTCTCACTATAAGTTCTCTCAAATTTGAAAAGTATTAAATGACCTATTCAAATTCATTTAAATAGTCAAATAATACAATTTGAAAATTTTACAAGTTTACAAGCATATACAGTCAACACTGTAGCAAATGCTAAAGGTTAATTTGTTTGTTTTTGGAGATCTGCATTTGTGGCTGTAGCTAATGCGGAAGACGAACTTTTGACTTGACAGTCCGCATTTGAATACTTTTGGTCATCCACATTTGTGGCTGTAGCTAATGCGGAAGACTTAATTCTTGATTGACTGTTCGCATTACTCTACTGTTACAAATGCGTTTGATTTTATTCTACCCGCATTTGTGCACTGTTGCAAATGCGGAAGTTAAACTTGAAATTTTGACTGTCCGCATTTGTGTACTGTTGCAAATGCGGAAGTTAAACTGACATTTTGGCTGTCCACATGGTACTGTTGCAAATGCGGAAGTTAAACTTGACATTTTGGCTGTCCGCATGGTTTACATGGAAATGCGGAAGTTAAACTTGACATTTTGGTTGTCCACATTTGAGTTGTAGTAAATGCGGTAGAGCAAACTTCAATTACTTCACACACTAATGCGGTAGAGTAAAATCATTGTCCGCATTAGTTGCACTTCAAAATTATTGTTACCCGCATTAGTTATATGCATGGGTTACCTTCACCCACATTAACTAATGCACTTACCTGCATTATCTTTTGAACTAAATCAAAAGTTAATGTGATTGAATTGATTATTCATCTTATGAAGAGGTGTCCTTGATTGATTTTTCTTATGAAGTTGGCTGTTGGAGTTGTTAATTTTTGCTTGGATTGACTTGTATGTTACAACAAATACAAGTTCCTAATTTGACAGATCTTGGGCTTTCATGCTTCTAAGAATCTGCATAAGCTGAGATATAATGGTTGACTTATTGCAACAACACCAACTAAAATTCCTTTTGTTTTTTTCAAATTGAGTTAATAAACAAAAATTGAACTTACTCAAAAATTTTAAATTACTCCCCCTAAAGTTTATGTCCACATTTGGAGAGAAACTTTAAAGATTTAAAAGTTTTGAATAATTGTTTTGATTAATATAATAATGAAGAGAAAAATCTCTTTGTTGGGATCATATCAATCTTACATTACACATGTGCATCCTTATAATTAAATGGACATGATTATGAATTGAAGATTGAAGGTATGTTTGTCCTCTTAAGTTCATACCTGGTTGATATTTGATGCAAATGACTTTTATCATGTTTTGGTTGATTTATTATTCAGTGTGTACCTCACACACATAAGCATGGAATGATCAACCCTCCTTATACAATGCATGGTAGAACTTTGTCACAACTTTTCTTACCAGGTTATTTAAGTCATGAAATCTCATATTCACTGATCCTCATTGGGATTCTTTTAATTTGATCCTTTTTCATGTTGATCCACATTGGATTCTTTTCACTTCACTTTGGAGGTGATCCATGATAGGATTCTTTTGATCATTCACTTGGAATGTATTATTTTGTTGATTCATCCAATTTTGGATGTGTTCCACATTGGGAATCTTTTGGATCATGACATCTGCACTATGTGCAAGTTTCATCAGGTCTTTGCTCATCAAAACAAAGATGAAACATGATGTGGTGAAAGAGATTCATAAAGTATCATTACCTGGTGTGTTTAGGTTACTTCACACACATGCATTCAGATAAGCCAATACATACCTGTACTTAGTGATGAGTGTTTCACAATTGAATATGTCTTTAATTCATCACTGCATGTATCTTTTCTTCCAAGTTGAACCTACCAACATATCTGGTAAGTCATTTCAGTCTTTTACATTTTGAATTAGCATTGAAGCATAATGACTGAATGACTTTATATCATTTCCCATGATTCTTTTCTTCATATGACTTGATTTCTTTTTGTGGTTTTTCTGATGTTTTTAAAATATTTTTGATATTTTTCAAAGTTTTACTCAAGGTTTATCATGCCAATTGACTGAACCAAAAATTCAAACCTACTAGGTTCAAATGCCTTGGTAAACAAATCAGCTAATTGATTTTCTGTTGGTACTTGAATCAATTTGATTAAACCCTTTTTAGCACAGTCTCTCAAAAAATGATATCTAATTTCAATATGTTTTATTTTTGAGTGCTGAACTGGATTATTAGTTATAAAGACAGCAGCTGTGTTGTCAATAGAAATTGGTGTATGCAAAAAGTTAAAACCATAATCAAGCATCTGGTTTTGAATCCAGAAAACTTGAGAGCAACATGCTGAAGCAGCAATATACTCAGCTTCGGCTGTGGACACAGACATTTGTCTGCTTCTTGCATTGCCAGGATACTAGTCTGGGACCAAGAAATTGACAACCGCCAGAAGTGGATTTTTGTTGAAGTTGCATCCTCTCATAATCACTGTCTGCCTATGTAGGCATAGAGATTAAATTCTCCTTCCTTTGGATACCATAATCCAAGAGCTGGTTTGCCCTTTAGATAACTGAATATCCTCTTGACTGCATTCACATGTGATTCTTTTGGATCAGCTTGATATCTAGCACACACACAAACACCAAACATAATGTCAGGCCTACTGGCTGTTAGATACATAAGTGAACCTATCATTGATCGATAGTGAGTTTGATCCACTGATTTTCCTTCAGGTCAGGTCCAATCTTCACTTTGTATCTACAGGAGTTCTGATAGACTGACAGTCAGCAAAGTGAAATTTCTTAGCATGGTTTCTACATATTTTGATTGATTGATGAAGATTCCATCTGCTGTTTGCTGGACTTGCACTCCCAGAAAGAATGTGAGTTCCCCCATAGCACTCATTTGAAACTTTGAATGCATAAGATCTTCAAATTCTTTATAGAGTTGTTTGTTTGTCGAGCCAAATATAATGTCATCCATATAGAACTGGACTAACAGCATATCTTTTCCTCTTATTCTTCTGAAGAGAGTCTGATCAATCTTTCCTCTTTCATACCCATGTTCAAGAAGAAAGGATGATAGAGTCTCATACCACTTTCTTAGAGCTTGATGAAGACCATACAGAGCTTTGTCGAGCTTGTACACTCTGTGAGGGAAATCTGGATCTTCAAAGCCAGGTGGTTGACTTACATAGACTTCTTCAGCAATCATTCCATACAAGAAGGCACACTTTACATCCATTTGATAAACAGTAATTTCATGGACGCAGAATATGCGAGAAAGATCTGTGATTGCTTCTAGTCTGGCAACAGGAGCAAACACCTCGTCGTAGTCAATTCCTTCTTCCTGAGTGTATCCCTGTGCCACTAGTCTTGCTTTATTTCTGATGACTATCCCTCTATCATCAGTCTTGTTCCTGTAAGCCATCTGGTACCGATAGGGTATTGTCCTTCGGGAAGATCTACCAGCTGCATACTTCTTGTTTCTTGAATTAGAGCAATTCTTCCTGCATTGCTTCAATCCAACTATTGTCTTGAAGCACCTCTTTGATGTTTTTGGGTACTGTTTGACATAGAAAGCATGAGAACAAACAGATGTTTGCAATACTTGACTTGCTTCTTGTCACCCTCTCATTAAGATCACCATATTGTTTCAACTAGATGATTCTTATGTATTCTTGAGGTGGGAATGATGTCACCCGCAATAGTTACATCAAGATTGGAGACATTCAGTTCATTATGGTCAGAGGCACAATCATCTTGTATTGTTGTTGAATTATGAAGATTGCCTATTTCTGTTTTAGTAGCTGCTACATCTTCAGCAGCATTGAGGTTGCTTGCATCATTTGAAGTACCTTGAGTTTCTTCTGGATGAGACGCCTGTTTTTGATTTTTGATCTCATGTGACAAGTCATCTAAGTGAGATGGTACCAGGCTAGGACCTTCTTCAAAAGAAACACTAAGGTTTTGTGACAAGTGTCTGATGGGATCAGCTTGAAGAGGAACATCTTCATTCATATGTTCATCAGATGTAGGTGGGATCAATGGATAGTTTTCTCTTCTTTCTACAGCTGATGAAGTATCACCTGAATGTATATTTCCTGCATCAGACAAGTGAAATTGGTCAAATGATTTAGTAAAAGTGTCAATATCAACAACCAATCAGGACCATTTGTAGATTTGGGAAACGAATGTTCCTTGAATTGAACATTTGTGGATTCATCAATAATGTTCAGTCTAGGATTGAACACTCTATAAGCCTTGAGACGGAAGAATAACCTACAAAAAATCCTTCATCAGACTTAGATGAAAATTTTCCCAAATGATCACGGGTGTGTTTAATATTAGACTGGACAACCAAATGATTTGAAGAATCCAATGAATGGTTTCCTTTGAAATATCAGTTCATAAGGTGTCATGTTACTTTCTTTAACAATCAGAGTTCGATTTTGCACAAAGCACGATGTGTTAACTGCTTCTGCCCAGAAGGTGATTGGCAGTTTAGCATCGGCTAGCATGGTTCTTGCTGATTCAATCAGTGTTCTATTTTGCCTTTTAGCTACCCCATTTTGTTGAGGAGTTCTAGTTGCACTGAATTGATGAGCAATGCCTTTGGTTGCACAAAAGGAACTCATATTTTCATTTTTGAATTTTGTACCATTATCACTTCTTATTATTTTGACTTTAAGATCTAGTTGATTTTCAATTTTAGTGATAAATTCTTGAATGATTTGGGATGCTTCATTTTTATGAAGTAGGAAGAACACCCATGTGAATCGAGAAAAGTCATCAATGATCACTAAACAATATTGTTTCTTTCCCATACTCATTACATGAGTTGGTCCAAAGAGATCCATGTGAAGTAACTTCAATGGGGTATTGTTAGTGTTCACCAGCTTGGTTTTTTGACACGATTTGTGTTGTTCTCCTTTGAGGCATGCTGAGCATTGATCAATAAAATTGAATTCTTTTTGAGGAAGACCAATTACATGGTTTCCTTTGACTAATTTGTTCATATTTTAAAGTTAGTGTGCCCCAAACGTCTATGCCAAAGTTGTGACTCATCAAATGATGCTTTAGACAAAAGACATGTTTCTTCCTTAGGTGACGCAGAACACAGGTTTAAGACATATGTATTATTCTTCACGGAGTCTTTAGCACAACCCATTCTTCAGGAAACTGAAAACCAGGTTTCAGTATGTAGCAGTGAGTGTCTGTAAAGTGAGTGGAATATTTTTTGTCACAGATCTGAGACACGCTTAGCAGATTGAAATTCAGTTGTTCACAGTAATTCACTTTGTCAAAGCTCAGCATCCCATTTGTCACAAATCCTTCTCCTGTAATCCTGCCACCTTCTGAATCTCCATCGAATGCCATAGTAGTCCCTTATATGTACTTGAAATCATGACGGAGGGAACGATCTCCAGTCATGTGTCGGGAGCATCCACTGTCTACATACCATAGGCTATTAGACCTGTGTGGATGAACCTACAAACAAAAAGAACTAATTAGAAAAAGGAACCCAAGCCATGATGGTCTTGGGTTTCCCGTTCCTATTCATGATAGTCACCTCCTGGTATTTTCCTCTGAATGGTGATTTTGATGAAGGTGATTTGGAGATTTTTGGTAATGAATTGGTTGAGTCATCTCATCTACATCTACTGAGGATTCAGATGAATAATGAAATCGTTGGTTTCTATTTCTTTGTATAAATTTAGCCCGAGTTTAATTATCAAAAGTTGGTTTTTGCTTCGGAAGGTCAAGTTTGTGTTTCATTGTGAGATGATTTTTTTGACCTTTCCTTAAATGCTTTGAGTTATTTCTGTCATATGTTGATCTAGAAGTCCTAGATTGATTATTATGAAGATGATGTTTGACAGAATGCATCACAGTAGATGTTTTTGAGATGGGCTTGTGTTGTGGAATTCTCACCCCTTCTGATTGAAGTAACACTCAGATGTATTGTGATTGTTCATGTAGCAGATTGAACAATACTTGTTGAAATAGCAATTTTTGGTGGAGTGATTGTTCATATCATAGATAGAACAATATTGGTTGAAGAAGCATTTATCTGTCTTGTGATTGAACATGTCACAAATATCACAATACATTTGTTTGTTTCTTGAATCAGATTGTTCTTTGAGTGACTCAACTGATACTTTCTTTTGATGAGTCACTTTCTTTTCTTTAGGTGATGAATCAGAATCAGCCCTTTTTGTAGATTGTTTCACAATACCAGTCTTGTTTAGTTGTCTGGGCTGTTTCTCTTTCTTTAACCTACTTCTCACCTCTTTCTCAAACTGGTCAACATGTTCTTTATTACAGATATCAAACCCAACTCCCTGCCTTAATTTGGATGACTGTGGGTCTGATGAAGTTTTGTGTGTTGAACTCAGTTTTACAGTTGGTTTCTTTTTCAATGAAACCTTTTCTGATTTGCTTGAATTTTGTGGAGATACAATCTCATTATCAGAACTACTCTCAGTAGTGGGTTTCACTGTTTTGACATATTTCTTTTTCCCTTGTAAAACAGATGGTATGAATTTTATAAAAGGTACAATTGCTTTTACAGGGCTTGATGGTTTTTTGACAATCATTGTCTTGTCTAAACACTCTTTGATTTTGATTGGGTGTCCTAACTTGATTTTGTCCTCATTGGTTTCAAAATAAACATCAGGTTTGTTTTGAGGATTTGTCACTTGTTTCACTTCTGATTTAGGTTCCACAATTTTAGGTTCAATTGATTCAGAGAGTGATACAGAGTCAGGCATGATAGTGTAATTGTCATTGTATGGTGGAGGACATGAATTGTACCCAATCCCTGACATGTCCTTTGGATCCTTTTGTGAATCTAGCATTTCTTGCAGCTTGACTGAACACATTTGAAACTTTTCAAGTTTCACTTCAATCATAGATTGTTGAGCTTTAGCTTGAGCTAACTTTTCAGTAAGTAGCTCATTTTCAGCTGCAAGATTGTATTTCTCACCATGCAATTTTTCTATGTCAGAAATGAGAGATTTATTTTGATTTCAAAACTTTTTAGTTCTCTCTTCATCATTTCTGACTTCACCTTTTCTTCTTTTATTTTATCTGGCAGTTTATGATTATGTTCTCTATACTCTTGTAATTCATTTATGCATTTCTCACTAGAAAGGTTAGTTTTTACCTTAGTAGGCATTGTAGATGGTCCATCATTGATATGAGCCATGAGAGCATGATTTTGGAATTGATGCTTGACTTCCTCAGCATACACACCCAGTCACATATCCCATCTTGTTTGATCACAAGGGCACTGGCAGAAGGCTGACTGCTTGCATGGGCTTGATTTGTCAGCTGTGCTTGATTCTGGTATGTTTGTTGATGATGAGAATGATGGTACTGCTGTTGATGGTTGGTTGAGTGATAGCTTGAATTGGGCTGTGAGGATGATTGACCAGGAGAGTTCCTTGAATGGTTGTCTCTTTTAGGAGCATTGCACTCTCTTGAGAAATGGCCAGTCATTCCACAGTTGAAGCATTTTACCTTGGATTTGTCATATCTAAGCTTTGTGTTCTCATTCAGGCTCAATTTTCTTCCTTTTTTGAAGAATTTATTGCTCTCATGGCAATCATTGCCCTTTCCACTGTAGATCCATCTCCTTAACATTATCAGGATCTAATTCTTCTAAATCTTCCTGTATTAAATGGGCAGTAGTGAGTCTTCCCCCAAGATATGCTTCAAAACTTGCAACAAAGGCATTGTAGGTTGCCTTTTGCTCTTCTAATTTTAAGTCTTCTTGAGAGATTGTAGGTGCAATGGAGACTTTTGGAGCTTGTGCTGAAGTTGAATGGTGATTGAATGATGGGGATGCAATGAACCCAGTATTGTTCATTTGATCTCTTGATGAGATGAAGTCATCTTCTTATGTGATGAAAGCATTTTCCACACAATGTGATTCTGAATGGAATTTGTAGGCTTCAATCACTCTTGGCCCACTCAGATTTCTGCTTCGTTCATCAAGTTCCCGAGCTTCAATCTTGGCTATCATAATGTCTAGAGTGGTACTCTCAAGATCAAGAGTATTTTTCAGCATTGTGACATTTTGCTTCCAGCTTTCAGGTAGACTGTGAAGCATTTTCTTGTTGAGTTCTTTAATATTGTATGACACACCCATATATTCCAAGTCATTAACCAACTGTACAAATCTGTGCAGTTGTTTTGATATGGATTCTCCTTTGGTGTGATGGAAGGTTCATACTGATTGACCGGCTTGTCTTTGTTAATTTTAGCAACTTCACTGCTACCTTCACACATAATTTTGAGAGCATCCAAACAGCTTTAGCAGTTACATATTTTTCCAATCTTTTCAGCACATCCATTTTGAGTGCTTGAGTCAAAATAAAGTATGCTTTAAGATCAATTTTGATTTTCTTATAATCATCTTCATCCAGAGTTAAGTCTTCAATTGGTATTCTAGCAGTCTTGTACAGTGCAGCTTGAGCTGTTGATAAAGTAACAGAAATATGTGGACCCTTACATATTGAGATCCAAAAGTCAGGATCTACACCTGTGATATAATTTCTAAACCGTATTCTCCATTGTTTAAACTCAGATTTTTGTTTAAGCATGGGAGGTTTAGGTGTATGACCTAATTCAGAGTAACTGTTAGAATCCATATTGATTTGTGTAAGTATAGATTTAGTTGATTTTAAGATTGATTATGTTTGATGAGTCCAACTTGTTCAAGCAGTTCTGTTGAGGTTCAGAATGAGTGTTCTTGTGTTTGACAGGAGTATTCTTGTTGTTTGCTAAGTAGAGATGATGATATCTACTACTAGCAACTTGATTATCAGATCAATCAAGTTCTATTCAGTATGTGCGTAGGTCTAAAAAAGAATGGAGAGCCAAAGCTCTGATACCAATTGACTGGGTTTTAGTAAGAGTGATATTCTTATTAAGAATCGAATATGATAATCAAGTCAACGATTGAGTGACGGAAACAAACAATCGAAGAACAATCAAGCAAGAAAAATTACTCATAAATTCTATTTGTATTGATATATGAAGGTTGACGAATTACAGAGAATAATTACAACAAAATCCTCTATCTATCAACCATCGCCTCAGTACGAGGTAAACTATTCTATTTATAGACAAGACAAGATGCCTTTACAAAATGACTAAACTACCCCTGACCTATTACATCTGAAACTAGTCTAAGTCTTGAACTGCATCTCTGCTTGTTCATCCGCATTGACAAATGCGGATGAGATAATCTTGATCCGCATTTCCACTTGATCATGAGCATTAGTAAGTGGTCATCCGCATTGCTTAATGCGGATGAACAAATACTTGTGCGCATTGGTTGGTCATCCGCATTTGTCAGTGCGGATGATCAAAGTCTTGTCCGCATATTCTTTTGTTCTTCTGCATTAGTCAATGCAGAAGAGCATCTTGTTCAACATAAGTATTGTGCCTTCCGGATTAGCTAATGCGGAAGAGTAGACACTTGTCCGCATCAGATTTTTGTCTTCCGCATTGACTAATGCGGAAGATAATACTTGTTATTTTTCTTGTATTCTTCATCCGCATTGCAACTTGGACTTGTGGGATTCCAGCTAAACAATCATCAATTCACCATTCAGTTGGCATGTATGATCCTTTCAGGGGTGCAACATATTATATTCCATCTCTGTCGCTTACCATGTGTTATGACGATGCCGTCTCGTTACATCCCCGTGTTTCCGCTCTCGACGGGGGGTGTGATAGACTGGTATGAGAGCCATTGGTTATAGAGAATTAGGCAATACACTTGACCTAGACTATAACCTAGGAACCTTCATGTAGATTTGCATGCTAGGGTTATGTGCATTTTATATCTCGTGTATGTGTTCCTTTTTGCTTGATTCGTTCATCTATCTGTTTCTTGATATTTTCACCCTCTGAGAGAGCCCTTGTGCTCACTCTTTTTGGGATGCTTCTATTGGATCTTCCGTTCCCTCTGTGCGCCGATTTGGTTTATCAAACCCGAGTATTAAACCCGAAGAAATCTTCACAGATCATGCTAATGCGCTTGACCTTGGACACTGAGATTTACCCTGAGGAGGTTATGTCTGAAACTTCGAAAGAGGAGGTAATGGACAACCTTCGCTAGACTAACGTGATTGTATGCATGGGTTGCAATTATTACGATGGAATACTGTTGGAACATTACCTATTCGTGGTGCGAGAATTACATGACTTGTATGTGAAGTGTGGTAACCACAAGTGTGATATCAACTTGGAATGCTAAATTTTGATGAGTGGTATGGATTATATGCTTTGAAATGGTTAAGGCTTATGTGTTTACTACTTCTATGATTAGCAAATGCCGCCTCGAAGAGTTACCCGCAACAACAGTGGCAGAAGTGAAGCCCCGAGGGGCAGAGGCAGAGGTAGAGGTAGAGCACCAAGAACAAATGATGGCCCTGCCAGCAACAATCAGGGAACAAGAAAGGCTGACGTGGCAGCTCTAATCACTCAGCAGCTGGCCGCACTGATCCTGACAATTGTGGCCCAAGTGAGCGATGCTCATTAGAATCCCCACCCCCATGGGGTTGGTGGCAATGATAATGAGGATAATGGAAACCCGACTACGAACGAAAGCAACCAGGAGACCGGGAATGGTGGTACAACCGGTAATGAAACTGGGATTGTTAATGAGACCGAGGTTGTTAATGCTAGAAGGGGGTGTTCATACAAGGAGTTTGTGGCCTGCAAATCGAAGGAGTTTGATGGAAAAGGTGGAGCCATAGCCCTGACTGGATGGCTTGAAAAGATGGAGGCAGTGATTGACATCAGTGAATGCCTCGACAGGCAAAAGATCAAGTATGCCCGTGCTCACTGCAGGGCAAGGCATTAACTTGGTGGAACACTCAGGTACAGGCTAGAGGAAGAGAATCGGAGATGCAGATGTCATGGGACGAGTTTAAAGCCTTGATCACTCAGGAATACTACCCCTTCAACGAGATGCAGAAACTAGAGCATGAATTCGGAAGCATGCTATGGTGGGGGTTGGGCACGCCACTTACACTGATTGTTTTCATGAGTTGGCAAGATGGTTCCACATCTGATCACTCCGAAATCAAAGAGGATCGAGAGGTACATTTGGGGACTTGCGGCTGAAATCCGGGCAATGGTAACAACAGCTGCTCCCCCTACAATTTAGAGTGCAATTTTGAAGGCTGGCGCTCTAACTGATGAGATGGTGAGAACAGGGTATTGGGAAGGGGAACAAAGAAGAGAAAGGATGTTGGGGAAACGAGCCGGTCGAGTGCCGGGTAGTTCGACAAAAGGGCCAAGACCACCAGAAACTTTGTGCCGTGACGCAGGGCAAGAGAGAGTATGTTGGGCCGCACTCCAAATGTGATAGGTGCAATTTCCATCATCCCCCCGCAGTGTCGTGCTGGGTGTGCGCGAACTGTAGAGGCCCGGGGCATGTAGCGAAAGACTGCAGAACAACACTGAACTTGGTGGCACTAGTCAACGCGGTTAACCCTACCGGAATGCCAGGGTTGTTATGAGTGTGGAAGCCCTGATCACTACAGGAACATGTGCCCCAGACTGAATCAGGCACCGGGTAAACAAGGGAACAACCAGCAACCGGTGATGGCCATAGCTGGAAACCAAGGCCCGGGAAATCAGGGAATACAGCTCGGGGACGTGCATTCGTCATTGGAGCCAACGATGCCCGTTAGGACCCAAATGTTGTCATGGGTACGCACTTACTCAATAATCACTTCGCATCTATATTGTTGATACTAGAGTAGACAATAGTTTTATATCTTTTGAGTTTGTGCAATTGCTTGATTTGAGTCCTAGTAGGCTAGAAACTAGCTACTCTGTAGAAATGGGCAATGGTAGGGTTGTTCAAGCTGATGAAATTATTAGAAAGTGCTCATTGATATTGGAGGACCATGCCTTTGATATAATCTTGATACCCTTGAGTTAGGAAGTTTCGATGTGATTGTAGGAATAGATTGGTTGTCGAAACACGGAGCTGAGATTGTCTGTCAGGATAAAATAATATGAATCCCCATGCCAGATAGGGAGGTACTCATAATTCAAGGAGAATGACGGGGAAGAAACTTAAAGCTTATCTCCTGCATGAAAGCACGTCGAAGTTTACAAAAACAGTGCTACGCTTTTCTAGGTCATGTGGTAGAAAAGAAAGAAGAAGAGCAGAAATTGACAGACATTCCAATGGTACGGGACTACCCAGATGTATTTCCTAATGACTTGCCTGGTTTGCCTCCTCCATGACAGGTGGAATTTCGTATAGAGTTGGTTCCTGGAGCTACACCGGTGGCAAAGACACCATACCGGTTAACATCGTCCGAAATGCAGGAATTATCTAGTCAGTTACATGAACTACTAGAGAAGGGTTTCATTCGGCCAAGTCACTCACCATGGGGAGCACCGGTGTTATTTGTCAAAAAGAAAGATGGGTCGTTCCGAATGTGTATCGATTACCGCAAGTTGAACAAGTTAACCGTGAAGAATCGGTATCCTCTCCCCAGAATCGACGATCTGTCTGATCAGCTGCAAGGAGCTTCGTATTTCTCCAAGATCAACCTTCGTTCTGGATATCATCAACTTAGAGTTTTTGAGGAGGACATACCAAAGATAGCATTTAGAACTCATATGGGCACTATGAGTTCTTGGTCATGCCATTTGGGTTGACTAACGCACCAGCTGTGTTTATGGACCTAATGAATCGGGTGTGTAAACCTTACTTGGATAAGTTTGTGATCGTATTCATAGACGATATACTTATCTACTCCCGATTGAAAGAGGATCATGAAGAACACCTTCAGGCAATACTGAAACTGTTACGGGAAGAGACACTATTCGCCAAGTTCTCGAAGTGTGAATTCTGGTTGCGGGAAGTGAAGTTTTTGGGTCATGTGGTTAACGAGGATGGGATTCACGTAGATCCCAGAAAGATCAAAGCGGTAAAGAAATGGGATACACCTCAGACGCCTTCAGAGATATGGCAATTCTTAGGATTGGCCGGATACTATTGTCGTTTCATCGCGAACTTTTCAAAGATCGCTCAACCGTTAACGCTGCTGGCTCAGAAAGACAAGAAGTTTGATTGGGGACATGCACAAGAACAAGCGTTCCAAATGTTGAAAGAGAAGTTGTGCAATGCACCAATATTGTCCCTCCCAGACGAAACTGATGATTTTGTGGTATACTGCGATGCTTCACAGCAAGGGTTGGGATGTGTGCTAATGCAGAAGGATAAGGTGATTGCCTACGCTTCACGACAACTTAAGGTGCATGAAAATAACTACACAACCCATGATTTGGAGTTGGGCGCTGTAGTATTTGCACTTAAGATATGGAGGCATTACCTGTATGAACCAAATGCATCATCTACACTGATCATAAGAGCCTGCAACATATCCTGGATCAGAAGGAGCTTAATATGCGTCAACGACGTTGGGTAGAGCTTCTTAGTGACTACGATTGTGAAATGTGGTATCATCCGGGGAAAGGCAACATATGGCTGATGCTTTAAGCCGCAAAGAACACGCGAAACCATTACGTGCTCGAGCGTTGGGATGACTATCCAAACAAATTTAAAAGCTCAGATCCAAATTGCACAGGGTGAGGCGTTGAAAGAGGAAAACCTTGCGGGAGAAGACTTCCGAGGGTTGGATAAACAAATGATTTGCAAAGATG
The DNA here is from genome assembly GCA_025506515.1 of Flaveria trinervia. Taxonomy (NCBI): domain Eukaryota; kingdom Viridiplantae; phylum Streptophyta; class Magnoliopsida; order Asterales; family Asteraceae; genus Flaveria; species Flaveria trinervia. The sequence goes on along the minus strand of CM046448.1, from coordinate 56,691,012 downwards.
ATGGCGTACAGTACTTCATAGACCGTATATGGGTACCCAGATGGGGAGGTGTACGTACCTTGGTCATGGATGAAGCACACAAAACGTGATATTCTATTCATCCTGGTGCAGACAAGATGTGCAACGATCTTAAGGATCTGTACTGGTGGCCAGGCATGAAGAAAGACATTGCCTGTACGTAGGCAGATGCTTGACATGCTCGAAAGTTAAAGCTGAACATCAGAAACTATCGGGATTATTGCAGCAACCTGAAATTCCTTAGTGGAAATGGAGAACATAGCCATGAATTTCATTACCAAACTCCCTACAACGAGCTGCGGGCATGACTCGATATGGGTCGTGGTGGATCGAATGACGAATTCAGCTCATTTCTTGCCGATCCGAGTAGACTACAAAATGGATAGATTGGAGAGATTGTACATAAAAGAGGTCGTGACAAGACACAGAGTACTGGTGTCGATCATATCCAACCGCGACAGCCGATTTACTTCACGATTTTGGCAGACACTGCAGAAAGCGATGGGAACTCGATTAGATATGAGCACAGCATATCATCCCCAGACATATGGCCAAACTTAACGAACTATACAAACGCTAGAAGACATGTTGAGGGTATGTGTAATCGACTTTGGTGGTAGTTTGGATACTCATTTACTGTTGATTGAGTTCTCTTACAACAACAGCTACCATACGAGCATTGGATGTGCTCCGTTCGAAGCGTTGTACGGAAGAAAATGCAGATCTCTCGTACGGAAGAAAAGTTAGTTAACAGGCCTAGAGATCATTCAAGAAACAACAGACAAGATTTTCCAAATGAAAGACAGACTAAAAGCTGCTAGAGATCGCCAAAAGAGCTATGCCGACAACCGTCGGAAGCCTCTAGAATTCAATGTTGGAGATCAAGTTTTACTCAAAGTCTCTCCTTAGAAAAGAATTGTTCGGTTTGAAAAGAAAGGGAAGTTAGATCCAAGATACGTTGGACCATTTGAGATTACAGAAAGAATTCGTCCGGTGGCTTACCGATTAAGGTTGCCACAAGAACTCAGTGGCGTACATGATACTTTCCACGTGTCGAACCTCAAGAAGTGTTTGGATGATGAGTCACTTCACGTACCAATTGAGGACATCAAGATTAATGAAAAGCTTATTTTGTTGAGGAACCCATCGAGATCATGGATCGAAAGGTCAAGCAATTGAAGCACAGTAGAATACCAATTGTACGCGTGAGATGGAACTCAAAACGAGGGCCAGAGTTTACATGGGAACGGGAAGATCAGATGAAACTCAAATATCCACATCTATTCGAGGATGACACCCTTGGACCTAACTCCAGCTGAATTTCGGGACGAAATTCTCGAACTGGAGGATACTGTGACATCCGTCACCACAAGGTCCGTCAATTGATGTGATTATCCGTTAACTTTTCTTTGATCGTTCATTCCTTATCTTTATTAACTTCTTGTGTGGATATCATACTTGCGTTATTACCTTTGTGCTTGTGCTTTCTTCGTGGACGTGTGCTATGCTTAAAACTTTTACAAATTTCCATCGTTATTCTCACTGATATATTATTTTTATATAAAATTATTGTCATTAATAAAACCATTTTAAAGTGCCAATTAACATTAAATATATTTCTAACCTTAATATAACAAACACCTTTAAAGTCGTTTTCAACCGAAACAAACTTGGGGAACTCGGGGCTAAGTGCAGGGACTAAAATTGACATTTTGCAAACATGGGATGGGTATAAAAACCCATTCCCAGCCATTCTTCTTCATCTTCTTCACTCCTTCTACATTCTTCTTCACTTCACATTTTCTTCATCTTTGCACCAAAACTGCCCCGTTTCGTCTCGTTTTCGTCGTCTAGACTTCATCTACAACCTTGTCTACTCCATCCTTACAGGTAGACGACCTTGGTTGTCCCTATCTTGCTCGTTTCACTACTGTCCATTTCTATGGTTTCGTGTATTCGGGTTCAACCCAAACACAAGAGGTCGTGTGGGTGCGTGTGATGTCTTTCTCCATGTGCTTGTTGTTTGTGTGTGTTTGCAGTGTGTTTCTGGAAGTCCTTGTTGTGTAAAACTTGTGCTTGGGGCAACCAAAGGCTGCTCTGCACTTTAGCAGTTCAGGCGATTGGGTCTGTCATGCGACTGAGCCTTGTGACTGGGTGAGTCGTGCGACTGAGTCAGGCGACTGAGTCATGCGACTGAGTCATTCGGGCGACTGCGTCGTGCGACTAGGGATGTCATACGACTGAGTCATGCGATCGAATGTATGTGTGCGATTGAGTCAATGCGGATGGGTGATGTGTGCGATTGAGTCAATGCGGATGCGTGTGATTGAGTCAATGCGCATGAATGATGTGTGCGATTGAGTCGTGCGACCGAATGGATGTATGCGATTGTGCGTGCGTCACACGACTGAAGGCCAATCGTACGAATGAAGGTTCAGTCGTACAAATGAAGCTGATTCGTACGAATGAAGGTTGATTCGTGCGTATGGAGGTTAAGTCGTGCGATTGGGTGTTGTGTGGTATGACTAAATGCCAGTCGTGCGAATGTAGGTTCAATCATGCGAATGAAGCTGATTCGTACGGTTGAAGGTTGATTCGTACGAATGGAGTGTTGTGTCGAGCGTCTGGTCCTGTTGTGGGACTGATGTTGTGTATGTGAATTCCCTTCTTGAATGTCATGTGATGATAAGGTAACATCAATAAAAGTTTCATTGCTTGACCACAAAGATTAAAGTCAATGCTATCAACACACAGATAATATTTCAATTTAAATCAACCTAACATTTTACAAATTATCAACAACCCATTTGGGACTACAAATCTTTAACAAGTACTTTCTCTTATAACAATGGGATCATTATACAAATGTCATTGGCAATGATGACTCCTTCTGGTACTTGGATCTACATAAGATCTGATACGTGTGTCTGTTTGTGTGTGTGTTACCGAACCGATACAACCCGAACCGACCGACATTACTATATGCTTTATACATATCATTAATTCTTAACAATAACTGTCAATACGTGTTTGACTGTTCATTGCATACAACTATTGGGAACTTTGATCATTCATACTTACCACTTAACAAGTGAGTTTCGTGGCCCCTTTTTACGCTTATACAACTTTTCAATCGTTTACAAACATAGGGGAAAAGTATGCTCACCCGTTTTCTATGCTATACACTTACATACAATTTACATACTTGGAATCAACGTGCTACTATTTTGTGAGTACTTATCTGATACATGCTTGAGTCTGTTGTGTGGTTCTTTCTTATAACCATTTAATTCCAGTGTGGAACCAACGGATAGGTATTGATAGTACTACTTGGGTTGACATCCCCACCCTCGTTGTTGGTATACTAGTAAGTACCAATAGTTGCCAGGAAACGGGCCTTGGGTGAATATATTCTAACAAGATTCTTTGTGTACGTCGCTAGGTTGGTTGTAAAGCTCAGGTCATGTGCTTTTGCTTATTTATGACTGTATGCATGGTATTCTGCAACAACATTTATACAACATCATTTACTTATTTACTTTTAAACCTGCGAGCTCACCAACAATTTTGTTGACCATTTTGAGCATATCTTTTCAGGTGAACATGCTAGCTGAAGATCTAGGTGTGCTGCCTTAGTTGAGACCCTAGGATACTGTTGTAGTTTGCTTTAAACAACATTATACTTTTGTAACTTGTCTAGGGTTGTGGGAATTGCATACAGTGTTATCATCTTTGTTATGTGAATCATTTAACATGTTTATGCTAATGGCTATGTTGTCATGAATATTGACTAAACACGACACAAGTCCCCTTGTTGTCGAGTGTCGTCATGACACGCTTGTCATCATCTATTATATTGCATCTCTGTTGCTTACCATGTGTTATGACGATCCCGTCTCGTACATCCCCGTGTTTCCGCTCTCAGCGGGGGTGTGACATCAGTTCCACCTCCTTCTACTTTATGTTATTCACCAATCCCCAGAACTCATTCAACAAATGATTTGACTGAAGCTGTAGAAACTAATCGTTTAAATGTTGGTTTAAGCAGCGTTAATCTTAAAGAGGTTAGAGATGTGCAGGATCTCCAATAGGTTTGGGAATCCTTGGGTAGGGATCTCATAAGATTAATGATGATTCCACCTCTGGTGTTCCAAAACTAATTTCAGTTGCTTCTCCAACCTTCTTCAAAAATTCATAAAAGGTAATATTCCTTCATTTGTTCCTGTCAGGTTTGTCAAAGAAGGAACAGTTGTTGAATCGTCAGGCAATTAGAACCCTATAACCGAAGTCGACATAATAGGATGTGTCAATCAAGATCCTTTGGAAGCAGATCTGTGTATACAAGACTGGATAAGCTCAGATGATGAATCAAACATAGAGGAGTGTGTTGGTTCCTCACAGGTCAAGATATCTCCTAACATTGTCAAGTATCAAAAGTTTTGAAAAGCTGAATTAAGACCAATACGGATCTCTTCTCCAATTGCAAAACAACCCAGTCAGTCAATAAAGATCTCATTCCCTGTTCAGCATAACAAAATTCAAAACAAGCAAGAATCTACTACAAGCTTAAAGCAATCCTCATCACCACTTGCACAAGATGAGACTACAAATAATCAAAGCCATTCAAGGCTTGTTTTGAGTGTGGAAAAGAAGGTCATGTGGTAAAGAAGTGCCTTCAATGACTTGCTTCGAATGGTAAAGGCAAAACGAATTGCTTCCCCAAACGTAAGTCTACAAAGAATGTTCTAGATGGTAAAGGCAACAAGGGTTGCTTCTCTGGATCAAGAGGTAAAAATCACACATCTTTGACTAGTTGGATGAAAAACCCTCCATCCAAACCTTTTCATGTGAAGCCGGTTTCACATGACTCAAAGTTGAAAATGACCAAAGGTTTAAAACCAAATTATTTTCCTTTTGCTCTTAAACAGAAAATGATTTCCAAATATAATTCTTTCAAATCCAAATTAATTAAACCGAAACAAATTGGAAAATTAAAAAGAAGGATACAGATATCCCGGATTGTTTAAACAGTTGTGTGCAAAATCAGGTTTCTTATATTGATGAAAATGGAACTTCCAGGACTACGATTGCCTGGGTTTCCCTTTCAAACTAATCTGATTATGAGTGCAGGAACAATTCAGAAGGACTGTTAGTAATCCGGTTTACTGAGAGAGATTGTTTCTAATTCAAATTTAAGGCGGAACAAACAGGTTAAGGTCATGGTATTTTATCCACAATCTGGATTTTTATCTACACAATCACAGTTCTCACTTCATAATCACTGCATATTTCTTGAGCATTCATTTCTTATCTTCATATCAGCGTAGTTTGAAAGACCTTCTTTGATAATTTTTAATTTTGTACAATATTTATAAAAAATTAATAAATTAAAAAAATAATTAAAAATAGAAAAAATAAAAAAAAATAAGTTTGCAAAAAAAATTTAGGGGGAGAGTATAAGTAAATAAAAATGAAAAGAAAACTGGAAACTTGATTCTTGATTCGAGATGATTGAGAAATGATTGTATATGTTCTTCAAATGCTTGTTTTTGCATGAATTGCATTTTTAAAATGAGAAATGATAGTAACTAATGTTGTTATCTGATTTACATTTTATTTTAATTTCCAATAATAGAAAAACAAATCGATTCTTTATTCATATGCTTGGTAGAATCGGCCAAAAGAATATAGTAGACAACAACATCATGATTTAAATTAAAATATATGCTTAAGGATGTCTGGATTTACATAATCATTTTGGCCTACACGAAAACTGACTCCCGACAAAAATTGAATTGAGAATTGATCTTTCACCCACCATCATACAAATCATATAAGCCATATCTTTAAGCTATGATTGGTGTATTTATGTGTCTTGTGTTCGTGCTAATCTCCTCTGCTGTACGGTAGTACTGACTTGGAGTGATGATCTCCTTTGTTGTATGATAGTACTGACCTGCAGCTCTCATCAGCACATGATTAAATGGTCATCTCCTTTGTTATACGTGAGTATAGACCTGGAGCTCTCACCATTTTGGTCTAAGTAGTGTCTAATCATCTAAACGATGAATTCATCATAGAATGTAATATTCTGTCAATAATCACTTGCACAATAATGCAAAAGCCTTGTTCTATAAAGATCGTAACAAAATTCAAGAAATCCTGAGGTTGGGTGAGGGTTTTTGCCAAATGATTGTAGGGTCCTAATATTCTAACGCATCTAATCGAACCTTAAAAAATCATATGCGGTTTGTTGAAAAAGATAAGGCATGGGTTTAAGTGGACAAGCATATCAGCAATCGTTATGGATGTTTTTTAGAATTTCAAAATCATTCAAAGACTATGATTAGATTTAGTTATCAGTGTGATTTCATTGCTTGTCGATGTATAAATTTATCTTTGTGCTAAAGTATACCTTCAGGATATGATCTCATGATTGATTTAGTTCTCGGTTTAAAAAAAACATAAAAATAATGATAGATAAAAAAATGATATAATAAAATAACTTATAATATATTTTCATTTCAAAATTCTTTTAGATATTCCATATTATATTGTTACAATTTTATCATTTTTCATGCATTTCACAGAAATTGCACACAAACGAACACGAGTTAGCTTGTTTTTCACACACAGATAAACACGGGTTTATTTTGTTAAAATGAAATGATCTAATTAGAAATGTAGAGATTGTGTTTGAGAATATATGTTTCAGATTTTTGCTGTAAGTGATGGCCGATCATCAGTTGAGCAGTGTACCTGATCAGAGAACTTGTTCGTCAAGTTTGCAGAAGATACCAAGCTAGGAATCTTCCTCCTACATCTTCTGAAGCACTCAAGATTAGAGATTTGGGAAAGTTGTTCCAATACGTTTACAAAGGATGCACTCGAAAAGGGGGAGCATATAAATAGGGGGAGCTTATAAGATGAAAAATCTTTCTCATCAGATTCAGAAAGATTCAAATTGAAGATCTTTCTCTTGTTGACTTCTCAATGCTGATTTCGTTTGAAGACGTTGATAATGATAGACTAAGGGGGAGTATTTTTGGAGCTGTAAAAGATAGTCTATATTATCAACACAGTGAAAGTCAACAAAAGTCAATGTCACGGTCAAAGTCAACAAAAGTCAAACCCGACACGTTCGAGATAAAGAACGGAGACAAGACGTTGAAGATTTAGATGACTAGGAGTTATATTGTAATAAATATATTTTGTGTGAACAAAATATATTTTATCTTGTTTGTAGTCATTTTTATGCTTAATATGTAATTTTGTATTAATTAGCCTAAGTCTAGGGGTTAAGTGCAATTAGTGAATATTAGTCTAGACTATAAATAGGTTAATTGTAATTAGGTTTTGTGAATGGTTGAATGACGAAGAGATTGAGGGATTACTTGTAAACATTTTTTGCAATCTTATTGAAGATCAAAGGGGTTTTAGTGTGTTTATTATATTTTGATCTATAATATTCATGATTTGATTCAAGTTTGATCATCCTGGATTTACACACACTCCTTGTGTTAGGGGGAATAGACCTGATCATATTTTTGATTTTGAATTGTTTCTAAGCTATTCTAAACCTTTTTGTGAGTATGTTTCAGCTGGGACATGTACTCGAAGTGATTCTGATGATGATCAACTATTTGACTTACCAGGACCTCTTCTAAGTTCTCCATGAGTTGCTGAAAATCAAGCTCCTATAATCATCAGATTTGATAGCATAACTATTTAAAGAGATAGTGGAGCTTCAACAAGTTTTCAACATAGAGAGCCTCAAAACTCATTAGGTGAGAATGGACAACACCAAGCTGATGGAAGCAGTATTCTGAAGGAACATCCAACTGTCAATGGTGCCCCACGTCAATTGAAATGGATGTTGTTTCTCATTCATTGAATATGTCCTCATTGAATGAGCTGTGGAAGGGTTATTTTCTCTGTTCGATGATCTAATCGTCATAGATGCAATTCTTGAACTTGCATATGAGGTAAATTGTGAGGACTTTCTCAGCCTACCCCTCACTCAAACACCATCATCACTTCATTCTCCAATCACCACCTCCCAACCTAAAACCTCTACATAAGAACCTATTATCAAAGAGAAAGATGACTATGGAAGAACTTTTGGAGGAAGAAAGGTTGGAGAAGCTGAAAAAGAAAGGTAGACTCCCCAATAGAAAGTTGCTAGTTGTAAGTAGCAAAGTAGATACAGCCAACTAGGAGGCTATGAATAATAGAAGGAGGGTGGAGATCATTGATAGATATGTCAATCTTGGAGATGTTTGTGCTGATTTGATCTTGCTAACAATGGAAGAGCTAATTGAGTTAGAAAAGGCAACCCTACTGCGGATTAAGTAAGAAGAAGCGGCTAGGTTGGCTTTTGAGGAAAAAAAGAACAAAAAGAAAGAAGAAGCTGACCAGCGGCTCAGGAGTGAAAGGATAGCTTTCCTAAACTCTAGAGGATTCTCTCTTGAGGAATTAACTCCTCACAACAATGATATGATCTTGTGTCTTTTCAATAAAGAACAAGATCAAATGGAGAAAAAAGGCTTCTAGGGAGATGTTGAAAGAGATGAAGAAGAAGAAGTAAGAAGAAGCTGAACTTGCTAATGTCAAGAAGATGGGTGACAAAGCCTGGATGAAAGATTATCTTAGGGGCCATGGCTTCATTGGAAGTGAAGTGGGTCCCATGTCAGAAAAGTCCCTACAAAGACATGTCAGAGAGATCAAGGTTGACATTCATTCAGGAAGAAGGAAGAGATGTACAGGAGAGTATAGGGGATGACCTCAAAAGAAACACCTCAACCTCAACCCCAGCCTATTCCTTTCCCTTTCCCCATCAAAACCAAGGCAACTGCTAAACCATACACTCCAGAACCCACACCATCAACCTTACCCTCTTCCTCACCCCCTCAATCACAATAACCACGTCAACTACCCGTCCACAAACCCAAAAGACACCCTAGAACCCAAACATCATTACCTACCCAACAACCACCTAAGTCATCCTATCAACCATCCAAACCTCTTTGCTTTGAAGAATTCAAGGAGGTCAAGACAACGCTCATCAAATGTACCACTCTGAGTGATATCTCTTGTGAGGAGGGTTCTATCAAGCAAACTTATGTTGATGGCTCCTCATGTTCCCTTACTAGAGAGCAATTCCTTGATCTGCCAAGAGGAACACTAGACCGGGCTCTCAAACTCTTTGGCCTTAACTCTGACTCATTAAATGAAGAAGAAAAGAAGCTAAGAAGAAGGCTGGTAACTCTACTAGATTTAAAGAAAGGAGATGTGGTACCAAGTCACTCCCTTGTGCCTATGAAGAAAATAATCCGGTGGAGGTTTGAAGAATCTTCTCACAACTTTTTTGTGGAAAGAGGGGATAGTGAGACAAACAGGCTCAATGCCTCCTCTCTACTACACTTAAGTAGATTTGGTGTTGCTAAGTTAGTAGAGAAGTGATTCTATAGTCCCTCCAACTCTAACATAGCTGCTCACATCAGAAATCACCTAAGCAGTCTTCATCTGGCTGAGCTGACTACAAGGGTGAAGATTGAAATAAAGTTGAAGCTGAGAGAGAAAGATGAAAAGGAAGGATCAAAAACCAAAGGCAAAGCTTTTCTTCAAATGGTTAAAGGTCCTGAACTGGAGTCTATAGTGGATGGGAATATGAGTACAACTCCGGTCAACTAACTCTCTTCAGAGGGACACAACAGAGGGTGCATATCATTTAAAGTGACAGACTGGATCTCCTGTCCATGAATGACTTGTACAAACTTCTCAGCACCACTTCTGGAAAGAACAAAGAGACAGATAAATATCTTCTCTCCCTAGTGCTGAAAGTTTTAAGAAGTAGAAACAATTGTGGTTTTGGTAGCATCACCCTAGAGGGAGTTTGTTGGATCAAGAAAGGCTGGTGTAACAGAACTAACACTTTGACAATTTTGGTGCAACTTATAAAGAACTTTCGAAGGAAAATGTTGAGCTTCCAAGGTTATGTCTAAAAGAGCTTCTGAAGAGAAACTCCAACTTCTAAAGACAAAGTCTTCCTTCTTTCAAAGTTCAACACTTAGAAGAATTCAAGATAGTGACTTCTGATGTATGAAGGCCTGAAGAATATCTCAACCCTCGGAAGAAGTATCCTCTTCCGAAGTATAAGTGGTTTTGGAAGAATAAGTTCTTTCGAAGCTAGTTAACCTTCAGAAGAACCTACTATGAACCAGTGGACATAAGTATGGTCCTTTGGACACTCCGCTGCAAATCTATAAGATACTGCATGGTGCTTTTCCCACTCCCATGTAGTTGACCATACTTTATTCCATTGTTTATTCTTTATCGGTTAGTATAGTTATTAACTTTAGTTGGTGACAAAAGGCAAGTCATGGACATGTCATGAATACTAAATCTTAGATAATATTTTATCTATGATACCTTGTCTTTAGCAATGTAGTATTTTGTTTAGTTATAGGTTTCGAGCTGGCATCAAAGTATATTCGGCTATAGGTAGTGGTATATATAGTTTCCTATTATAAATTATGTAATATCCTTGTAAGAGTATTGTAATACTTTGAGTTGAGAAGTAATATATACAAGTACCTTGAAAATTATATTCTTGTGCTTTGATTACTAAATATATTATTATCAACTCTTAGAAGGATTTTGCATCATCTAACCGAGTGTGATTCAGTGAGTTTGGGAGAAATCATTAGTGTGAGTGACCAATACCAATCCTGTAACTTGGATTGTATCCATCTAGATGACCTGGAATATATGGAGATAGTCCAACAAATGGCTTTCTGACTCATAAAGCCAAGAAGTTCTATAAGAGAACCAAAAGAAAGTTTCCCAGCAATGTAACCAATGGAATGTTTTAAATGAATAAAAGAAAAGTGAAGTGTTATAACAGTAACCAAATGGGACACTTTGCTAAAGATGGCAAGGCACCAAAGACAAATGGTGGCCACATGCAATCTAGGCCTAACTACATTAATGTTGCTCCCAGATCTGAGAAGCCAAGCCAACCAAAACAACAAACTACTGTTGTTGTTTAAGAAGGAGGATTGACTAAAGCTTTCAAGTAGAGGATGTTTCTCCCAACCAAACGCTGATGTCTAACAATAAAGAAGCCAAGGTATTATAACATCTTTGTACACCTAAATGTATTGCTAAAGTTAACATGTACAGGTCCTATAGCCTGGAAGTGAGATCTGACCTTGAGTCTTAAAATATTTTAAAAGTTGATTTCAAAAGAGCTAAAAATGACTATAAACTTAAAATAGAAGCTTTAGAGAAAACCATTTCAACTCTTAAGCATGAGCTCACATATTATAGGACTCAAATCAAAGATATCATTACCAATTTAACTTAATGCCAAGCTGAGCTTGTGATCAGTAAAGCCAAGGAAGAAAAGTGTGTTCTTGAAGAAGATGCATTCATAAGCATCATATCTTCATCCATGCATGCAAATATCTTTTTTAGAACATCTAGGGATTAGTTTCATGTATGATAGCTCATCCACACACAATACTATCTGTAAAATCTCCAAGGTGTGGAACTAGTCAAAATGTATGGATCATTGATAGTGGTTTTTATAGGCACATTGCATGCAATGGCTCTTTGCTTTAGCACTTTAAAAGATTTGATGGCCGACAAGTTGCTTTTGGTGGAGAATCAAGTGGTTATGTTATAGGAAGGGGCAAATTCATAAATGGTAAGCTCAACATTGGAAGGTAATATTGTGAATGTATCCCAACTTTGTAACCAGAGATATAACATGCTCTTTACTAAGCATGAGTGCATTGCTCTCAAGCCTAGGGTGGTCATTCCATAAGAGCATATCCTGGTCAAAGTCTTCAGGAAACGGAACATGTACAAGACAGATTTGCTAGAAATATCCCCATTAGGAGAAGTTTCTTGTTTTCTATGTCAATCCAATAGTGATGAGTCTTTCCTCTAGCATTAAAGAATGTGCCATGTAAAATTTAAGAACATGAATAAGTTAATTAAGAACGATTTGGTAATTAGAATGCCAAAGAAAGAGTTACAAGTGATGACCATTGTGTTGCATGTCTGAAAAGGAAGCAACACAAAGTGTCTCACAAGCCATAGGAAAAAAAACTCTATCACTACTCCTTTACACTTGTTACATATGGATCTTTTTGGCCCTACCAATATGATAAGTTTAGGAAGGACTTTGTATTGCCCGGTGATCACATAAGTTTTTACAAGATACACTTTGGTCTTCTTTCTTAGAACTAAGCATGAGATCCCTAATATCTTAAAGAACTTCATTATGAAAATTGAGAATCAATGTGATCATAAGGTTAATATTATAAGGTATGATCAAGAAACTCAATTCAAGAACCAAATCCTTGATACATGTTATGATGAAAAATGTATTACAAGACCATATAATGCTCCCAGGAGTCCTCAGCAAAATGGTGTTGCTAAGAAAAGAAATATGACACTTATTGAGGGTGGGAGGATTATGCTCTCCGACTCTAAACTACCCATCATATCCTAGGCAGAGAATTAGTCAACACTACCTGTTTTAGTAGTCAAAACTCATCACATCCTAGGTAGAGGTAGTAAACACTACCTGTTTTAGTAGTCAAAACTCATAGTAATACTCCTTATGAACTATGGCACAAAAGGAGACCTTTCATTGGTTTCCTCAAATCATTTGGATGTCCTTGAACCATCTTGAATACCAAAGATCAAGTAGCCAAATTTGATGGAAGAAATAAGATGATTGACACTTTATTGGATACTCTTCACAAGTTAAAGCTTATAGAGTATACAATCTTAGAACTAGAGTAGTTAAGGAGTCAGCCAATATAACCTTCAATGAGAACACACCAGGTGTGAAAGGTACTAGTCTTGATTGGCTATTTGGTCCTGATTTAGTTACTAAGTATTTGAGTAAACTTGTGATGATGTTTCCGGATCTACGTGTAGCTTATCAACAGGAGATCTTGACCCAAGATTTGAGCTGAGAAGACCATGTCTGAAAACTTCTTCAGGTCCATTGGTAACAAACTCTTCAATTGGAAATCCGATCATTAAAATATTGACTAACTCCTCAGTTAATACATCTGAGGTTCCTACTAATTCTCGTATAGATGTATCAAACTCAAATGAAGGGGTTTCCAATGTAGGAGTAGATGGAGGTGGTGATAATGATAAAAAATTTCTTGATTCTAATAACCACTGCATAAAAGACAACATTAATGATGTCACACACTCATTTGAACAGGTTTCTCTTGATAAGTGTGTTAAAGTGGTGGATGATACTCAATCACAAGATCTGAATTTCACCAATTTAGATATATTCAACAAACTTGTTGTTATTCCTTAACTAAGAATCCACAATTCACATCTCATCACAAACATCATTGAAAATGTTATGATAGGGGTGAGAACAAGAGAACAAACTTATGACAAAAATATTTTTCTATGCTCTTTTCTATTATCTCTAATTGAGCCAAAGAAAGTTGATGACACTCTACAGGATGGAAGTTGGGTTGAAGCAATATAGGAGGAACTTCATAAATTCAAAAGATAAAAGGTTTGGAAATCATGCCCTCTTCCTCATAGGAAGACACCAATAGGTACCAAGTTGGTTTTTAGGAAAAAGAAAGATGATAGAGGACTTGTCATCAAGAACAAGGAAAAAGAAAGATGATAAGGGTACACTCAAGAAGAAGGAATGGACTACACAAATGTTTTTGCTCCTATGGTAAGACTTGAAGCTGTTAGAATATTTCTTGCTTTTACTGCATCCAAGGATTTCAAAGTTTACCAACTTGATATCAAGTGTGCCTTCTTGTATAGTGTAATAGATGAGGAGGTGTATATCAAACAACCACTTGGCTTTGTAGATCAAGATCATCCTAATTATGTCTACAAGCTTGAAAAAGCTCGCCATGGGCTACATTAAGCTCCAAGAAAGTGGTATGAGACACTGTCATAGTATCTTGTTTAGTATGGCTATAAGATGGGTACTATTGATGGAAGAGTCTTTATTAAAAGAATGAGAAATCACTTCATGCTAGTTTAAGTTTATAAAGATGATTTTATATTTGGGTCTACTAATCAAAATCTATACAAAGACTTTTAGAAGCTCATGAATAATATATTTGAAATGAGTTCTTTGGGGAAACTCAATTCTTTTTAGGAATTCAAGTAAAACAGGTTGACAATGGCATCTTCATAAAGAGGTAAAAGTATGTGCAAGACATACTTACCAGATTTCAACTGACTGAGTGCAAGGTTGCTAAGATACCTATAGCTAGAAACCACTCTATAGGACCTGATCTTGAGGGGGAGTGTGTTGATAACATCTCTACATGGCTATGATTGGGTTTCTTATATACCTCACAGCCAGCAGACCTGATATCATGTTTGCCATATGCATATATGCAAGATATCAACCCAACCCAAATATGTCACACCTGGTTACTATCAAAATGATTTTTAGATACCTCAAAGGAGCTCCCAAACTGGGCCTACTATATCCATAGAACTCTGATTTTAATTTGTATGCTATGATTATGGTGGCTTCAACATGATTGCAAAGTATACGTCAAGGGGACATCAATTCATTGGTGAAGGATAGTCTCATGGCAATGCACGAAACATTCATTTGTGTCTGCATCAACTTCTAAAGCTGAATATATTGTTGCCACAAGCTACTATGCTCAAGTATTTTGGATTCAGAATTAGTTCTTAGAACAATAGTTCTATATCTATTATAGAGAATCTTGTGCAACACTCAAGGACAAAGCACATCAACATCATGTATCATTTGATAAGAGATAATTTTGAAATGGATTGATAAAACTAGTCAAAGTTAAAACTAATGAACAATATGCTTATCTTTTCATAAAAGCTTTTGATGAATAAAGATTTAAGTATCTTGTATTAGCTACTTTCATGATTAACTTTGAGTAGATTAATTTCTAGATTTTTTTTCAAATTTATGTTTCTTAAGTTATGTGTACATCACTCATATAAGCCTAGGTTATCTTGGATGAAATATTTTCAAAATGATATTCTATAGAATTTTGATAATTTAATATATGTTTTCATTAAAAAGACATTAAATTTGACGTCAGATGAAAATTAAATCTTCAAAACTCATAACTAGTTACTGAAAAATTTAGCTTCTGACTAAATTCTGATATCTTCCAAAGCTTAGATGTGGTTTTAGTACATATATGTTTTGAAAGCCAATTTTCTTGAGAAAGCAATTAAGTCTTGGAAACTTTTTTCATCCTTTTGAATAACAGTTCTGAAGTTTAATATCCTCCGAAACTATACATATCTTGAAAGCAAAATTAAGTATTTTTCTTCCGAATCAATTTTTTGTCAAGCTAAGGGATATTTTTGGAACTCAAATTGGCTTTGGTAGTTTTCGCAAAACGTCCGAAGAAAAATTATATTCAGAAGATTTTTGATTTCCAAGAACACTACCTTGTTAGTCACATTTTTAGTGGTGCGACAGACATCCAAATTTTAAAGTTTATCCTTTTAAATTAACTTTGTCTCAAATTATTTCATATAAATATCCTTTTCACATTTCCTCTTCTTTCTTCTTACTCTTTATCTGCAAAAGTTCTAAACCTAAATTCACCCACAAACCCACTTTTGTCATAGTTTTCTTCATTCCGAAACATTCTCAAATGTCCATCCCTGAACCTCGAAAATAACCAGATTTTCCCATGCATCTTCATAACAACATAATCAAGTTGCTTTATTGTCATCTAAGAAAGATCCAAGTTTCTTAATATTTGTCGCTTCTTTTCTCAATCCAACTGCCTCATCGCACTCAGTATAGACTCTCCACTGAATGAATAAAAACTCTATGAATCCAAGGATCACAATAAGGAATTATCTCGTTAGATTGAGTTGGAATAATAATCACGGAATTATCACTATTCATTGTTTAATTGATTCTATATGAAATAACAATTGAAATAATAAGTAATAGTGAATAATAGGACATTTAAGTGCAATGAATGAGCAAATATGATTTGTTTTAAAAGTATTTCATTAAAAACAGATTAGTGATTACAAAAGAACAAATAATAATAGCTGATAATCACAGTTGCTATGTTTCTATGATGATTTAGGTGTAAATGATGTTGCGGCTGCTAGGGTTTGGTGATTGATTGATGTATTGATTGACATATTATTAGGTTCAGCCATGTCTAAAAGTGTCAGCCTATGGCTTGTATTTACAGGCTAATGAATTTACTATTAGGGTAATAGTGAATTTCTTAGAAACGATAACTTTCATATCAAGGTAAGAAAGTTACTCAGAGAATGTTATGATGTGACACATTCTTTGACTGAGTTAAAGTCGTCTATAGGAGTTGACTTTATGACATCACTTAGTGTTTGACCTGTTGACTTGATCTACTTGGTGAAGTACATGCAAGTGTTGGTTTTTCGTAGTACTTGGTCTTCTGTAGAAGTTTTGCTTTTTAGTAGAACGTTTGTTCTTCTGCCGATCTTTGGTCTTCCGTAGGAGTCCCATGACTTCAAAATTGTTACTTCCGCAGAAGATCCCCGAATGCATGTTACTTTGTTGTAGAAGATTATCTATGGAAGAACAAAAATGTTCATCCGTAGATGTTTCTTACACTTAGTAAATTTCATGAAATTGACTAAGTGTTCTAGTAAACCTGCAGTCCTATATATAAATCAACACAATTATGGGTTAACCTATACATATAATGCGTACATCAAGATAATTGTAAGGATTCCATCAAGTCTAGTGTAGTCAAAACATTCAAAGCATCCAAAGATACTCTGCATGCATACACTGAAGTACTGAAGTAGAAATGCTTAGGAAGTTTTACACCTCTCACAAGAAAATTTCTAAGTGTAATATCTTCCGAAGCCAAGACCAATATCTTTTGAAGCCAAATATTAAGTCTTCTGAAGCTTCAAAGACAAAGTCTTTTGAAGCCAAATTTATGAAGACAGATTTCTTCCAAAGACTTTATGTACATTTTATTATCTAATGTACTTTTCCATAAAAATGGACCACCTTTTCGCTGCAAATCTGTTTGGTTCACCAACTTTCTCAAGTTGCTGAAAAGGTCCATGATTTTGGAAAACTGTATATTGAGGTCTTGAGTCTGAGCTTTCTACTTTATGTACTTTATTATTTGTGTAATATATTAGGATGTGAATTATGGCATGTCATAGTCATAAGTCAAAAGGCAATCTGCCTTTTGACTCTACATTTGATTTTGTTGTCTAGTTTTATGTATCCAGCTAGCTTTCAAAGTATGGCTGGCTATGGGATGTAGTATATGTATCTCAAGTACTTGTAACTTTCCATTATGCTTTGTAATACTTTGTAATAGAACTTGAGAAGCAATATACAACATTCTTGAAAAATGAAAATACTTGTGTTGCTATCTTGTTCTGTCTTTCTTTTACTCGTGTTATTAGCATCTTTTGTAGTAGTTAACTAGTTCCCTATTTGATATGTTAAGTGTTCTAAAGAACTCTCCTCAGTTGTGTTGTTGTGTTGTAAAGTGCATCACCCCTTCTAATGTTCCTGCATTTGGTATCAGGGTCAGAAAAGCTCTTGATTTAAGATTTCACCATCTTAAGATCTCTCTCACACACAAAACACTTAACAACTCAAATGGCAACCTTAACTAAGGCTGATATGGAAATTGTAACTATGACAAAGTCTCCACTGGTCACTCCTGAAAACCTTGATACTTGTTGTCAAAGAATGGAAGGCTTTCTCAATTCTTAAGACTCCAGGATGTGGGACTCTGTTTTTAAAAGACCTTATAGAACAAGCACCTCATCTGCTACTGGTGGTGGTATGATTCCAAAGGTTGTGGCTGATTTCTCTTATGAAGACAGGAAGAGAATAGAGATTGATCAAAAAACCATGACAGCCCTTCAAACTGCTCTTCCAAACTCCATCTATAGAGGCTTCAAGAAGTGCAAGACTGCCAAGCAACTATGGGAGGCACTAAAGCTTATGTATAAGGGTTCTACTGAAGCCAAGGAGAACAAGAAGGATCTCCTCAAGCAACAGTTTGAAAGTTTCACCTTTAAAATAGGTGAGAGCATGACTCAACAATACTTCAAGTATGTTGAGATTGTGGATACTCTAATGCATGTTGGAGTAACTCTTGAGAACAAAGACATTGTGAGGAAGTTTATGTCCTCTTTTCCTAGACAATGGACATATTACTATGTTGTTATGAAGAGGACTGAAAACCTTAAGACTCTTACTTGGACTGAGTTGTATGGTATTCTCAGTGGATATCAGGTGGAGATGAACATGCAAAACTCATCTGGTAACTCTAGTAATCAAATGGGTTCAGCCCTTCATGTGACTGAAAGGGATAGCATAAAGCCTCAACATCATCTCAT
Source organism: Flaveria trinervia (assembly GCA_025506515.1). NCBI lineage: Eukaryota > Viridiplantae > Streptophyta > Magnoliopsida > Asterales > Asteraceae > Flaveria > Flaveria trinervia. Next base: position 56,672,580 of record CM046448.1, on the reverse strand, counting down.
ATGCTACCCTGACAACTCAGAAACGGGTCCATTTGTCACCTTCCTAGAGACTCCAAGAGAAAGCTACACTAAAGGAAGTCCCTTCCAACAGACAAGTTCTTCTCATGCTTTTATCTCTGCTGATGAATCCACAGGCAACTTTCTCTTCACCCTTATAGACATGGATTGTATCAATCCAAATGATCTAGAGTATATGGAGATAGTTCAGAAGATGGCTCTTCTCACTCATAGAGCCAAGAAGTTCTATAAGAGGATAGGGAGGAAGTTTCCTAGCAATGCAACCAGTGGAAAGTTTGGGCTAGATAAGAGGAAGGTAATGTGTTACAACTGTAACCAGATGGGACACTTTGCTAGAAAGTGAAAGGCACCAAGAGCAAATGGTGACCAGACCCAAGCGAAACCAAACTACATTGAGAGAGCTCCCCAAAATGAGAATCCAAAGCAGCAAGCTGTAGTTGCTGTTAAAGAAGGAAGCTTGGACTGGAGCATTGAGGTGGAAGATGCATCTCCAAATCAAGCACTCATGGTTGACCACGATAAAGCCAAGGTATTGGAACATCTTTGCACTCCTGAATGTATTGCTAAAGTAAATAGATACAGGTCCTACAACTTAGAGATGAGATTCGATCTTGAGTCCTTGAATATCTTAAAATTTGATTTCATAAAGGCTGACAATGATTATAAGTTAAAGATAGGGGACTTAGAGAAAACCATTTCAGTTCTTAAACTTGAGCACCCCAATTATAGGACTCAGATCAAGGATCTCATAACTAAGTTGACTAAATGCTAGGCTGAGCTTATGATTAGCAAAGCCAAGGCAGAAAAATGTGTCCTTGAAGAAGAGACCTTAAAGAACATGATATCCTCATCCTTGCATGCAAATGTTTGTTATCAGAATAAGCAGGGAATGGGATCTTATGAGATAGCTTCTCCATACACAGTCTTGTCTATAAGATCTCCTAGGTGTGGAACTGTGAAGATGAGCTTCCCCTCATAAAACTTTTGACTGAAGAGGTTGAAGAGGAGATGATTAAGAATGGCTCGGACAGGAGTGAAGAAGAGCATTCTAAGAAAGGTCATCATCCCTCTGAGGAGAGTAAAGCTTTTGAGATGACCAAGTCCAAGAAAAAGAACATGATCAGAAAGAGCAAGAGAGAGGCAAAGAAGGCTCAAGAGATCAAGGCCACCTTCAACCCTACCCAGAAACAAGCCTTTGTTTTTGCAGGATTTGAAGTAGTTAAAGTTGAGGACACAAACTTGAACTCCAAGAACAAGAGTTCTAGTTCATGTCCAAGTCATCCCATCACATGAAGAAGGCTGATAAGTTGTGCACCATTGCTATACAAAATGAATCATCAAGCTCCAAAGGTAGTTCTAACCACACAAGAGTTGTCACATCATCTGAGAAGATGAAGAAGGAGAGTGAAAGTGATAAAGTTTAGCCTTGTTCAGAAAAGAAGACTCCTAGAAGGAAGAAAATGGATTGTGTTATATGTGGGAGTACCTCTCACATTTCTAAGGATTGCATTTATAATCCAAAGAGTACTCTCCAAATTACAAAGAAAGAAACTTCTAAGAGTTTGGAGAAGAAGAAGCAAGCACCGAAAGGAAAATCTCTTTCCTTTGGAACTTCCAAAATGAAGAAGAAGACGAGTGGAAACTTGCCTTCGGAAGAAACTTTGGTCTCAAAGAAAGGAATACTTCCAAAGTACTAAAGCCTGTTGTAGTGAAATCAAGATCTACCGAAGGCCCAGTCATTAAAACTTCCGAAGTAATCAAAACTTCCAAACTATAGAAGGTCAAGTCTAAGCTTCCAAAGGTGGTGTGAAAGTCAAAGAAAGACCAAGTGGGTAAAAATTCTTCATCAACTTCAGCAAATGATCCCTCCAGCATGACTATAGGATCAATTACTATTGCATTGTCTTCAACTTCTTTTGATGATCCCAAGACCAATAAGGCTCGGGTTTCCAAATGTAGCTAACCATCTCTTTTGTGTAGGAACAACTCAAGACAATAAAAAATGTATGGATCATTGATAGTGGTTGTTCTAAGCACATGATAGGCAATAGGTCACTAGTCCAAAAGTTTGAAAGAATTGATAGAGGACCAGTTGCTTGTGGAGGAGATGTTGGAGGTTACATTACAGGAAGGGGCAAGATTACAAATGGTAAGCTCAGCATTGAAAATGTAAATTTTGTCAAGGAGCTTGGGTACAATCTTCTGAGTGTATCCCAAATTTGTGTTCAGAGTCATAACATGCTCTTTACTGAGCATGAGTGCATTGTTTTCAAGCCCGGGGTGGTCATTCCTCATGAGCATATCCTGCTCATAGCCCCCAGGAGAGGGAATATGTAGAAGATGGATTTGCAAGAAACATCTCCTTCAAAGAAGTTTCATGCTTTCTATCTAAAGCAAATAGAGATGAGTCTTTCTTCTGGCATAAAAGAATATGCCATGTAAACTTTATGAACATGAATAAACTTATTTAGAATGATTTGGTAACTCGAATGTCAAAGAAAGAGTTTACAAGTGATGACCATTGGGTGGCATGCCTGAAAGGGAAGGAAGACAAGGTATCTCAAAAGACAAAGGAAAGAAACCCCATCACTACTCCCCTACACTTGTTACATATGGATCTTTTTCGCCCCACCTATGTAATGAGTCTAGGAAGGACCACATACTGTTTGGTGATCACAAATGACTTCACAAGTTTCACTTGGGTCTTCTTTCTTAGAACTAAGGATGAGACTCCTAAGATTCTGAAGAACTTTATCTTAAAGATTGAGAATCAATGTGATCACAAGGTCAAAACCATAAGATATGATCAATGAACTGAATTCAAGAACAAAAATCCTTAATACATTTTGTGATAAATAGGGTATTACAAGACAGTATAGTGCTCCCAGGATTCCTCAGCAAAATGGTGTTGCTGAGAGGAGAAACAGTACACTTATTGAAGCTGCAAGAACTATGTTGTCTGACTCTAAACTGCCCATCACCTTCTGGGAAGAGGTAGTCAACACTGCCTTCTATGTGCAAAATTGAGTTTTAGTGTTTAAGACTCATGGTAAGACTCCTTATGAACTTTGGCACAAGAGGAAACCTTTCATTGGGTTTCTCAGGTCATTTGGATGTCCTTGCACCATCTTGAATACCAAAGAACAAATTGCCAAGTTTTTTGAGAAATTAGATGATAGACACTTTATTGGATATCCTTCTAAAGCTAAGGCTTATAGAGTATACAATCTCAGAACTAGAGTAGTTGAAGAGTCTGCCAATGTGACTTTCAATGAGCACACTCCCAGTGTGAAAGGTTCTGGTCCTGATTGGCTATTTGATCTTGATTTAGTTAGCAATTGTTTTGTCAAATCTTGTGAGTATGTTTCAGGGTATACAGACATATTTCCTATAGGTGAACCTAGTCCAAGATTTGAGCTAAGAAGACCTTCAAGCTATACATCTTCAGCTCCAGTGGTAACCAATCCTGCAAATGATGCTTCTACTAGCACATCAATGAGAAATTCTGCTGATGCTTCTAGAGTGCCTTCAAATTCTAGCTTAGAGGCACACAACTCAGAAGAAGGAGCTTCACATGTTGGAGAACATCATCGTGGTGACAATGATCAGGAATTTCTTGATGCTGATAACCTCTACATTTTTGAAAACATCAATGATGTCACACACTCATTGGATCAAGTAAATCTTTATAAGTGTGCTGATGTGAAGGATGAATCCTCATTGCCAGATCAGAAATTCTCTAATTTTTATCTGTCTAAGCAACTTGCTGTGATCCCTCAACTAAGGATCCATAAGTCTTGCCCTTCCACAAACATCATTGGAGATGTTGATACAGGGGTAAGAACAAGAGGACAAACCTATGATGCAAATGTTTATATTAACTCTTGTTTCTTGTTCCAGATAGAGCCAAGGAAAATTGATGAGGCTTTAAAGGATTGAAGTTGGGTTAAAGCTATGCAAGAGGAGCAGCTTCAATTCAAAAGGCAGAAGGTTTGGAACCTATGTCCTCTTCCTTATGGGAAGACTACTATAAGAACCAAATGGGTGTTGAGAAATAAGAATGATCATAGAGGACTTGTGATCAAGAACAAGGCTAGACTATTTGTTCAAGGGTATAATCAAGAAGAAGGAATTGACTACACAGATGTCTTTGCTCTTGTGGCAAGACTTAAAGCTATCAGGATATTCCTAGCTTTTGTTGTATCCATGAACTTCAAGGTATACCAGCTTGATGTCAAGTGTGCTTTTTTTATAGAGTGATTGATGAAGAGGTATATGTCAAACAACCGCCTGGGTTTGTAGATCCTTATCATCTTGATTATGTCTGCAAGCTTGACAAGGCTCTTTATGGGCTGCATCAAGCACCAAGGAAGTGGTATGAGACCCTATCATAGTATCTCTATCAGCATGGCTACAAGAGGGGTACTATTGATGTAACTATCTTTATCAAAGGAGCAGGAGATGACATTATGCTAGTTCAAGTATATGTGGATGAAAATATCTTTTGGTCAACTACTTCAAAGCACCACAAAGACTTTAAAAAGCTGATGAAAGACAGGTTTCAAGTGAGTGTCGTGGGGGAACTCAATATCTTTCTAGGAATTCAAGAGAAGCAAGTTGACAATGGTATCTTCATAAATCAGTCAAAGTATGTTCAAGACATACTTAAAAGATTCAACATGACTGATTGTAAGGTTGCTAAGACACCCATAGCCAGAAACCACTCCCTTGTACATGATCTTGAGGGGGAGTGTGTTGATGCACATCTCTTCAGGGCAATGATTGGGTCTCTTATGTACCTCACAGCTAGAAGGCATGATATCATGTTTGCTACATGTATCTATGCAAGATATCAAGCCCACCCCATGATGACACACCTAATCATTGTCAAAAGAATTCCAAGGTATCTCAAAGGTGCTCCATCCCTTGGCCTTGATATGAAAAGAACTCTGACTTAATCTGTATGCCTATAGAGATAATGATTATGGTGGCTGGAACATGACTACAAAGTCTACATGAGGGAGATGTCCATTTCTTGGTGTAAGGATAGTCTCCTGGTAATATAAGAAAGAATCTTGTGTATCTGCATCAACTACTAAGGCTGAATACATTATTGCTACAAGTTCTATGCTTAATTGTTTTGGATTCAAAATCAGATGCTGGACTATGTATTCAACTTCAAGGAAACTCCCATCCACATAGACAACAACAATGCTATCTCAGTCACAGAAAATCCTGTGCAGCACTAAAGGACAAAGCACATCAATATCAGGTATCATTGATTAGAGATAATTTTGAAAATGGATAAATCAAACTAGTTAAGGTTAACACAAATGAACAATATGCTGATATATTCACCAAAGCTTTTGATGAACAAAGATTAAAATATCTTGTATCAGCTATTGGGATGATTAACTTTGAGTAGCTTTTCTTAAAACTTAATCATATTATTTCGAAAACTTGTGTGTCCTAAGTTGTTTATTTTATCACCTTCATAAGCCCTTTGTTCTCTTTGGAAATAAAATCTTTTTAAATGTCATGCCTTAGATTTTTGAAAATCTTGATCTTTTTATCCTTTGGAAGATTTTAAATTACCTTCGAAAGAAACTTATGTCTTAGAAAACAAATATCTACTTAAGTAGTTTTACCTTTGAAAGAAAATTTTGAAATATCTTATGAAGATTAAGATCAACTTAAATACTTTTATGTTTTATAGGAACAAATTTTCTTTCGAAATCAATTTCTCTTTGGAAGTTTATATTCTTCATAGAATAAGTACTCTAAGTTCAAAATATCTTCCGAAGCAAAATTCTCAAAAATCATTGAAATATCTTCCAAAGTCAAATTTTCCTTTGGAAGCTTTTCTTCAAGAACTTCCGAAGCACAATAACCTTTGGAAGATTTATTTACTTCCAAGAAAACTACTTTAGGCAAAAGAAAACTACTTTTTTAGAGGTGGGACCGACTTCCAGATTTCAAAGTATATCCACTTGCATATAAACCAACGGTTCCCCCCTCTTTCACTATCTTCTTCATTTGCACTATTTCTCTAACCTAAATTCTCCTAAACCGCCTTTGTTCTTTAGCTTCCTTCACCCTTAAGCTTATCAAAATGGTCAATCTAATCTTCAAAATAACCTTGATTTCTCCATGCAACTTCACAGGCAACACAACCAGGTTGCTCTGTTCAACTCTGAGAAAGATGATAGTTTCGCAGAGGTTTGCCGTTTTCTAGCTCTGTCAAACTACTTCACCTCCCCTACCATTGATCCTACTCTTTATGAGGATCACTTGCTTGAATTTTGGAACACATGCCAAGAGGTCATTATGTATTGGGAGAAGGCACTGTCTGTCATAGTGTAGGGGAGGACAATCTTTATCACTCCGGCCATCATCAACAATCATCTTCAGCTGAATGATAAAGAAAGTGAGGTGTTCTTCCCCAAAGAGCTTGTAAATCATTCCTTTGAGCAGATGGTCTATAGGGAGATTTCTATGTAAAAACCTTCAAGAAGGGGAAGGTCTCATCATAATGGAAACACCTGATTCATGTGGTTATCCCCAGCTTGTCCAACAAGCATGGAGGGTGGGACCAGATTCCTAAAGATCTTTCCTTCATAGTGCATCAAACGGTTCAGGGGTCAAGTTCAAGTACTGTCAGTTAGTTTACACAAATTTACTTGCTAACTTGGACTCCTTAGAGTATTTCATGCTTCCTAGATATGTTCAATACATTCACAAGAGCAAACTAGGCTCACAGTTGAGGGAAACAAGTAATATTCTAAAATTGGAACAGATGAAGACTAACATCTTTAAAACTTTGAAGAAGCCAACTATTGGCTTCTCAGGGGTAGAAACAGCCCTTCTCCCAAAAATGTTAGAGTTCATTGCTCAAGGTGACAACCTAGCAAAACAAGCTAGTGTTGAACCCATACCTTTTTCCTCCCAAACACCAAAAAGACCTCAAATCACCATCACTTACAAAAGAAAATCCAAACGAACCCTTGCTTAAGCTACTGAGGCTGTACAGGCCCCCATACACTCCCCTATACAGGAGGAAATGGATACTAGAGCTCCCACTTCTCCTAAGGAACAAACCACTCCTATTTCTTCAAAGATCAATGTTGAGGTTCCTCATGCTCAGCCTGATGAGTTCACAAGCCTAACTGCCTTGAGCCTTCACTCTGAATCTCAACACTTAAGTGAACAACCTTCAGGGGAAAGTTACCATCCCCAGCCTTTAGACTAAAATCACCCAATCCCTAACCTTGACTTCTATACTAATGAAGATTTAGGTTTTATTAAGTACTATGAGTCTCTCTACTCCTACCCCACTCAAAGAGATGAGTGCTCCTGAGTGACCTATGTCTAGCCCACATCAGTCACCTGTCACTGAGGTGGATGCTTCTAAACTTGTTCAGGATATCCATATGGATGAGGCTCTTACTTCAGTAAGTGATTACATCATTAAGACCTCAACCATGGCAACTCATCCCATTGACACTTCAACTAAAGTTGTCATTGAGCAGAGGAAAACCAACATGCAAGAACTTCATGTTGCTAGTGAGAGAGAGGAATTTGGTCCAATTCTCTCATTGCCTCATGATTCTTTTGATGAAGATGAGGGAAATTTGAGGCTAAAGGTGCAAAACCTATCAAAAAAATGCACCAACCTAGGCTCGAAGGTTACTCATCTTGAACCTCAGGTGACTACCTTGCAAAACAGGGTCAATGATCAGCAACTTGAGATATCTTACTTAAGGAAAAACTAGTTGGGAGACCATTAAGAAGACCTCAACTAGGAATACAAGAACCTGTGAATGTGGTTGATCTAACCTCTAGCTCACCTATGCAAGTGGGTGACGCTACCAAAAAGAAGGAGAAAGTCATAACAAAGACAGAACCTGGAGTTCTTCACAGAGCATGGACATTGAGGACTCACTAACCTCACTTGGAACTATCCATACTTAGCAACCTCCTAAAGTTCACATTGATATGGACTCTATAGACTCCTTTACCAAAGTCTATTTGAAGAAGGTATACCAAGGGCAATATCATCTCCACGTCAAGGAACTTCCAGTGCATCATAGGGTGGATGTATGATGCAAACAGAATAGCCCTTATTCTTGAAAGGGTTCATGGGCAGGAAGAAGTCTTCAATTTTTAGTCCTTGAACTACTATGAAGGTATTGACCTAATCAACATGCCACTTGTCAATCCAAGCCAATCTAGACAAGCTGACAGGTTGGCACAAAGGATTGAGGGTAGAATTACTAAAAAGTTTAGTCCTAGAAAGAGACTAAGGCAATTAGGTAATACTATTGGTCAACTGGATGTTGAGGCAGACCCTAAGATTAGCTTCGAAGGGGAAACCTAGACCTAGTGGTGGAGCCTGAGAGCCCTATCACACCTATAACTACTTTAGCAATTCATCCCCTCCGTGAAGCACCTGCTGGTGAAAGTGTATCACAACCTCTCTCTACACAGAGCTTAAAAGCTACGCCAAGCAATAAAGGCCAAAGCTCTCTCCACCCTGAGTCCTAGAGGTCTATGAGTGACAAAGGGAAAAGGAAAATGACTTCTGAGGAGATTGAGGAGGAGGAGAGAGAGAGGAAGAGGAAGCTAAGGGGAGAAAGTTCCTCTGGGTCTGTAGGATTCATGGAAGCTGCAATTAGGGCTGCCCCTTGACCAAACAATCAAGATGATGAGTTGAGGGCAGTTAGGATTACTTACCTGCAAACCAGGAACTATGACATTGATGAGATTATATCTCTCCCCTTAGAGGATCTTAATGAACTAGCTGACATGGAATTGTCAAGAGAGTGGAAGGAAGCAGAGGATGCAAAGTTACTTCTCTAAATCTAAGAGGAGAGGAGACAAAAGACATTATACAAGTATGTTCCCACTCTCTCTCTAGTTCAAGAAAGTCCTTCATAAGAGGTTGTGGCTTCACAAGAATATCAGGTAGACAAAGTGACTGATAGGATCAATATGATTAACTACTTGAGTGCCACTGGCCTATATCAGGCATCTACACTTCTTCCCTTGTCCATTGACCATATAGAGTTTGATTATCTCAAACACCTTGAGCATGGAGTACTTGAAGAACAAAAGGCAAATAAGAGAAAGATGAGGGAAGATGCTACAAGGGCAAGAGCCATCATCCAAAAGACCATGAAGAAGTATGCTCACAGACAAAAGATGATGAGCTTCTTGAGGCTATATGGATTCTTCGGAAAGAGACTTGGCCCTAAGTCTCTATCTACAATGGATGAGCATATCAGGGTAATCAAGCTGAAGATAAAAAGAGGAGAGCTGCTTGACTTACACTACCCTCCAAGTGAAGTGCCTCCTGAAGTGGAGGTGAAGATTGAACAACCTAAGACAACACAACCTGAACCTCCTACTGAGCCTGAGCAAGCTTCATTTTTTGATCCACAACCAGGTCGAATTCCCTCTTCTTCTGAACCTGTGAGGGACAAACACCCAACTGAGTAAACCAAGACTGATCAACCAGGTGCTGCAGACTAGTCTTCTCACTTAAAGTCATCAAAGAGAGGAAGAGGATGGCTTCTAAACCAAAGTCAAAGAAGAAGAAGAAGTCTAAACAATCCACCTCCATACCTCCGGATGAGTCAGATCAACCTGAGGAAGGGCATGAAGAGGAAGCCTAGTCAACTCTAATTCAAGTGACTCTTCTTGCTTCTAAGAGACCCATCTTATCCTAGACCTTCACAACTAATCCAGAAAGATGGCATGTGTTTAAAGATCAAGGTCGTGAGAATATCTAGACATGGGAAGACCTATTCAACCTACCTCTGCTTGATCACTTTGAGATGCGATGATACTATGAAAGTCTAAGTGATCTTGACCATCTAATGAAGAAGGGCCTTGTCATCATCATGATGAGGACTGTCAACTGATGAAGATCGTCAAATGTTTTGGTAGCATCAGCCTAGGGGGAGTTTGTAAGGATTCCATCAAGTCTGATGCAGTTAAAGCATTTAAAGCGTCCAAAGTGTCTCTGCATGCATGCACTGAAGTACTGAAGTAGAAATGCTTCGGCAGTTTTACACCTCTCACAAGAAATATTCTATGTTTAAAATCTTTTGAAGCCAAGACCAATATCTTCCAAAGCCAAATATGAAGTCTTTCAAAGCTTTAAAGACAAAGTCTTCCGAAGCCATGTTTATGAAGATAGATTTCTTCCGAACACTTTACATACATGCTATTATCTCATGTACTTTTCTATAAAGTTATACTACCTTTCTGCTGGAACTCTGTTTGGTTCGCCAACTTTCATAAGTTGGTAAAAGGGTCCATGCTTTTGGAAAACTGTACATTGAGGTCTTGAGATAAGCTTTCTACTTTATCTACTTTATCCTTTTTGTAATATATTAGGATCTGAGCTATGGCATGTCATAGTCACAAGTCAAAATAAAATCTGCCTTTTGACTCTACATTCAACATTGTCTAGTCTTATGTATCTATTGGCTTTCAAATTATGACCAGCTATAGGATGTAGTATATGTATCTCAAGTACTTGTAACTTTCCATTATGCTTTGTAACACTTTGTAATAGAATTTAAGAAGCAATATACTATATTCTTGAAAGACCAAAATACTTGTGGTGCTATCTTGTGCTGTCTATCTTTTACTTGTGTTCTTTGCATCTGTTATAGTAGTTAACCAGTTCCCTATTTTATTTGTTAAGTTTCTAAAGAGCTCTCCTCAGTTGTGTTGTAAAGTGCATCATCCCTTCTAATGGTCCTGCAATAATGATTTACAATAGTTTATTCAATAAAGATGGTTACAAGTTCTAAGCCTATACAATGTATCTAGACCTAACTGGACTAGGCACAACAATACCCCCCATAGGCTTAGATACTTGTTAGGACCGTTTTCGTACGGAGTCTTAATGGATTCTGCGTGAGACCAGATCAAAAAGTGTGCAATCCTATTTGATAGGAGATCCAATCAGTGAGAACGACAACCTGATCAATATAACGATGAAACGAATGTTAAGAATTGAGTAGAAATCGATGAGGAACGAACTATGAAGTTGGATAGGCTGCTTAGGGCGCTCTAGACAGCTAGGTTTTGCGAATATTTGAAGTCTCCCATTTTTTCCACAAATTATGTGGTATTTTTAGGTTTTTAGTTTAAGACGTACGACTGACTCATCCGGTTGATTCATACGCACGACTGACTCATCCGGTTGATTCATACGCACGACTGAAGGTTCAGTCGTGCGACTGAATCAACTTATGTCTCAGTCATGCGGCTGATCCAGTCTCCAGGTTTAGTCATGAGACTGGTTCATAAGTATGATTCATTCATGCGTATGGTCCATAAGTATGGTCCATTAGCATAAATATCCACCCGACTAAGTTGAACACATTTCTTAATCATTATTGACTTAGAACTATGTACAACAACCTCAAACCTATATATGATGTTCATACATATGCAATACAATAATAATATGAAATACTTAAAGACACATAAACATCAAGATGCATATCATATTTCATTAAGTAGTCACATTACATATGTGTAAGAAATGAAAGACTTTCACATTTAAGAAGATAAACTAGGAACATGATGTATCAACAAACTCCCCCTTGGACCTAGTTTATCCTATTTTCTAACATTCTTCACATGCTCTTGGAATTTCTTGTACTTCTCTTCTTTGGTGACTCCTGCATGGATCTCAAACGCGAAATAGAGCTGTATAACATGTTGGAATTGTAGAGCTTGTACAATATCTTGTGTGTCATAGAATAGTGGCCACTTGTATAAAGTGTAAACATCTTCAACAAAAAAGTTTGTAAGCCACATTGGGTCAAATACCTTGATAGTCTCAATCTTACCTTCTTTGTTCAGAACTACAACCGCTTCCCCCCGTCCTCCGGTCGTAATACCACCATTTGAAGTGTGGAGTGAAGCCCTAGGCATCTCCCGTAAAGTGATCTTAGACACTGTGTGTGGGGGACTTCACTTCAACAACACCTTAGGCCTTCCAGATATAGGATCAACTTCAGTCTTATGAATGAACCTCTTAGGTTGTTGAGGTCTAAAGTTTACCTATCTAGTGTGGTATTCTTTCTTCACTGATGTCTCAAACCATCTCGATATCTTCCTCGGGTTGGCATACAAAAGATCTAAACATGCCAATCTGTTTAGCTCAAAACCAGGAAGAGTGTTCAGATCATTTGGATATTTGAAGTACTCAATCCCCTTCTCTCATTTAACAGCATATACATCCAAATCTTCAAAATAGGCCCAATTGATGACCTTGCCTGACACTTTGTGATGTCTCTTACTAGGTAAAGTTTGGGTAGGCATTCAGCTTTGGAGGAGCATGTTGTGCCTTAATTTTGATAAACAAGTTGCCTATTCAGCCTTCTTTAGATCAAAATTAGCATTTGTAGCTTGGGCTTTACTTTCAACCTTTGCTTTTTCATTCTCTATCTCATCCAGCTTGTTAAAAGTATCACTGCTAAATGTTTCACCCAAGTCGGGGATTCCATTGCCCTCAGGGTCAGTGTATTGAGGATAGTATTCAGACATGACATCCTCGATCTCTATCTCATCCACACCTTGTAGCTCCTCGTCACTCAAGACATCTACTTCTGTACCATCTTTGACAAGCTCATCTGGATTTAGTCAAACAAATCTATGAGCTGCTCAACGGTCAGGTCGTGGATGATTTCTCCTTCCTCTGGAGTGCAGCTCATAGACCTTCTCACAATCCCTTGCAAATCAAGAATCATAGTAAGTTGAGTCATGACCTGTTGAAGGGGAACAATATCATAATCCTCAGTCTGTGGAGCTTCATTTTTGCCTTGATCATGTGTCTCTTTAACTGGAGGTGCGGATGACGAGGCTCTTTTGGTGTGCCTCTCCTTTGTTGCTTGATTTGAGGCCGAGGCAGATGCATCACCTTCTTGATCATCCTCCTCCTCCTCATCTTCTCTTTTTCCCTTTCCACATCCTCCAACTTCCTCTTCATGAGCATCTTCTTCTGATTCATCATCCATCGAATCATCATCATCGTCTCCACCATCATCTCCATCATCCTTAATCTTCAGGGGCTCACCCTTTGTTCCCTTCAACCTCAACATAAGCCTTTTGTTATTTTTCTCTAACCCCTCGATCCGCTTGACGGATGCCATAACAAGCTCATTTTGAGTCTTCAGGCCATGGTGAGCTCAAACTAAAGCTCTCTCATGAGCAATATTCTTCTTTGTAAGCTGAGCTATCTGCTTTCCTTGTAAGGTATTGACCGCCATCAGCCGATTCATTTGGTTGGCTCTTAGATCATCTGTCCTAGCAGTTTGAGCATCGGTTTGTTTAGGCTCGCCAACTGTTCCTCTAAACCAACAGTGGGTAGAGTAGAGCCATGTGGTAGGTGGGAATTGGGTGGATGTGCCAGCTTGGGGAGTAGTGGGTGTAGTGATGGATGTGGTGTAGATGGAGTAGAAATGGAAGTGGATGGTGGTGGTAACTGATTTAAGTATTGTCGGTGAGGTAGGTATGAATGTATGAGTGGTGGTGGGAGTGTCAGTGGCAGTAAAGGTGGTAGTAGTGATGTTCTATGGGGAATAGTGGTGGTGGTGTGGGGAACAGTGGTGGTGGCAGTGGCTATGGTGGTGGAAGAACTGATCAAAGTAATTCTCTACCTCTTAACCTTCTTGCCATGGGGTTGGGCCATCCTCTTCCTGTTGGAACCCTTGGCTATCGTGGATCCCCCTGAGCGAATCGGCTAGTCGGGTGTATGTCGGCTCTGTGACATCAGTGTCACAACCCTTAGTACCAGCTTGGCATCCTCCAACTGCCTCTTTCCCCTTCTCGGTAGCCACAACCCGACTCCCTACTCTCATTGTGCGAGGCTCATCATCAGACTCATCCCCTTCATCTACCAAGAAGTCTTGATGGATAACATCCTGCTTAGATCCACCAGGAGCAGATGAAGTACTATGTGGATGGTGGAGATATGGAAGACGTGTCAGTGGCTCGTGATTGACTGGGGCCAGCATCTCCACCACCTTGACATCATCATGTACATCAGTAGGAACCACTATGGGCTGAACGTCTGAGTCACTGTCATTGTGACGCCACTTCTTACGTGAGGGCGCCACCTAATCCTCGTTGGCCATATGGCCAAAGACTCCTACCGGGGCTTCACCTGCTTCCCCTGGTACACCTTCATCCTACCCAAGGTGGTGTCATCCTTCACCTCTGATATCATTGCATCATCCTTCTCCTTAGGCAAGAGAGGAGCTTCTCGTGTATGATCATTTGGAAGAACCTTGGATACATGCAGAAGCCTTCTCGCATTTGCCTATTTTTGTCTCTTCATGTATGAGAGGAGCATGCATGAGAAACTGAACGGGTGGTTCTGTACCAGTGCAACGTATGCATTCTGGATTTGGTCCGACATCTCATCGAATTGTCCATGTTTGGAGGCTATAACACTTAAGGATCACATGTGCCAGATACTTGAACTGGAGGCACATGTTGCTCTTGTTCAGTATGCGGCATTGATGTTACCGGCGTACTTGATTTGGATCTTATATGCCTAAGACAAACAAGATTGATGTAGTTAGTACGTTATGATCCAAGTCGGGTCATACCCAATAAAAAGCCAAACAAAACACCAATAAATATTTATTCATAGATAAGATCATACAAATAAATATATAACACCAATTAGAAATGGGTTTTCTAAATCATTGCTTTTGTAAATGAACAACATTATGTGGATAATTTGTTCATGAGAAGTTATTTGTTTCATTATTTAAGTTAGTTAAACAAGACAATACAAGTGTGTTAGTGTTATAAAATTATAAAGGGGTTTTAATTTTATAAAACAAAGGGCCTAAGAGTGTTATTTTATAAAGGAAATAAAATGGGGAACCCAATTTTATTACAAATTTCAGACGCCCCTTGGCCTAGGGACTCCCCCTTTTAGTCTGGCTTTTGCAAGATTAAGACCACTTTACACTCCTTCCATCTATTACACTTTCTCCTACACAAACTCAAGCTAGATTCCTCTCTCCCTTGGCTGAAAATAAGTTTGTGAGCTGAAAAATTCAGTTTGCTTGGGAGTTTTCGGATCTACAAGAAGAGAGAAAAGTTGGTGTTTACTACCTAGCAAGTAGGTGCCTGGAAGGGCTTATGGGTATCACCTCTGAGGTCTTCTACGTTGAAGATTTAGCTTTCAATCTAATTTCTTCCCTCTTCATCCATGAGTCTAGGAGGTAGTATATGATGTTTTGAATGGTTGTTTGATAGCATGTCTTTCATATAAAGATCCTTGTAGTGGGTTTTGTTTTTACACAGTATTTGATGTATAAATTAACTAATCTTAAAATGGTTTTTGATTATTACTCCGCTGCATTTTGACATATTAATGGTTAATATGAGTTTGATAAAATCTACAAAACCAAAAAACAATGGCTTCAATAGCCGATTATATGGATACATGCTTCAAAAACGAATTTGTCGGGTCTTTTTGTGTAAAAAGTGGGCTGGAATTTCACCCATGGCAAAACCTTGTCTTTCAAGATAATACTTTATATGCATAAGTTATGATCATGAAAAATTAATGTCAGAAGATGGCTTGTTTGTTTGGACAAAAACCCTTATGTATGGTTAATGTTGGCCAAAATTTTGGGGTTTAAAAGGGTGCCCTTCTCGTTTGTTTTGTATACATATTGGATGTATTTTGGTGCATATAAACTAGCCTGACCTTGGTTTGAATGTTTGTGATTGTGATTTCATTTGTAATAAAGGCATGTAATTTATTTGTTTCATTTGGTATGTTAATAAATAGATTAGTTTGCACTTTATTATTATAGAAAAATGTATTAGGTTTCTATGTAATTGTACTTTGGGCTGATTTGGATGACCAAGAAGGTGCCTAAACAAATGGTGAAATCACAACACAAAGGG
Organism: Flaveria trinervia; assembly: GCA_025506515.1. Taxonomy (NCBI): domain Eukaryota; kingdom Viridiplantae; phylum Streptophyta; class Magnoliopsida; order Asterales; family Asteraceae; genus Flaveria; species Flaveria trinervia. The sequence continues at coordinate 56,656,602 of CM046448.1, read as the reverse complement.
TTACTTGAGGCATTGGATACGGGTTCAAGTAGGAGTTCCACGTTACAAGATTCTTGTCATGTTTTTTACCCTTAGGAATGACCTTTTGACACCTTGTTATGGCAAGCAAGTGTGGTCAAAATAGTTTGGCTATGGTTATGCAATTATATGTATGTTGGTTGTTTGTTGTGGTTGTTTGGATGAGTTTGACATTTTGTTGAAAATTGATAAACTAGGTAAACAACTATGATAAAACAAGCATAAAATTGGTTCTTTAATATCATTAAGGGAATAATAAAATGGTTTATTAAGGGCTAATGATTAATAGAAATGGTTTTATAAAAAGAACTATGAAAATAGTTTTCCATAAAATACCATGCATTTGAATGCATACAAATTGTATGGTATAAAAGGTTTTCTAAAAACTAGAATTTTAAAAACTATAAAAACCCTTTTCAAAAAAGTTTAACACCATCCTCTTAGTCAACACTCGATTCACTTGGAACTCGTTATGGGATATAAAGGTCACTAACCATAAATGAGATACTTGTGAAGTTGAAGTGAAATTACCGTATTTATGGGATTAAAGGTCACATATTACTTATATAGTAAATCACACGTGGTCTAAGTAGGACGACTTGATTTGGATGTCAGCATTAGGATCACCGAAGCATGACGTACATAAGTGTTGATGGGATTAACATGACCAAACAAAGCAGAGATGTTTAAAACGATCCCATACACTAGAAATTATAATAAGTTACAATTGTCAAACGTTGATACCTTGTTAATTTAAATAAAGGGATAAAGGTCACCTAACCGATATTCAAAGTAACGTTGGATTCTAGATTTTAATCATTAATTATCTATGAGACATAAATGGTATTAATAATTAAAATACTTTGATCTAAAAATACTAAAATTGAACTTTGTAACATTGTAGATGGAAACACACAACTCTATCCCAACCGTCCATAATTATCACTAAGAATCATCCTCGAGAAGGAACGTCTTAACCATGGGAACTTCATGGATTGGTACCCAAAACTTGAGAATCGTTCTCAAGCAAGAAAAGAAGTCCTATGTGTTAGACGGTCCCATTCCCGATCAACCTAATGAGAATGACGTGGAGGCTTAACGACTGGGTCAAGTCTAACGAGGACTCGTGCAAGTCTCATGTCTCATGTTAGCGAGTATGATCCCTGATTTACAATAGGACTTTGAGAACCACAATGCCTATGACATGATCACCCAGTGAAGGAAATGTTCCAACAACAATCAAGGGTGGAACGCTTCGAATGGTTCGAGCGCTCATGATGTCGGATGGACAGACCAATCGGGTATCATCTTAATCTTAGATGAAGAGCCACATTGATCACCTTGAAAGGCTTAATTGCCGTGTCCCAACGAGTTGGCTACGGATTGATCCTCAACTCTCTATCCAAGAAGTTGAAAGCTTTGTTATAAACTATAACATGAAGGATGGGACACGAGCATTGGTGAGCTTCATTCAATGCTCAAATCGGCCGAGGCGGGCATGGGTAGAAAGGTTCTACGGTCCTTGGATCAATGAAGGAGGTAGAAAGAAAAGGAACCACCCCGACCCTAAGGCAAGTGTTGCCAAAAGGAAGGGGACACGTTAGGGGAAAGGGAAGGGTAAGGCTAAAGGGGAACCCAAAGAAAAGAAGCAAAAGGTAGCTAAAGATGATCCTTGTTTTGAGTGTGGTGAGGTAGGCCATTGGAAACGAAATTGTCCGGTCTATCTCAAAGAGTTGAGAGCCAAGAGGGATGCCGGGCAAACTCAGGTATGACTTTTATGATACATGTTGAGCTAAATGTTATTTCTTCTAACATATAGGTATTGGATACCGGATGTGGAACTCATTTGCAATTTGTTGCAGGGGTCAAAAGAAATAAGCGTTACAGAAAAGGGGAGATAGTCTCTTTATGGGTATGAGTAGAAGTTGAAGTTGAAGCTCAGTGGTTTGAAAGTTTATCTTAAAAAATTTTTGTATGCTCCTAGTTTGACTAGGAATATTATTCAGTTTCCCTTTAGACAATGTGGTTATGATTTCAAATTTGTTGACAATGATATCCATGTGTGTTTGCATCATGTGTTTTATTTTAGGCTATGCCTTGTAATGGTATCTATGCATTGGTTCATGATAACACAACATATGATAGCTCAATGTACCAAGCAACCACCAAAAAGGCTCAGATTAGATTTGAGTGATTCCTATCTTTGGCATTGTCGCCTTGGTCACATAAACAATAATCGTATGCAAAAACATCAAAAGAATGGTCTTTTAAAAAACTAATGAAAATGATTCATTTGATGTATGCGAGTGTTATTACAAGGTAAAATGACAAAGGCCCCTTTTACTGGGACTAATGAAAGGGCAAATGATGTATTAGGGATGATACATTCCGATGTATGTGGACCTTTAAACCAATAACTAGGAATGGTGAAAGATCCTTCATTACCTTTACCAATGACTATAGTCATTATGGTTATGTGTACTTATTAAGACACAAACATGAATCTTTTGAAATGTTCAAAATCTTCAAGAATGAAGTAGAAAATCAACTCAACAAATGGTCAAGATTCTTAGTACAGATAGAGGAGGTGAATACCTAGGTAGTGAATTTCAAGAGTATCTTAGAAGTTGTGGGATTGTCTCACAACTTACTCACCGGAAACCCATAACATATAGGTTTTTGAGAGGAGGAATTGGACTTTATTGGATATGGTTCGATCTATGAGGCCTAGAAGTACACTACCTCTATCATTTTAGGGTTTCACTTGCTCTCCGCGGCACGTATTTTAAATATGGCCCCAACCAAGAAAGTGGAAAGGACACCTTTCGAAGTATGGCATGGAAGGGTTCCATCATTGGGCTTATCCTAAGCAATACACTCAAAAACAAAAACTGGAAGCCCGATCCACTAAGTGATCTTCATTGGATATCCTAGAGATTGTATTGGATATTATTCTATGATCCAACAGAGAGAAAGTGTTTATTGCTCGAAAGTCAGAGTTCTTGGAAACTAAGTTCCTTTGGAAGGAAACTAGTGGAAGAACAGTGGAACTCGAAGAGGTTCAAGATTCATAAGACGATACACATTTGGTTGATACTAGCAATCAACATGAGGATGTTGAGAATGATCGTATGGATGATCAAGATACACAAAACATTTGCCAATCTGGTAGAACTAGTGTTCCTCCTTTGAGTATGGATTTTTTATGGATGGATGCTATCTGGTAGATTTCAGAAAGACCAACCACATACCATGATGCAATGTCAAAACCTGATTTTGACAATGGCATGAAGCCATGAACGTTGAGATGCAATCCTGTATGATAACCAAGTTTGGGAATTGGTAACACTGCCTCTTAAATTCAAGGTAGTTGGAAGTAGTGGGTTTTCAAGAAGAAAATGATAGCATGGAACTTGGATACTTATAAAGCTAGACTTGTAGCAAACGGTATCACTCAAACTCAAGGGGTGATTATGATGAAACTTCTCGCCTGTTGCAATGCTAAAGTCAATCAGGATATTGTTGGCCATAGCTGCATATTATGTCTATGAGATAGATGGCAAATGGATGCAAAACCGCTTTCCTTAATGGATATCTTGAGGAAGATGTCCCTATGGAACAGCCTGAAGGTTTGTTGATCCAAACATCCTAACAAGATATTTGGGTTAAAGAAGGTCAATCACGGATTGAAACAAGCATTGGGAAGTTGGAATCACCGTTTGATGAGGAAGTAAAGAAATTGGCTTCATCAAAACGTTGATGAAGCTTGTGTGTATAAGAAAGCTAGTGGGAGCATTACTACTTTCCTTGTTTATAGTCGATGACATTTTACTATTTTGGAACGACATTCCAACCATGGAAGGTGTAAAAGCTAGCTTGGAAGCTTTTTTCATTAAGGATCTTAGTGAAGCCACCTATATTTTGGGAATAACGATCTATAGGGATAGATCAAGGCGGTGGATAGGTTTAAACCAAAGTACATACATTGAAAAAGTCTTGAAAAGGTTCAAGATGGAGAATTCTAAGAAAAGTTGGTACTATTCAAAGGGGACTATATTGAGCAGTCTCAATGCCCTAGTTCAAAGGTTGAACAAGAAAGAATGAATGAGTCCCATATGCATCTGCTATAGGATCCATCATGTATGCAATGATATGTACTCGCGTGGACGTGTATATGCTCTAAGCATGACAGTAGATATCAACAGAATCCTAGCAATAGTCATTGGATGGTGTTAAGAGTACTTTGAAATACCTTAGAAACACTAAGGATATGTTCTTAATATATGGATCTGGTAAGGAGGAGCTCGTTGTAAAGGTTTACACGGATGCGAGTTTCCAAAACTGATCGAGATGATTCTCGATCACAGTCAGGATATGTCTTCATTATGAATGGAGGAGCGGTCTCTTGGAAGAGCTCAAGCAAGATGTAGTGGATTATCTACAACAGAATCTGAATACATTGCCGCTACATTGCAGCTCAAGAAGTGCATGGCTAAGGAAGTTCATTGCTGATTAGGGTTGTTGCTACTATCAAGGACCCCTAGAGATCTTTTGTGCACAACGAGGGTACGATTGCTCAAATCAAGGAACCTCGTGCTCATCAAAAGACTCGGCACATTGAACGAATGGTTCAACACAAAAGGGATGAAGTTGAAAAGGGAAAGATATGTATTCTCAAAGTTCATACGATCAAAACATTGCGGATCCATTCACGAAGCTCCTAGATAGGTCAAAACATGAAAGTCATACTTGTGCCTTAGGACTTCGATAATCTAGTGATTGGATTTGATCAAATTTTGTATTTGGATATCGGAGCTTATGTTATTTGACTTAATTATATGGTCATAATTTCTTTGTTTCTTCCATTCTAGCATGTTTTAAATCCATGAATAAGTAGTTATTCTAAACGGCCGTAGTCAATCATACTTGGGGGAACAACTATGAATGTAAGAATATAATGAACTTGGATTGGTTGATATTCATAAGGTATGAATATAGAGCAAGAGGTTGCACCAAGGTTCATTGATATCTATGGGATATAGAATTGGACTGACCCGCACTCCATTATTTCCGCGTAGAATCTTATGATTAGTCATAAGGAGATATTGAGTAAATGCGAATATCATTTTATCCTCAGACCTGAGATACAAATTGGGTCATGATATCACCAAGTATCGTTACTTTGACTTAGTACGTTGTTGTTCGAAACATGGGCAGTTACATAAGGCTAGGTTCAGATATGATATAAGGTGATTGTAGAGGACGTATGTAGTCCAAGATGGAATTTGTCCTCTTATTCGTTGAGAGTTAGATATCTAAGGCCTGTTTAAATTAGATCATCAGAGAATGACAATTTGTGTCTCGGATTTAACATGACATCTATGACAAAAGGATCGATGATTAATTCACCTAAAACATTTCAAGTATGGTACTTGAAGGAGATGATGTTATGAATGGCACCTAGTCATACGTATTAAGGGTAGAAACCGTGGTTTGGCGGTATTTACTGCTTGCATCAATCTTCTATGAATCTTGTGCAAGTGGAAGATTGTTGGATCTTATATGCCATTAAGAACATAAAAGATTGATGTGGTAGTACGTTATGATCCAAGTTGGTCATACCCAATAAAAAGCCAAACAAACACCAATAAATATTTATTCGTAGATTAAGATCATACAAATAAATTAACACCAATTTAGAAAATGAGTTTTTCTCAATCATTGCTTTTGTAAAGAAACAACATATGTGAATAATTTGTTCATGAGAAGTTATTTGTTTCATTATTTAAGTTAGTTAAACAATGACAAATACAAGTGTGTTAGTGTTATAAAATTAAAAAGGGGTTTTAATTTATAAAACAAAGGGCTAAGAGTGATATTTTATAAAGGAAATAAAATGGGGAACCCAATTTTATTAAAAATTTCCGCCGCCCCTTGGGCCTAGGGACTCCCCCTTTTAGTCTTGGCTTTTGCAAGATTAAGACCACTCTTACACACTTTTCATCTATTACACTTTCTCCTACACACACTCAAGCTAGATTCCTCTCTCCCTTGGCTGAAAATAAGTTTGTGAGCTGAAAAATTCAGCTTTGCTTGGAGTTTTCAGATCTACAAGAAGAGAAGAAAGTTGGTTTTTACTACCTAGCAAGAAGGTTTCTTGGAAGGGCTTGTGGGTATCAACTCTTGAGGTCTTCTACGTGAAGATTTAGCTTTAAATCATCATCTTCCCTCTTCATCACGAGTTCTAGGAGATAGTATATGATGTTTTGAATGGTTGTTGATAGCCTGTCTTTCATATAAAGATCCTTGTTAATGGGTTTTGTTTTTACACATGTATTTGATGTATAAATTAACTAATCTTAAAATGCTTTTTTGATTATTACTCCGCTATGTTTTTGACATTTAATGGTTAATATATGACTTGATAAACATGTATAAACCCAACACCTGATCCTCAGAAAACATCCCCAAAGTATTAGGGGATGGAGCTTTGTTGGATGTGCTCTATCCTCACCCAAATCCAAGACTCTCCTCAGGTCGTCTTCCCTGATATCAATATCTGTACGAAATAGATCTCGAATATTGTGGGGCTCAACGGACCGGTCAACTGTGGCATTTTCCCAGAAAGCCTGCTGATCGATCGGGTATGGTATGCATGTGGTAGAAATGGCCTTGTAGATCCTTGATCTACACTACATCTAGATGAGAACAAATGTTGTGCTTGGTGCTCATTGTCCATCTCTCAGCCATATTGCTGCAACACAAGGAACATATACATTAGATCTATTCGTAAGAGATAACAATTGAATTTTAGTTGATTTTGATCAACTGGTTCAATCATGAGATTGAACATTCAACTGAGTTCATCGTACGATTGAGCCAGCGATTGAACTTAGTCCTATGCTATGCATGTGTTGAGTCAGTCATGCGACTGAATCACGATTGATCACTCGTGAGATTGAATCATGTGCCTGGCTTAATCGGCGACTAAGGTTCATATGCGTGTCTATTCGCATCTTGCACTGTTCGACACCATAAATTTGAATCTTTGTCAAAATGTTACATTAACACCTCGGTCTAGATTCATTACGTTAGAAGGGACTCGAAATAGCAATTAGTGTCATTTAATCAACGTTTGTGTCCATTTAAGTGGTCTATTTAGGATCTGGTCCCGCTTTTTGATTTAACAATTGCGGGTATTGTGGGTCGATTAATCTTCATTTGACCCGATTTCAGTTTCAAAGTACCTGAAGATGAATAGGATATCAGTTAGTATCACAATCGGAGAGTAATCACAATAATATAAATTTTGAGAGTTTTTGAAGGTCGCGGAGGGTAAAGACGACTAACCCCCTTTTATACTGATTTTAAGTTTCAGTTGTGCCACGGAACCATATGCATGATTCATTTATGCGACTGGTGTTCAGTGGTGTGACTGACTCAGAATCCTTCATCCAGTCGTACGATTGGTTCATTCTTGGGACCCAATTGCATAGTGACCCATACTCTGGTCCAACGTGTGATTGGCTCATACTTATGGTTCAAAACGTGCGATTGGCTCATACTTATGATTCAACGTGTGGTTGGGCTCATACTTATGAGTTTGGACTTGATCATTTCCATACACTCAAAATTTAACTTTTGATATATAACATTATGACCAATGATCACTCAGACATGACCTTTTTAACATAAAATCGTTTGATCACCTCAGACGTGATCCTTTTAATTGAGAGCCAATTGGTCACCTTAGACGTGATCTTTTTAATTTGTGGTTCACAGAGTTCATCTAGCTATATAGTCCGACATCAACCCAAAGAAGATAACGCAAGCAGAAAATAACTTGAATTAAAGCAAAACAGACATATTTTTGTGTTTTTGGTTTGAGGTGGATTGAAACCTTTTAAAAATCATCTAACCGATTTTTCCTCCTGAGCTGCACAAAATCAATTTATATTTATCATTTCCGGAAAGATTCATATGGAATCATACAAGTTTATGATAATCATTTGGGACCTTTTGTATGTACTTGGATACTAGATTCTTATTTGTCTGAGACTCAATAGCACTTGTAGAAAATCATACTAGAGCTGTAAGATGCACACAAGGATTTTGATTGTCGAGTGTTGTAGCCGCGATGATTTTCAATATATTTGTCCACTTAAATCCATACATAGATTTTTGACTCCCATTGGTAATGAGTTAGTTTTATTATTTCAACAAACATTTGTGGATCCCACACTTATATGGTAATCAACATTCCTCTGGAGATTTTTGAGCGGGCTCGGGTATTTGACAAGAAGAAACTATTCTAAGAGCTTTCAAAGAGATTCCAAGCCTCAGGTCAGTGCCATCGCACATCAAAGTGGCGCAAACAATAATGAATTCTAGAATACTTAAGTTATGCTTATCCTCAGGTCATTGCCATCACACAACAGAGAGGCACACAATCTATCTTCTAGTTAGAGCACTTTTTTCATTTGATCATAACGCACCAACAACATTAGTCTTTAGCTTGATTGTGCTTAATATTTTTTTCACGTGCTTTGCTCATTTTTACGGTCATCCGCACACATTTATGGCATTTATTTTGCTCGTCGCCCTTTATTGGAAATGCGTTGATTGTGTTACCAGGGATAGATGAAAACCCATAGTAAGTTGAAAAAATTAGTTTTAATTTGATTCACCAATGAAGTTTCCTCGTCTATTGTGTTGAATCTACCAACACATCATATAATAAACTAGCAACTCCTAGGCCTACTTTTTAAATGTTATCTCAGTAGCAGACTATTTACTATCATTTTTTCCTTTATTTTGCTTAGACTTCTTAGACTTGTAATTTTAATATAGCATTTTGATTATTTAATCTTTTTGATGTCTCAAACAATTAGTTCCATGTGTACTATCAGTTTCCATAATTTTTGAATCAATATCATAGATTTGATTTCTTTGCTTTTAGCTCATCTGCCCACCCCATTTTTTAAGTAATTAAATACTGAAGCTAAACTATTCTACCCTTAAAATTCTAAAACCGCAATTGTTTTTGTGTTTTTGGATTTTGAAAGACAGGAAAATAAATTAAAAAATAAGAAAAAATGTTGGACTAAGAACTCGATTCTTCTGGAATCACAACATGTTTCTCTTTCACGCCATTGACCTCCAAAAGATAGAAAACCCGAGGTTTGTCAAAAGCTTTTGTGTAGAGGTCGGTGCGTTGAAAATCTGTTTTAATTTTAACAACATTGACAAATTTCTTTTTAAAACAGTCACGTATAAAGTGATATTTAATACTGATGTGTTTTATTTTTGGATGTTGGACCGGATTTTTAGTGACAGCTATCGCAGCAGAATTATCAACAAAGATAGGGGTGTTAGAAAATTTCAAACCATAGTCTCACATTTGCTGTTTAATCCAAATGATTTGTGAACAGCAACTGGTAGCAGCAACATATTCAGCTTCACATGTTGACAGAGCAACAGATGTCAGCTTCTTACACTGCTATGTCAGCTTCTTACCATGCTAGGTGACTAAGCGTCTTCTAAAGAACTGACATCTTATTGATGTTGCTTTTAATTTATCTTGCAACCACCATAGTCCGAGTCACTATACACTGTAAGCTCGAAGTCATCATCATGAGGATACCACAACCTGAGTGTTGGAGTACCCTTCAGATACAAAGATCCTTTTACAACCCTGATTAGATGATTCACTTTTTGCTTAGCCTGATATCTGGAACAGAGACATGTGGTGTACATAATATCAAGACGAAAGGCTTTGAGATATATCAGAGATCCGATCATTCCTCGGTACATAGTGGCATCTATGAGATCACCATTTTCGTCGGGTGCCTATCGTAGTTCGTGGTAATGGAGTCCTAGCAATCTTTGCATTCTCCATGCCAAACCAACTAAGGATATCTCCTACATATTTGGACGGATATAGGGAAATTCCATTTGTGTTTTGGTCCACCGGTACCCCAAGAAAGAACTTCATCTCTCCCATAGCACTTATCAGAAACTCAGAGTCATCTTAGTCGAATTCTTTAACAATGCCTCATTTTTGGAACCGAAGATTATATCATCCACATAGATTTGTAAACCAGTATTAAATCACCATCTTTCTCTGTTGATGAACAATGTGAAGTCAATAACCCCTCTAACAAAACATGTTTCTACAGATGATAGAGAGTTTCTCATACTATGCTCTAGGGCTTCATGATGCCCTGTAAAGAGCCTTGCTTAGTTTGTTGGACCAAAAGAACCATGACCCAGATCAGAACAACCTCTAAGTCCCACATATAATCACAACAACTGCTGAAGCTTAATCAAGTTCGACAAGTGCTGAAACTGACAGGATCAGTGATCACAAGTTTGATGTTTATCAGAATGTAAGCAGCGGAATACACAAACGAATTAGACAAATTGTAGCAAGCAAACATATATGTAAGCGTTAAGATCGCATACGGTTATAGGGAGAGAATGATTTCTGATTTCTAGGAATGTTTATAGATGGAGAATATTTCTAATCAAATCAATCAAACATTCCATTCAATTGCTCATATCGCTCAATGATTACAATGGGTTGTCACTCCTTATATAGAGTGCAACAGTCACTGCTGTTATCACGGAAAGTGACAACTGGCAGATCCAATACAGAAATAACTAAATCTTAACAACTACTGAATGTTCACAACTACTGAGAACATATCAGCAAGTTAAGTACAAAATATAAACTACTGAAACTACAACGACTGAAGAACAAGCTCTTCAGTCGTTTTACAAAACTACTGAAACATAAAACATAAAACTACTGATATCACAACTACTGAAGAAGTACTCTTCAGCAGTTGTGACAAACTACTGAGGCTTCAGTACTTGGTCTTCAGACTTTGACCTTCAGGCGTTTCATCAGCTGATGACTTCAGTAGATATCATCAGCTGATGTCTTCAGTCTTTGTCTTCAGACTTTGTACATCAGTTGTTGATCTTCAGTACTTGTGAACTCTTCAGCTGTTGTACTTCAGTACTTTGGTCTTTCAGCTTCAGCACTTGTGTTCTTCAGCTGTTGTACTTCAGCACTTGGTTTCTTCAGCTGTTAAGGTCTTCAGCACTTGATCTTCAGCTGTTGAAGTCTTCAGTACTTGTCAAACTACTGATGAGGCTTTCAGCAGTTGTTGTGATACCGTGTGGGACTTAGAGATTTTCTGATCTTGGCTCATTGGTTCTTTTGGTCCAACAAACTCCCCCTAACCAATGCAGCCAAAACCTCTAACTTATTTAAACTCCCACTTATTGATGGCAAAAATGTTGGTCTTTTTCCTTCTTGATCAGTAGAGAAGATGACCCATGTACGCTCCGGCCTGGGAAGAACCTCAAATATTTGTTTGGCAGAGTATGAATGGGAACTCTGTTTTGGGGAACTGGACACAGAGTTGTTATCCCATTCATGAGATTCACTTCCCCATAATGAGTCTGTATGACTCACGGACATAGGCCTCAAGGAGAACAATTTGTTCCTCTTGAGAGAGTTCTTCAGCTCCTCCTTCGAAGAAGAACTCTGGACCATAGTACTCTGATAAGTACTTCATGGTCCTGCCATTTTTCAGCTCCACCGTAGTTACCTCCCTGTATACAAATTCATCCGGATGGTTGCCTTCAAGGAGTAACTGGAGCTCATTCTTTTGGATGTCTTCAAGCTTTTTGTATAACAACCCCTTCTTAATCATCTTGTTTTCTAGTAAGGCTTGAGGTGTCTTCTTTGCTTGGTGAGCTTTCTTGAATTCATCAATGATTTCCCAGGGTGAGACTACAACGGCCAGCATGATGGTAGATTCTATTGTTTTTCGTACTTGGCCGTTGTATCTGTGTGGGATAGTTCTTTTATGGATTCTAGAACTCACCCTGGGGTCTGGCCATACTCTCACTCTCTCCCTCTGATACTGAAAGGTGTGTCTGAGAGTGTACAGCCTTTGAGCATGCCCTTTCATGGCTTGAATAGATGATGACTGAGGAAATTCCTTGTCAACCATCTTCAACAGTTGCTCATCGTGCTGTTTCTGCTGTTCTTCTTCTTCTATCTTTACTCTGACCATTTCCCTTTGAGAGTCGGGTGTGATCATGGATTGACTCTGGGGCTTTGGTAGCTTCAGAACAGCAGAGAGTGGCAGACTATCATCTTCATCCTCTTCTTCTTCTACTTCTTCTAGCCTCAACACCCTTCTCTTCTTCTTCTTGGTGCATCATCGGCTGTTGGTTTAGAGGGTGAGGGAATTGGTTTTGTGGGTTGTGGTTTTGGTAGTTTTGATGTGGGAATGTTGACAGGCTGTTCTAGCATTTTGATGTGAGTTTGGCTTTTGACTGTTTGGCTAGTTCAGTCCTGCTCCCAGCACCAGCTTCATTTAAAACTTCAACAATTAACCTTTTGTATATTCTTCAGACGAACAGATCTTGGTGGTTATTGCCAAGATACTGTCCCTGGACCAAGCTTTGATCTCGATCAATGATCTCCAAGATGTTTTGCTATAAATCTGATCATGATCTCCAGCCTTTCTCTTTCTGACACATCATAACTTGACCATCTTGATTGGATTTCTTCAATCTCTAGTCTTCTGATCTCAGAATCAGTTTTCAGTGTCATGGCCTTGCCTAAACAACTGATCAATGATGTTATCCTTGATCTGCTGTGTTCGGCATCAGCCTCTTTCACCATCAGCTCCAAGGCTTTCTCTTTTTCATCCTTCTTCTTTTTCTTGTATGTGACATGAAAGTCTTTTGAACTTTCAGTCACTTTCTCCATGGTAGCCTCCTCCTTCTCTTTTTCCTTCTCTTTCTCAGTCTCCTCAACCAACTCCTCTTTTCCACTACTGTCTCTTCTGTTTCTTTCTCCTTCTCTTTCCTCTTTCTTTTACCTTTCACTGCTGATCTCCCCCTTTTTGGTGCATTGGTTGCAGGGAATTGAGTAGCAGAAAGTTGTTTGCTCAGAACATTCTCCACCAGGGTTGTAAGACAGAAGAAAGTCTCTCATCAACAGTTTTGATCACCAATTCAGTTAGCTGTGGGGTGATGAGAGATAGGGGATTTTGAAGGATAGCAGCCAGTTGCTCAGGGGGGTTCTGTCCCTGAGGAATGGTGCCAGAAACAGAGGCAGGTGGCTGAGATTTTGTGAGTGGTTGTGTGTTTAGGAGACCTTCAGAGGAAGGTGCCATCTGTTGGTTGATGTGGTGGCAGATGGTCTTACTCCTTGAGAGAGTTGGTCAAGTAGGTTTTGCAGTCTACTGACTTCCTCCTCTAGGATCGTGTTCTGGGCAAGAACATCATAGAAGAAGCCAGGTCATCATCAGCATATGCTGAATCACCTGACCTCCTGCTTGTAGCAGGATATACATGCTCTGGGTGTAGACCAGATGTAGCATGTGCCCCTTTGTCTTGGAACTGGGGACTTCCCCTCAGGACGTTGTCCTTCATCGCTGTTGCCTCTGGTGAGGTCTTAGTTATGTTACCAACCTCAGTCTGATCATTTGCTGATTCAGAAGATTGGCAGCCTCACCAGAAGTTCTTATCTCCTATCACACCAGGAGATAGAACAGTTAAACCCCTGTGCTGTGGGTTCTCAGGTGCACTGTATTCCTCCCCTCAATTGTAGAGGTATTCCCAGTGGTAGTGGTTTCTGGGGAGGGGGTGAGGAGTGCAATTGAGTCAGCACTTGTGCAACTATTAAAGTTGGGCTGTGAGGGGCGGTTGGTTGGGGTACAGGGGAAGAAGCAGTGTGCACCTGGGGTGGATGGTGCTCTTCAATGGCAATCTCCTCAAGTGAGGAAGATCCCAGATAAGTAGGTGCCCCTTGGGTTGCTGCAGGCTCCTGTTGAGAGGAAGCCTGAGCGGCTGTAGCTGGAGGAGTCATGGTATCCACTAGGGGGTTTGGACTAGTGGATATATCCTGCGTTTGTTGTGCAGGAGCATCCTCAGGGGACTCAATTCCCTGAGTAGCCTTTTTGGGTTTCTTTTTGGTGGGTTTGGTGGGGACATTGGATTTGGAGGTGGTGGCTGTGGGTTCCAGCTGCGTGGGTTTTCGCAGCTTGGCAGCCATTTTTAGTGTCCGGTCAGGTTGTGCCGGAGTATACTTCTGGCAAAACAGCCGTAGCAGGGACTCCCAAGCCAACAAGTCCCTCAGCATTAAGCTGGTCTATTATAATGGCCATGATGAACCGTGGATAGAGTATCCAACGGTTGGCAGTTAATTTTTGAGCCATATCTTTGAGCTCTGAAAATATTAATTCGGAAAAGTTCAGTGGTTGTTGCTCAAGGATAGAATACAATACCTGCTGCCATTTGGTGGACATTTGATCCCAAGACGATGTCTTAGGGGCCAAACATACATTGACCATGTGAAAGATCAGGCGCTCAGCGTCATTGAAGTGTTTCTTCATAATGGTTGTGGCACTGAGATCACCTTGATATCCATGCTGAGCAAATGATAGATCTATGGTGCCCTTTGGATATCCAGCAGGAGAGGTAGCATCACTCAGGTGAAGAATTTTTCGGATTGTTGCAGGAGTAATCACTACTTCTTTGTTGTTGACTACCGACCGGAGGGATCGTGTGTTGCTCTCCTCAGTTGTAACATTAACGTTCATCCAAATTGGTTCAAGGATTCGGCATGTAAAACGGGGTTCAGAAGGAATGCCTTGTTGTATGGGGACTGAACCATAAGATCGATAGCATTATCGAACTTAGTCCAGATCGGCGATTTTGTGAGGTAGGCAACACAGTTGTGTCGCGGTTTAATTTGCAAAGACGCCATGGAAATTTGTTGGAGAGGAACGTTAGGTTTGAAGAAGATGAAGTATGGAGAGCTCAGGTTAAGGGTATTATAGGGTACGGGTGAGGAAATGACTGAAGGATGTGGTGTTAGTCATCAGTAGTTTTAAACGACCGTTGACATGGTATTATCCTTTCAGACGTTGAAACAGCTGAAGTCGCGGTGTTAGGCATCAGTAGTTTAGAAAACTACTGAAGACCGTGGTTTTGACTTCAGGTGATTGAAACAACTGAGGACATGGTGTTTGTCATCAGTAGTTATGAAACTACTGAAGACAGTGGTTTTGTCATCAGCTGTTGTAAACAACTGAAGACTTGGTATTGGTCATCAGTAGTTATAAAACTACTGAAGACGTGGTTTTGCTTCAGTTGTTTAAAATGAAACAGCAGTGGTACAAACGACTGAAGGGAATTTCTCTTCAGCTGTTTTCGTCAATTCTTAGCTTTTCAGCTGTTTCAAACTATCCTCAACACATTCATCAGTCTTTATGGCTGATTTCAGTTGTTTCATAGGACATCAGTACTTATCTGTTTTTACTGATTTCAGTAGTTATGACTACATCAGTAGTTGTAACTACTTCAGTAGTTTAGAGCAGATGAAGTACTTTGAGTACTTGTGAGAACTTTAGCCTTCAGTAGTTATAAAACTACTGAGGTTAAAAGAGCTCATCAGTACTTATATGTGACAGGCACTCATGATCATCAATATGAATTACTGAGATCATCAGTAGTTGTCACCTATTCTAGCTGCAGCATACCAAGCCTTAACACCAGGTTTTGGAAAGTTGAACTATCCAAAGGCTTAGTAAAAATGTCTGCAAGCTCATCAGCACTGGGCACAAACTTAGGATCAATCAGACCTTTTTCAAAACAGTCTCTTATAAAATGATGTCTGATCTCTATATGTTTGGTCCTAGAGTGCTGGACTGGATTTTTGACAATGCAAAGAGCTGAAGCACTATCCATTAACAATGGAGTCTTAGTCTCTGTAATGCCATAATCCAAAAGTTGGTTTTGAAGCCAGAGTACCTGAGATGTACAGCTTGCAGCAGCAATGTACTCTGCTTCCGCAGTGGATGTAGCAACTGAGGTCTGTTTCTTGCTCTGCCAAGAAATCAAGCAGTTGCCTAGGAATTGGCATCCACCAGAAGTTGATTTCCTGGTCAACTTACACCCTGCATAGTCACTGTCAAAAAAGCAACTAATTTACCAGAATGGTTGGTAGAATACCATAAACCTAGAGATGGAGTGCCTTGCAGATATCTAAAGATCCTCTTGACTGCAATCAGATGAGACTCTTTAGGTGCAGCCTGAAATCTAGCACAAACACATGTAGCAAACATAATATCTGGTCTAGAAGCTGTTAAATACATCAAGGACCCAATCATACATCTGTAAAGTGTTTCATCACCACTTTACCTTTCTGATCTGAGTCCAGTTGTGTGGTGCTGCTCATGGGAGTAGAACAGGGCTTACAGTTTTGTAAATCAAACTTTTGCAAAAGATCTTTTGTATATTTGGATTGATGAATAAAAATTCCATCAGCCTTTTGTTTGATTTGCAACCCCAGAAAGAACTGTAATTCTCCCATGGCACTCATTTCAAACTTCTGTTGCATCAACTTTGTAAAGGCATCACACAACTTTGGATCAGAGGATGCAAAAATGATATCATCTACATAAATTTGAACAAGTAGATTATGCTGCCCAGCTTTCTTAATAAATAAAGTCTTGTCTATGGAGCCTCTAGTGAAATTGTTTTCCAGAAGAAAGTTTGATAATGTCTCATACCAGGCTCTGGGAGCTTGTTTTAACCCATAAAGAGCTTTATCAAGCTTATACACCCAATTAGGATGTTTGTTGTCCTCAAAGCCTGGAGGTTGACATACATAACCTCTTCTTTAACTTTTCCATACAAAAATGCACTTTTGACATCCATTTGAAAAACTTTAAGTTTTTGATAAGCAGCATAAGCTAAAAACAATCGAATTGCTTCCAGTCTGGCTACAGGGGCAAAGGTTTCATCATAATCAATACCTTCTTCTTGTGCAAACCCCTGAACAACCAGTCTGGCCTTGTTCTTAACAATAAGCCCATTTTCATCAGTTTTGTTCCTAAACACCCATTTAGTGCCTATTGCACACTTACCTGGAGGTAGAGGAACCAGTTCCCACACTTGCTGTTTCTTGAACTGAAGAAGCTCAAGCTGCATGGCATCAACCCATCCATTGTCCTTTAAAGCAATGTGATAATTCTTTGGCTCTTGCTGACTGATGAAGAGCATAGAAGCAGAAATTTGACAATTGACTTCTTGTTGATACTCCAGCAGTGATATCACCAATGATTTGAGACATGGGGTGATTCTTCAGATCTTGATACACAATGAGATCTGTGCAAGTGTTTGTAGCCGGTTCAGCAGCAACAGATGGTGATGGTGAATCATTTCCTTGAAACCAATCAGTGGATGGTAATTCAAAGGAAGTTGAATTCGAAGAAATCTCATCAGCATTTGTTGTGGATGGTGCTACTGCTAGGCGCTACAGGAACATCAGGTCTAGTTGACTCAGGCAGCTGATCACTAAACCTGAAGAGGTGAGTACTGCAATCATCATCATCATCAGCAGTACCACCAGGTGGTGAACTGTTGACAGGAGCAACAGCAGGAGTTTGATAAGGAACATATTGCAGTATGTCCAGATCAAATAACTCCACAGGACTTTGTGGAATCTTGTCCTTTGGAGATTCATTAAACTTAACATGTAGAGTTTCTTCAACCATCTTTGTTCTGCAGTTGAAGACTCTGTATGCTTTGCAAGTAGATGAATAACCAACAAAGTATCCTGCATCCACCTTAGGATCAAATTTGTGGAGTTGATCCTTTGTGTTGAGAATAAAACAGGGACACCCAAATGCTTTGAAAAATGAAATCAGTGGAGCCAAATGATGGAGAACTTCATATGGAGTCTTCATCAACCTCTGATTTACTAAAACTCTATTTTGCACATAACAAGCTGTGTTGACAGCTTCGGCCCAAAAGGTCAATGGCAAACCTGAGTCAGCCAGCATGGACCTTGCAGCTTCAATGAGGGTCCTGTTCTTTCTCTCCACTACTCCATTTTGTTCCGGAGTCCTTGGAATGCTGAACTGCCTTTTGATTCCCTTTGAGAGATAGAAGTCATCAAGTGTATGATTTCTGAACTCAGTTCCATTATCACTCCTCCTATACACTTGACTGGAAGGGAATACTGCTTCTCAATGTACAGCACAAAGTGGATAATCTTCTGAGCAGCCTCATCCTTTGAATGTAGAAAGAAAGTCCATACAAATCTGGAGTAATCATCCACAATTACCAGACAGTATTTCTTCTTTGCCATGCTCATTACTCTCACAGGACCAAATAGATCCATATGCAGTAATTGCAAGCAGGCAGTGGACTTGGACACTTCAATAGGAGGAAATGAGACCTTGTGCTTTTTCCTTTTAAACAAGCAGTGCAAGTTTCATCACAGTGGAACTCCTTTATTGGTAAGCCTCTGACTAAACTATTGTGGCTAAGCTGATTCATGTTTTTGAGATTAACATGACCAAGCCTCCTGTGCCATAGTTTAGATTCTTGAAAAGAGGCTTTGGAAAATAGGCAAGGATTGCCTTTGAGATCTATCTTCTTAGAAGATCTAAGGCATACACTCTTCCTGTCCTGTTGGCTTTCAGGAGAGTGTGATCATCCAACACCTTGTCAATCAATGGCAAAACTTTGGATGACAGAATCCTACAGTTTTGACTTGTGAAAAGGGCAACATGGCCTTTATCACACATTTGACTGACACTCAAGAGGTTGTACTTGAGATTTTCCACATGATTAACATCATCAAATTTGATTTCTCCATTGGAGACAAAGCCCTTACCGATGATGTAACCCCTAGCATCATTGCCAAAAGACACAAATCCCTTCTTTCCTTGAGAGTAGTCATGAAGAAGAGAGATGTTCCCAGTCATGTGCATGGATCCCCCACTGTCTACATACCAGATGCTATTTTGGCATGTTGAAGAACCCTGCAATAATAAACAATCAGTTAGTTTGAGACCCAAACCTTTTTGTTTTTGGCCTGGTCTCATCAATAGATGGTAAACTAGCATGTTTATTTGTAACAACAGCCTGAGAGGAAGAAGATGGTGCAGAAGAGGAGTCCTTTGGCTTAGACCTCCTTTTCTGTGGTTTCAACATAGGAGAATCTAGTTGGTTAACTCTACCCAACAGATGTTGTACCATCATCACCAGCTGTGTCTGATTTTGTGATAAAGCTTTCAGCTCATCAGACACATTGCTAGTGGAGTTAGATAAGGTCCTATGTTGCACCTTCTTCTTTTGAGCACCCTCAGCTGTCACCTGTTTAACTCCTTCCTTTTTGAATTGCTTTAAGGACTTAAGGGTTACAGGATTTGATGTTGCTGATACAAATGTGGTCTCAAACTCATTTTTCATTTTTACCATTTTCTCATTAATTTCTTCCTTTTGTTTGAGTTTGGAACCTCTTTTGTACCACAATCATCTGTAAGATGATTGAACAAACCACATACTTCACATGGTTTCTTCTTCATCTTAGGTTGATCATCAACTAAAGATGGTGAATGAGACTTGTTCTTCAATGCTTTGGAAGCATTGGTTGCTTTCTTGACAGCATCTTTAGTAGTCTTCAAACCTTTTCTACTGCCAGTTTTCTTCTCTTCAGTACTGACAGCAGTTGAAGTTTGAACTTCAGGAGTTGAATCCTGCTCTCCAGTCCTTTCAGGACCTTCAGGATTGACTCCTGAGTTGATCAACTTATTGATCATGTGAATGTCAGCATTTGGACCATCAACATCAGCTGATAGGTTCAAAGAGGACTTGATACTGACTGCTACTTCTGATTGTGCTGTATCAGAAGGTAGATCACATGACTTGATGGATTGGTTATCACTCTCACCATCAGATTCTACCTCTGCTCTTGGGGTAAAATCTGTAGGTGGAGCAGTGATTGTATTGATAACCAATTCCAAACTTCACATTTGAAGCAGATTGCTTACTAAGAAGCATTTCAAAACCTTTGCATGATTGTACCCATCTATCACACTCGACCTGGGTAACTGCAAGGGTTTCTTGAGATCTTTGTACTTCTCTAGAAGTACATCTTCTCTAGCCTTATCATCAATTATTTTGCAATTCAGTTTAAAATCTCATCATTTTTATCTTTGAGCACAAACTCAAACTCAGCTTTGTTTTTGGAAATTCTTGTTCTAGCTCAATGTTCTTATTAATTAAAGCTACATTTGC
Organism: Flaveria trinervia; assembly: GCA_025506515.1. Taxonomy (NCBI): domain Eukaryota; kingdom Viridiplantae; phylum Streptophyta; class Magnoliopsida; order Asterales; family Asteraceae; genus Flaveria; species Flaveria trinervia. The sequence continues at coordinate 56,636,457 of CM046448.1, read as the reverse complement.
TTCTCTAATGGAAGCAAATGCTGCTATGCATTGTTCAGAACATAATTTGGCTTTTGCCTCAGAGGATACCTGTGATACCTGAGGTGTAGAGGCATTGGAAGATGAAGTATCAGCAGACTCCAAAGCCATAAGAGCTAGATTCCCAAAGGGACTGTCACCACCATGTTGACCAGCACCTGAGAACAGTTGATCATGACCAGACAAGTCATCTGGTAAACTGCTCCAGTCAACAACTCCTGGGGTGAAGAAGCTGTGTTGTTGAGATGAAGGTTGTTGATGAGATGGGAAGGCTGAGGTTCTGGTAATGCATGAGGTTGTGGTGTCATAGGAACTTGAACTTGACTTGACTGTGGCATGTAATAACAAGGGTACTGATAAGGCATTTGACCCTGAGGAAAAAAATGCCGGAGATTGTTGTTGAGGATGATGACTAGATGTGACAGGATGTTGCCCTCTGTTTTGTTGACTGTTGCCAGGAAAAGTCACAAAGGGTGCAGTAGAGTTTGATCCAGTTGATCTACACTCTCTTGCAAAGTGTCCAAGCCGTTGGCATTTGTGACACCTCAACTTGCTCTTGTCAAAACCAACTTTGGTTTTGCCAGAGAGTCCTGGGAATTTTCTTCCAGTTCTTTTGTAGAACTTCTGAGATCTGATATTTATCAAGGCCATTTGGCTCAAAATATCCATCTCTTCTAAGTCATCATCAGCAATCCCCTTGAGATCATCCATATGAAACATAAATTGTCATTATTACCTCCAGTAACTGACCATCAACACTTACAAATGCAGAATTAGAAGTGCTCGAAGAGAAATTAATATGCTCATCATCTGGCATTCAGATGAAGCATATTCTGACTCATGACCCACCAAGGCAGTGTTGCCTTGAATAAAGTCTTCAGTGAGCTTTCCAGATGAAGACAGCTTTCTCTTCTGTTCTATCTCTCTCTCAAAAGTGAGCATTTCCCATGGAGTTGGGTGAGAGATAGTTTGTCCAAACTTGCACTGGAGCGTAGGACAATAGTATATGTGTCCCATCTCTCAGGCAGTGATCTGAGAAATCTGTTATTCATCTGAATATTGGTGTATTCAAGTTTGACCATTTTTAGTTCAGAGATCAAACAAGAAAACCGCTCATATTGTTGAGTCAGTGTCTCACCCTTTCTATGAGAGAATGTCTCATATTGTTGGGCAAGAATTTCTCTATTATTTGCCAAGACCTCATCTGTTCCTCCAAATTGTTCTTTCAAAGCAATCCAGAGGTCATGGGCAGTTTCATGATGCATTAGCCCAGAATAGATTTCATTGGGCAAAGCCATGGCCAGAATTCCATGGGCTTTTGCATCAATCTCAAGCAACTTTTTATCCTCATCTGAGTATTGCTCCCTCCTCTTCGGAACCATTTGATTGGTTTCCGGGTTATTCACCATAGGCTTGTGTGGACCATGTACCACTGATGTCCAACACCCTGCGCTGTTAACAGACAGGTGATGGAGCATACGTCTTTGCCATATGTTATACTCATTCCTAACCAGCATAGGAGGCTTGGTTGAGGAACCAGTATTGTGAGGATCATTGGAGGGAGTGGTCATTTTCAGTTCAAAAACAGTTTAGTTCAAGTTTTAAAAAGTTTTAGACAAACCACAACAAACTCAATGAGAACCAAGAATAAGATCTCAGGATGAATGAGCAGAAATACAGAAAATTCAATCTCTATAACCGTTTCTTGCAAAAACAAAAGCTAATTCAATCAAACTTGGATCTTGAATAGCAGTTTCAATGATCAATTATTAGATCGATCAATGATTAACCTGCTCTGATACCATTTGACAGGATCAGTGATCACAAGTTTGATGTTTATCAGAATATAAAGCAGCGGAATACACAAACGAATTAGACAAATTGTAGCAAGCAAACATATATAAGCGTTAAGATCGCATACGGTTATAGGGAGAGAATATGAATTTCTGATTTCTAGGAATGTTTATAGATGTAGAATATTTCTAATCAATCAATCAAACATTCCATTCAATTGCTCATACCTCAATGATTACAATGGTTTGTCACTCCTTATATAGAGTGCAACAGTCACTGCTGTTATCACGGAAAGTGACAACTGGCAGATCCAATACAGAAATAACTAATCTTAACAAACTACTGAAATGTTCACAACTACTGAGAACATATCAGCAAGTTAAGTACAAAATATAAACTACTGAAACTACAACGACTGAAGAACAAGCTCTTCAGTCGTTTTACAAAACTACTGAAACATAAAACATAAAACTACTGATATCACAACTACTGAAGAAGTACTCTTCAGCAGTTGTGACAAACTACTGAGGCTTCAGTACTTGGTCTTCAGACTTTGACCTTCAGGCGTTTCATCAGCTGATGACTTCAGTAGATATCATCAGCTGATGTCTTCAGTCTTTGTCTTCAGACTTTGTACATCAGTTGTTGATCTTCATACTTGTGAACTCTTCAGCTGTTGTACTTCAGTACTTTGGTCTTTCAGCTTCAGCACTTGTGTTCTTCAGCTGTTGTACTTCAGCACTTTGGTTCTTCAGCTGTTAAGGTCTTCAGCACTTGATCTTCAGCTGTTGAAGTCTTCAGTACTTGTCAAACTACTGATGAGGCTTTCAGCAGTTGTTGTGATACCGTGTGGGACTTAGAGATTTTCTGATCTTGGCTCATTGGTTCTTTTGGTCCAACAACTCCAACAGCTGAAGATCAGTCTGAAGCTTCAACAGCTGAAGACTAAGTTGCTGAAGTTCAACAGCTGAAGAACACAGTGTTGAAGCTGAACAACGAAGTAACACAATACTGAAGCGAACAGCTGAAGAACACAAGTGCTGAAGCTGAACAGCTGAGAACACAAGTCTGAAGCTGAACAGCTTAAGAACACAAGTAATGAAGCTTAAGTTCAAAGTACTGAAGTACAACAGCTGAAGATTTACAAGTGCTGAGATCAACAACTGTGTACAAAGTCTGAAGACAAAGACTGAAGCATCAGCTGATGATATCTACTGAAGTCATTAGCTGGAAAACGTCTGAAGTTCAAGTCTGAAGATCAAGTTACGAAGTTTCAATAGTTTTGTCACAACAGCTGAAGAGTACTTCTTCATGTAGTTTTGATATCATAGTTTATGTTTTTACTTTTCAGTAGTTTTGAAAACGACTAAGAGCTTGTTCTTCAGTCGTTGTAGTTTGAGTAGTTTTATGTTTTTCAGTAGTTATAACAACTGATAACACTTACATTTTTGTAAGAGATGTCAGCTATTTTGACATCTTCAGTAGTTGTGTTTCATTGGAATAATTCTGTTAGATGTCACTATCAAGTGACATCAGCAGACGTCACATCTCTTTATAAGAGGTGTCGACCTAATTTGTAATTGTGACATTCCGTTACCACGAAAGCGAATATTGAATGAAATATATTTGCAGAAATTCTCTCTCTATAACCGTCTTTGTTCTTCATTGAATATCGTTTCGTTCTGTGAATCGGCTAATTCATTGTTAGAATTCCGCTGCTATACTCTCTAATCAATCAAACATAGATCACTGATCCTAACAGTGGTATCAGAGCAGGTTAATCATTGATCGATCTAGCATTGGTCATTGAAACTGCTAATTGATATGTGTGTTTGATTGAATTAGCGTATTCACAAGAACTGGTTATAGATTATGAATTTATGTCGCTTTCGTTCATTTATTTTGAGATCTTCTGGTTCAATTGGTTGTTGCGTTTTTTGTCTAAATCTGTTTTAGCTTAATCGATTTGATTGAATCTGAGATGACTACTCCTTCTAATGATCCTCACATACCAATTCCTCACCAAGCCTCCGATGCTAGTTAGGACCGAGTATAACATATGGCAACGAAGAATGCTTCATCACCTGTCTGTTAACAGGTCAGTTGTTGACATCTGTGGTACATGGACCACATAAGCCTATTGTGAACAATCCGGAAACCAATCAAATGGTTTCGAAGAAGAAGGAACAATAATCTGATGAAGATCGGAAACTGTTTGAGATTGATGCTAAAGCCCATGGAATTCTGGCCATGGCACTGCCTAATGAAATCTATTCAGGGCTTATGCATCATGAAACTGCTCATGATCTCTGGAATGCCCTGAAGGAACAATTCGGTGGCACAGATGAGGTCTTAGAAAACACTAGAGAATCCTTGCCCAATAATATGAGACATTCTCTCATAGAAAGGGTGAGACACTGACTCAACAGTTTGAGCGTTTTTCCTGCTTGATATGTGAGCTGAAAATGGTGAAACAGGAATAACCAATAGCCAGATGAACAACAGGTTCCTTAGATCACTGCCTGAGAGATGGACACATACACTATTGTCCTACGCTCCAGTGCAAATCTGAAGCCTATCTCTCACCCAACTTCATGGGAAACTGCTTACATTTGAAAGAGAGATAGAGCAGAAGAGAAACTGTCCTCATCAGGAAAGCTCACTGATGACTTTGTACCAGGAATACTGCCTTGTTGGTCATGAGTCAGAATATGTTGCATCTGAAAGCAATTATGATGAGCATATTGATTTCTCTTCAAATAGTTCTGATCATGCATTTGTTGGTATTGAGAGTCATTCTGGCAGTAATAGTGACAATTTATGCTTCATTATGGATGATCTGAAAGGAATAGCTGATGATGATCTAGAAGAGATCGATATTCTGAGCCAAATGGCATTGATTAATATCAGATCTCAGAAGTTCTATAAGAGAACTGGCAGGAAATTTCCTGGACTCTCTGGCAAAACCAAGTTGGTTTTGACAAGAGTAAGTTGAGGTGTCACAAATGCCAAGGCTGGGACACTTTGCAAGGGAGTGTAGATCAACTGATCTAACTCTTCTGCACCCTTTGTGACTTTTCCTAGTACTAGTCCACAAAACAGAGGGCAACATCCTCCTGGTTCTGTCATCATTCACATCCAAGATCTCCTGCATACTTTGTTCCCCAGGGTCAAATGTCATATCCTTATCCCTGCTATTATATGCCTCAATCAAATCCTGTTCAAGCTCCAATGGCTCAACAACCACAAGCATTGCCTGAACCACAACCTTCCCAATCTCATCAACAACTCAACCTTACACACAGCTTCTTCACCCCAGGAGTTTTGACTGGAGCAGTTTACCAGATGACCTGTCTGGTCATGAAAACTGTTCTCGGGTGCTGGTCAACATGGTGGTGAAAGTCCCTTTGGAAATCTAGCCTTATGGCTTTGGATTCTGCTGATACTTCATCACTAATGCCTCTACACAAAGGTATCACAGGTATCCTTCTGAGGCAAAAGCCAAATTATGTTCTGAACATGCATAGCAGCATTTGCATTCTAGAGAAGCAAATGTAGCTTTAATCAACAAGAACATTGAGCTAGAACAAATAATTTCCAAAAGCAAAGCGAAATTTGAGTCTGTGCTTAATGATAAAAATGATGAGATTTACAAACTAAAATGCCAAATAATGATGATAAGGCTAGGGAAGAGATGCTTCTAGAGAAGTATAAAGATCTCAAAGAACCCTTGCAGTTACCCAGGTAGAGTGTGATAGATGGGTACAATCATGCTAAGGTTTTGAAATGCTTCTTAGTAAGCAATCTGCTTCCAATGTGAAGTTTGGCTTGGTTACAATCACACTGCTCCACCTACAGATTTTACTCCCAGAGCAGAGGTAGAATCTGATGGTGAGAGTAATAACCAATCCATCTCATCATGATCTACTTTCTGATACAGCACAATCAGATGTAGAAGTCAGCATCAAGCCTCTCAGAACCTATCAGCTGATGTTGATGGTTCCAATGCTGACACTCACATGATCAATGAGTTGATCAACTCAGGAGTTAATTCTGAAAGTCCTGAAAGGACTAGAGAGCAGGATTTAACACCTGAAGTTCAAACTCCAACTACTGCCAGTACTGAAAAGAAGAAAAACTGTCAGTAGAAAGAGTTTGAAGACTACTAAAGAGGTAGTCAAGAAAGCAAACAATGCTTCCAAAGCACTGAGGAGCAAGTCTTCAGTTGCTTCACCCTCTTTAGTTGATGATCAACCTAAGATGAAGAAGAAACCATGTGAAAGTATGTGGTTGTTCAATCATCTTACAGATGATTGCTGGTACAAAAGAGGTTCCAAACTCAAACATAAAGAAGAAATTAAAGAGAAAATGGTTAAAATGAAACTGAGTTTGAGAAACATTTGTATCAGCAACATCAAATCCTGTAACCTTAAGTCCTCAAAGAAATCCAAAAAGGAAGGGGTTAAGCAGGTGACAGCTGAGAGTGCTCAGAAGAAGAAGGTGCAACATAGGAACTTATCAAACTCCACTGGCAATGTGTCTGATGAGCTGAAAGCTTTATCACAAAATCAGACACAGCTGGTTATGATGGTTCAACATCTATTGGGAAGAGTAACCAATTAGATGCTCCTATGTTGAAACCACAGAGAAGGAGGTCCAAGCCAAAGGATTCCTCTCTTCACCATCTTCTTCTTCTCAGGCTGTTGTTTCTAATAAACCTGTTAGTTTACCATCTATTGATGAGACCAGGCCCAAAACAAAAAGGTTTGGGTCTCCAAACTAACTGATTGTTTATTATTGCAGGGTTCTCCAACATGCCAAAGTAGCATGGTATGTAGACAGTGGGGGATCTATGCACATGACTGGGAACAGTCTCTTCTTCATGACTACTCTCAAGGAAAGAAGGGCTTTGTTTCTTTTGGCAATGATGCTAGGGGTTACATCATTGGAAATGGCTTTGTCTCCAATGGAGAAATCAAGTTTGATGATGTTAATCATGTGGAAAATCTCAAGTACAATCTCTTGAGTGTCAATCAAATATGTGATAAAGGCCATGTTGCTCTTTTCACCAGTCAGAACTGTAGGATTCTGTCATCCAAAGTTCTGCATTTGATTGATAAGGTGTTGGATGATCACACTCTCCTGAGAGCCAACAGGACAGGAAGAGTGTATGCCTTAGATCTTTCCAAGAAAATAGATCTCAGAGGCAATCCTTGCCTATTTTCCAAAGCCTCTTTCAAGAATCTAAACTGTGGCACAGAAGGCTGGGTCATGTTAATTTCAAAAACATGAATCAGCTTATCCACAATAGTTTAGTCAGAGGCTTACCAATAAAAGAGTTCCACTGTGATGAAACCTGCACTGCTTGTTTAAAAGGAAAACATCACAAAGTCTCATTCCCTCCTATTGAAGAGCCTAAGTCCACTGCCTGCTCGCAATTACTGCATATGGATCTATTTGGTCCTGTGAGAGTAATGAGCATGGCAAAGAAGAAATACTGTCTGGTAATTGTGGATGATTACTCCAGATTTGTATGGACTTTCTTTCTACATTCAAAGGATGAGGTTGCTTAGAAGATTATTCACTTTGTGTTGTATATTGAGAAGCAGTATTCCCTTCCAGTCAAGTGTATAGGAGTGACAATGGAACTGAATTCAGAAATCATACACTTGATGACTTCTATCTTTCAAAGGGAATCAAAAGGCAGTTTAGCATCCCAAGGACTCCAGAACAAAATGAAGTAGTGGAGAGAAAGAAACTGGACCCTAATGAAGCTGCAAGGTCCATGCTGGCTGACTCTGGTTTGCCACTGACCTTTTGGGCTGAAGCTGTTAACACAGCTTGCTATGTGCAGAATAGAGTCTTAGTAAATCAGAGGTTGATGAAGACTCCATATGAAGTTCTCCATCACTTGGCTCCTCTAATTTCTTTTCAAAGCATTTGGGTGTCCCTGTTTTACTCTCAACACAAAGGATCAACTCCATAAATTTGATCCTAAGGTGGATGCAGGGTATTTTGTTTGTTATTCATCTACTTGCAAGGCATACAGAGTCTTCAACTGCAGAACAAAGATAGTTGAAGAGACTTGCATGTGAAGTTTAATGAATCTCCTTTGGACAAGATTCCACAAAACCTGTGGAGTTGTTTGATTTGGACATACTGCAATATGTTCCTATCAACCTCCAGCTGTTGCAGATCCTGTGGTATAAATCATCTTCTGCAGCATGTCTTCCACCTGGTGGTATTGATGATGATGATGATAATATCAATACTCACCTATTCAAGTTTAGCGACCAACTGCCTGTGTCTACTAATTTGAGTTCCTGTAGCTTCAGCAGTTCCATCCACAACAAATGCTGATGAGATCTCTGTTTCCTCTACATCTTTTGAGTTACCATCTAATTCTTGGTTTCAAGAGTCTGCATCAACATCTGCTACTGCTGAAGGTCCTACAAACACTTGCACAGATCTCATTGTTTATCACGAACTGAAAGATCACCCATGTCTCAGATTATTGGTGATATCAATGCTGGTGTTTCAACAAGAAGTCAATTGTCTAACTTCTGCTTCTATGCTCTCTTCATCAGTCAGCTAGAGCCAAAGAACTACCATGTTGCTTTGAGAGACAATGGATGGGTTGAAGCTATGCAGCTTGAGCTACTTCAGTTCAAGAAACAGCAAGTGTGGGAACTGGTTCCTCTTCCCCCAGGTAAGTGTGCAATAGGCCCTAAATGGGTGTTTAGGAATAAAACTGATGAAAAGGGCTTATTGTTAAGAACAAGGCCTAACTGGTTGTACAGGGGTTTTCACAAGAAGAAGGTATTGACTATGATGAAACCTTTGCCCCTGTAGCCAGACTAGAGGCAATCAGATTGTTTTTAGCCTATGCTGCATTCCACAATCTCAAAGTTTTTCAAATGGATGTCAAAAGTGCATTTTTTATATGGTAAAATAAAGGAAGAAGTTTATGTGTGTCAACCACCAGGTTTGAGGATAATAAACATCCTGAAGGGTGTATAAACTTGATAAGGCTCTTTATGGGTTGAAACAAGCTCCTAGAGCCTGGTATGAGACACTTCTACTTTTCTTCTTAAGAATAATTTCACAGAGGCTCCATTGATAAAACTTTGTTTATTAAGAAGGTGGATCAGCATAAGCTACTTGTTCAGATTTATGTTGATGATATCATTTTTGCATCCTCTGATCCCCAGTTGTGTGATGATTTTACAACATTAATGAAAAAGAGGTTTGAAATGAGTGCAATGGGAGAATTACAGTTCTTTCTAGGCTTGCAAATTAAACAAAAGGCTGATGGAACCTTTATTCATCAGTCAAAATATACAAAAATATACAAAAGATCTTGAATAAGTTTGATTTACAAAACTGTAAGCCCTGTTCTACTCCCATGTGCAACACCACACAACTGGATGCTGATCAGAAAGGTAAAGCTATGATGAAACACTTTACAGATGTATGATTGGGTCCTTGATGTATTTAACAGCTTCTAGACCAGATATTATGTTTGCTACATGTGTTTGTGCTAGATTTCAGGCTGCTCCTAAAGAGTCTCATTTGATTGCAGTCAAGAGAATCTTTAGATATTTGCAAGGTACACAATCTCTGGGTTTATGGTATTCCACTGGACACTCTTGCAAATTAGTTGCTTTTTCAGATAGTGACTATGTAGGGTGCAAGTTAACTAGAAAGTCAACTTCTGGTGGTTGTCAATTCCTAGGCAACTGTTGATTTCTTGGCAGAGTAAGAAACAAACATCTGTTGCTACATCAACTGCTGAGGCGAGTACATTGCTGCTGCAAGTTGTACTTCTCAGGTACTATGGCTTCAGAACCAACTTCTGGAATATGGCATTACAGAGACTAAGACTCCATTATTAATGGATAGGCTTCAGCTCTGTGTATTGTCAAAAATCCAGTCCAGCACTCTAGGACCAAACATATAGAGATCAGACATCACTTATTCGGGATTGTTTTGAAAAAGGTCTGATTGATCCTAAGTTTGTGCCTAGTGCTGATGAGCTTGCAGATATTTTACTAAACCTTGGATAGTTCTACTTTCCAAAACCTTGTGTTAAGGCTTGGTATGTTGCAGCTAGAATAAGTGACAACTACTGATGATTTCAGTAAAAATTACTGATGATCATTGGTAACCATGTCACATATAAGTACTGATGAGTCCTTTCACCTTCAGTAGTTTTATAACTACTGAAGGCTAATGCCTCACAAGTACTGAAGTACTTTATCTGTTCCAAAATACTGATGTAGTTACAACTACTGATGTAGTTACAACTGCTGATGTAGTTACAACTACTGATGTATTACAACTACTGAAATCAGTACAAACAGTAAGTACTGACGTCCTATGAAACACCAAAAGCAATACAAAGTCTGATGAGTAAGTGTTGAGGATAGTATGAAACAGCTGAAAGGCTATGACTTGACGAAACTACTAAAGAGAACTTTCTCTTCAGTTGTTTCTACAACTGCTGTTTCATTCTAAACACTGAAGCAAAACTATGTCATCAGTAGTTTTATAACTACTGATGACTAATACCAAGTCTTCAGCTGTTTACAACACTGATGACAAAACCACTGTCTTCAGTAGTTTTCACAACTACTGATGACAAACACCAAGTCCTCAGTTGTTTCATCATCTGAAGTCAAAACCATGGCTTTCAGTAGTTTTCTAACTACTGATGCCTAAAACCACGACTTCAGCTGTTTCAACATCTGAAAGGGTAATAACATGTCAACAGTCGTTTAAAACTACTGATGACTAACACCAAATCCTTCAGTCGTTTTCTAACCCGTAGCCTATAAATATCCCTGACCTAATCCTTCAGAGCTTCATCTTCTCAAACCTAACGTTCATCTCTCCAAAACTTCTCTCTTCTAATGGCGTCCATACAAATCAAACCGCGACACAACTGTGTAGCTTACCTCACCAAATCGCCATTCTGGGCTAAGTTCGATACTGCTATCGATCTTATGGTCAGTCACCCTACAAAACGGCATTTCTTCTCATCCAATCCTTCATGCCGAATATCCTCAAACAGTTTTGGATGAACGTCACCCTCACCACTCGGGGAGAACAACACAGCGTCTCTCCGGTCGGTCGTCAACAACCACGAAGTGGTCATCACTCCCGAAATACTTCGTCAAACTCTACACCTGGATGATGCCACTTCTCCTGCTGGATATCCAAAGGGCACAACGGATTTATCCTTTGCCCACCATGGATATCAGGGCAACCTTAGTGCCTCCACTATACTGAAGAAACATTTCCATGACGCTGAACGTCTAATCTTTCACATGGTAAATGTCTGTTTGGCTCCTAAGACTTCGTCTTGGGATCAAATGTCTACAAAGTGGCACAGGTAATGTATTCTATTCTTGAGCAACAGCCTTTAAATTTTTCAAAAATAATATTTTCAGAGCTCAAGGATATGGCACAAAAACAAATTGCTAACCGTTGGATACTATATCCGCGGTTCATCATGGCCATAATTACAAACCAGCTTCAAGCTGAGGGACTTGTTGGCCTGGGAATACCTGCTATGGCTGTTTTGCCTGAAGTATACACCCGGAACAACTCTGACCAATCACTCAAATTGACTGCCAAGCTGCGAAAACCCACCGCAGCTGGAACCCACAGCCACCACCTCCAAATCAAAAGTCCCCACCAAACCCACTAAAAAAACCCAAAAAGGCTACTCAAGGAAATGAGTCCCCTGAGGATGCCCCTGCAACACAAACGCAGGCTATATCCACTGGTTATAACCCCCTAGTGGATATCAGGACTCTTCCAGCCATAGCCGCTCAGGATTCCTCTCAACAGGAGCCTGTAGCCACCACACAAGGGGTATCCACACATCTGGGATCTTCCTCACTTGAGGAGATTGCCATTGAAGAGCACCCTCCTCCCCAGGTGCACACTGCTTCTACCCCATCACCCCATGCAACCGCCCCCCAAAGTCCTACATTGCTTGTTGCACAAGTGCTGACTCAATTGCACTCCTCACCCCCTCCCCAGATACCAATTACTACTGGGAACACCTCTAACATTGAGGGGGAGGACTAAAGTGCAGCTGAGACCCAGCATAAGGGTTACAATGTTCCTTCTCCTAGTGTAGCAATGGAGATTGGAACTTCTGGTGAGGCTGCCACCTCTCCTGCGTCAGCATATGATCAGGTTGTAGTTGGTACCATTACTAAGACCTTACCAGAGGCACCTGCTGATGACGGACATAGTCCTGAGGCAGGAAGTCCCCAGTACCAAGACAAAGGGGCACATGCTACAACTGAGCTACACTCAGTGCATGTTCATCCTGATCCTATCAGGAGGTCAGGTGATTCAGTATCTACTGATGATGACCTGGGCTTCTTTTACGATGTAATCACCCAAAACACCATCCTGGAAGAGGAGGTGAGCAGACTCAAAGAGCTGCTTGCCAAAACTTCTAAAGACCAAAGACCATGTGCCTCCATCAACCCACAGATGGAACCTTCATTTGAAGGTTCCCCAAACACTTTACCCTCTCACTCCAATGAGCCTCCAGCTTCTGCTTTTGGCACTATCTCTACGGGACAGAACCCCCCAGAGCAGATGGTTGCTGTATTCCAACAATCCATACCTCTCATCACTCCCATTATCAATGAAATTGTTACTAAAGCCATTGATGAGAGGATTTCCTCAACTCTACAACCACTGATTGATAATGTTGTGCTCAAGAAACTTTCTGACGTACAAACCCCTGTCTCCAATGCATCCAAAAAGGGGGAGAGTACTACAGTGAAAGAAAAGAAGAGGAAAAGAACTGAGGATGAGAAGGCAAAAGAGAAAGCCCAAGAGTTGGAAAAAGAAAAGCAACAACAACTGATCACCTACAAAAGAAAGAAAAGTGCTGGTGATCAACCTACTGCTGAAGAAAAATCCTTGGAAGAACTGGTAAAAGATGCAGATGACACACACAGCTGATCCATGGATAAATCATTGAGCAACTCTTCAAGAATGGTTTTGATACAGCCACATTAGATAGTGAGATCAGGAAGTTGGAAGTGGAGGAGATTCAAACCCGATGGGCTGGGTATGATGTACTGGAAAAGAGAGAGATTGGATATCATGATCCGTTTCATTGCCAAATACTTAGGAAGATCTTTGATGGAGATTCGTGCGTGGACCAGAGACAGTATTCTGGCTATAGCCACCAGAATCTGTTTGTCTGAGCAATTCCATAAGGGGATTATCATTGAGCCCTTGATGAGGCTGGGGCTGGAAAAAGGTTTGAAATGGCAAGACTTACAAAAGCTAAACTCACAACCAAAATGCTGGAACAACCTTCCTTTCACCCACTCAAAAACAACCTACCCCTCAAATCTCCAAACCAATCTCAAAGCCCAATCCAAACTTCCTCAACCCACAAAACCACTCCCTTACCATCTAAACCAACAGCTGATGATGCACCTAAGAAGACAAGAGAAGGGTGTTGAGGCTAGAAGAAGAAGAAGAAGAGGATGATGTGGAAGAAGATAGGCTACCTTTGTCTGCGTTCTAACATTGGCGAAAGCCAAACCTATGCCCATCACTCCCACCTCACAGATGGATGCTGTGAGAGTAAAGATTGAAGAAGAGGAGCAGCAAAAGCTTCATGATGATGAAATGCTGAAAAGCATTGACAAAACTTATGCTGCTTCGTCATCAATTATTAGTATGAAGAAAGAAGCTCTGAGGTTGTACCCTCTCGCTAACACATTTCAATATCAGAAGGAAAGGGTGAGAGTATGGCCTGATCCTAGGGTGGCTCACAGGATTGTAAGAAAGACATTCCTTCGAGATACAAGGGTCAAGTCAAGAGGATCGTAGATGAAGAGATCACAGTGGCCCTTGTAGTATCACCCTGGGAGATTGTCGAAGATTTCAAGAAGGCCTACGAGACTAACAACCACCCCAGAAGATGCTAGAGAACAAAATTATTAAAAAGGGGTTAGTCTACAAGAGGCTTGAGAACTTCAAACAAAATGAGCTCAGTCTGTTACTCGAAGGACTCATCCTGATGAGTTTGCATACAGACAGATTACAACAGTTGAGCTCAAAAATGGCAAACGCCCAAGTACATCTCAGAGCTGTATGGGCAAGAAGGATTGTTTGATGGTGAAGCCGAGAACCTGACCATGGAAAACAAATCATGTTTCTCAGGGCATACACAGAGAATCCTACAGGCTTATACACGGGAAGTAGATCTCATGAATGGGATACAACTCTGTGTCCAGTTCCCCAAAACAGAGTTCCCATTCATATCTTGCCAAACATATCTGAGATTTCTTCCCAGGCCGGAGCTTATATGGGTCATCTTCTCTACTGATCAAGAAGGAAAAAGACCAACCTTTTGCCAACAATAAGTGGGAAAATAATAATTAGAGTTTTGGCTGCATTGGTTCAGGGGGAGTTTGTTGGATCAAAAGAACCAATGAGCCAAGATCAGAAAACCTCTAAGCTCACATGATATCACAACAACTGCTGAAGGCTTCATCACCAGTTCGACAAGTGCTGAAAACTCCAACAGCTAAAGATCAAGTGCTGAAGACTTCAACAGCTGAAGACTAAAGTGCTGAAGTTCAACAGCTGAAGAACACAAGTGCTGAAGCTGAACAGCTGAAGAACACAAGTACTGAAGCTGAACAGCTGAAGAACACAAGTGCTGAAGCTGAACAGCTGAAGAACACAAGTACTGAAGCTGAACAGCTGAAGAACACAAGTACTGAAGCTAAAGTTCAAGTACTGAAGTACAACAGCTGAAGAGTTTACAAGTGCTGAAGATCAACAACTGATGTACAAGTCTGAAGACAAAGACTGAAGACATCAGCTGATGATATCTACTGAAGTCATCAGCTGATGAAACGTCTGAAGTTCAAGTCTGAACATCAAGTACTGAAGTTTCAGTAGTTTGTCACAACAGCTGAAGAGTACTTCTTCAGTAGTTGTGATATCAGTAGTTTTATGTTTTTACTTTCAGTAGTTTTGTAAAACGACTGAAGAGCTTGTTCTTCAATCGTTGTAGTTTCAGTAGTTTTATGTTTTTCAGTAGTTATAACAATGATAACACTTAGCATTTTTGTAAGAGATGTCAGCTTTTTGACATCTTCAGTAGTTGTGTTTCAGTTGGAATAATTCTGTTAGATGTCACTATCAAGTGACATCAGCAGACGTCACATCTCTTATATAGAGGTGTCGACCTAATTTGTAATTGTGACATTCCATTACCACGAAAGCGAATATTGAATGAAATATATTTGCAGAAATTCTCTCTCTATAACCGTCTTTGTTCTTCATTGAATATCGTTTCGTTCTTGTGAATCGGCTATTCATTGTTAGAATCCGTTGCTACTACTCTCTAATCAATCAAACATAGATCACTGATCCTAACAGTGGTATCAGAGCAGGTTAATCATTGATCGATCTAGCAATTGATCATTGAAACTGCTAATTGATATCTGTGTTTGATTGAATTAGCGTATTCACAAGAACTGGTTATAGATTATTGAATTTATGTCGCTTTCGTTCATTTATTTTGAGATCTTCTGGTTCAATTGGTTGTTGCGTTTTGTTCTAAATCTGTTTTAGCTTAATCGAATTTGATTGAATCTGAGATGACTACTCCTTCTAATGATCCTCACAATACCAATTCCTCAACCAAGCCTCCGATGCTAGTTAGGACCGAGTATAACATATGGCAACGAAGAATGCTTCATCACCTGTCTGTTAACAGTTCAGGTTGTTGGACATCTGTGGTACATGGACCACATAAGCCTATGGTGAACAATCCGGAAACCAATCAAATGGTTCCGAAGAAGAAGGAACAATAATCTGATGAAGATCGGAAACTGTTTGAGATTGATGCTAAAGCCCATGGAATTCTGGCCATGGCACTGCCTAATGAAATCTATTCAGGGCTTATGCATCATGAAACTGCTCATGATCTCTGGAATGCCCTGAAGGAACAATTCGGTGGCACAGATGAGGTCTTAGAAAACAATAGAGAAATCCTTGCCCAATAATATGAGACATTCTCTCATAGAAAGGGTGAGACACTGACTCAACAGTTTGAGCGTTTTTCCTGCTTGATATGTGAGCTGAAAATGGTGAAACAGGAATACACCAATAGCCAGATGAACAACAGGTTCCTTAGATCACTGCCTGAGAGATGGGACACATACACTATTGTCCTACGCTCCAGTGCAAATCTGAATAGCCTATCTCTCACCCAACTTCATGGGAAACTGCTTACATTTGAAAGAGAGATAGAGCAGAAGAGAAAACTGTCCTCATCAGGAAAGCTCACTGATGACTTTGTACCAGGGAATACTGCCTTGGTTGGTCATGAGTCAGAATATGTTGCATCTGAAAGCAATTATGATGAGCATATTGATTTCTCTTCAAATAGTTCTGATCATGCATTTGTTGGTATTGAGTCATTCTGGCAGTAATAATGACAATTTATGCTTCATTATGGATGATCTGAAAGGAATAGCTGATGATGATCTAGAAGAGATCGATATTCTGAGCCAAATGGCATTGATTAATATCAGATCTCAGAAGTTCTATAAGAGAACTGGCAGGAAATTTCCTGGACTCTCTGGCAAAACCAAAGTTGGTTTTGACAAGAGTAAGTTGAGGTGTCACAAATGCCAAAGGCTGGGACACTTTGCAAGGGAGTGTAGATCAACTGGATCTAACTCTTCTGCACCCTTTGTGACTTTTCCTAGTACTAGTCCACAAAACAGAGGGCAACATCCTGCTGGTTCTGGTCATCATTCACATCCTAGATCTCCTGCATACTTTGTTCCCCAGGGTCAAATGTCATATCCTTATCCCTACTATTATATGCCTCAATCAAATCCTATTCAAGCTCCAACTGCTCAACAACCACAAGCATTGCCTGAACCACAACCTTCCCAATCTCATCAACAAACTCAACCTCAACAACACAGCTTATTCACCCCAGGAGTTGTTGACTGGAGCAGTTTACCAGATGACTTGTCTGGTCATGAACAACTGTTCTCGGGTGCTGGTCAACATGGTGGTGAAAGTCCCTTTGGAAATCTAGGTCTTATGGCTTTGGATTCTGTTGATACTTCATCCACTAATGCCTCTACACCAAAGGTATCACAGGTATCTTTTGAGGAAAAAGCCAAATTATGTTCTGAAACATGCATAGCAGCATTTGCATCTATTAGAGAAGCAAATGTAGCTTTAATCAACAAGAACATTGAGCTAGAACAAATAATTTCCAAAAGCAAAGCTAAATTCGAATTCTTTACGCAATGCCTCATTTTTGGAACCGAAGATTATGTCATCCACATATATTTGTACCAGTATTAAATCACCATCTTTCTCTTTGATGAACAATGTGAAGTCAATAACCCCTCTACAAAAAACATGTTTCTGCAGATGAGTAGAGAGTTTCTCATACTAGGCTCTAGGGGCTTCATGATGCCTGTAAAGAGCCTTGCTTAGTTTGTTGGACCAAAAGAACCAATGAGCCAAGATCAGAAAACCTCTAAGTCCGACATGATATCACAACAACTGTTGAAGGCTTCATCAGCAGTTCGACAAGTGCTGAAAACTCCAACAGCTGAAGATCAAGTGCTGAAGACTTCAACAGCTGAAGACTAAAGTGCTGAAGTTCAACAGCTGAAGAACACAAGTGCTGAAGCTGAACAGCTGAAGAACACAAGTACTGAAGCTGAACAGCTGAAGAACACAAGTGCTGAAGCTGAACAGCTGAAGAACACAAGTACTGAAGCTGAACAGCTGAAGAACACAAGTACTGAAGCTAAAGTTCAAAGTACTGAAGTACAACAGCTGAAGAGTTTACAAGTGCTGAAGATCAACAACTGATGTACAAAGTCTGAAGACAAAGACTGAAGACATCAGCTGATGATATCTACTGAAGTCATCAGCTGATGAAACGTCTGAAGTTCAAGTCTGAACATCAAGTACTGAAGTTTCAGTAGTTTGTCACAACAGCTAAAGAGTACTTCTTCAGTAGTTGTGATATCAGTAGTTTTATGTTTTACTTTCAGTAGTTTTGTAAAACGACTGAAGAGCTTGTTCTTCAGTCGTTGTAGTTTCAGTAGTTTTATGTTTTTCAGTAGTTATAACAACTGATAACACTTAGCATTTTTGTAAGGAGATGTCAGCTGTTTTGATATCTTCAGTAGTTGTGTTTCAGTTTGAATAATTCTGTTAGATGTCACTATCAAGTGACATCAGCAGACGTCACATCTCTTATATAAGAGGTGTCGACCTAATTTGTAACTGTGACATTCCGTTACCACGAAAGCGAATATTGAATGAAATAAATTTGCAGAAATTCTCTCTCTATAACCGTCTTTGTTCTTCATTGAATATCGTTTCGTTCTTGTGAATCGGCTAATTCATTGTTAGAATTCTGCTGCTATACTCTCTAATCAATCAACATTGATCACTGATCCTAACATAGTTTATAAACTCTATCCCGATGATAAGGATCCTCAAATCCTTTAGGTTGACTAACGTACGCTGTTTCACGGATTTTACCATGATGAAAGCACTTTTCACATCCAATTGATAAACTTTGATCTTCATGTAGGATGCATAGGCTATGAAGAGACGAATTGCTTCCATCTTTGCCACAGGTGCAAACACTTCATTGTAGTCAACGCCTTCGACTTGTCTAAACCCTTGAATGACAAGCCAATCCTTGTTTCTGATTATAACCCCTTGGTTATCTTTCTTATACCTAAGAACCTATTTAGTGCCAATCACCTTTGCACCTTTTTGTCTGTCCACAAAAGTCCATACTTCTAACTTCTTGAACAGAAGGAGTTCTTCTTACATAGCACTAACCCATGCCTCATCATTTAAATCTTCACTTACATATTTTGGCTCAGATTGATAAACAAAACATCAATAAGCACCATCATATAGATATCCTTTTTCCATGACTGCAGCGGAATCAGCTGAGTATAGCTGATTTCTAGTTTAAACTCTCGATAGAATATCCCTGATAATGTTGTTGAGGGGATGATGCACATTAACTCAAGTTTCAGGAGTCATCAGAATAGCTACCTCATTATCCAGATTTTGAATCACAGGTTCAGGTTCTGTGGTTGTTGGAGTATGGGGTTCAGAAGTTCCAGTGGCATCAAGATCAGATGCTTGTGTACTTTTGGTAGTGGGAACCTGTTCATCCTGGTCCACATTTGCAGTCTCAACTGCTTCATCATCAGAGGAAGACTCACTTACCTCAAGCTCTCCCCTTGAAGGGCTAGAAGTATCGTCTAATGGAACCGATGTTGTCGAGCCTAGTGTAGGAGTATTCAAAACATCGTACATCATTCGAGCAGGTAAGTCATCATCAGGATGCGGAGGCAGATTGAAGGACCTGAAAAATCCATAATAGTCAAAGAAAAAGTAAGGTCCTTTGCTAGCAAGGGGGTGGTGTTTCTTTGGACATCAACATTGCACCACACTTCTACCTGACCCATTGAGTTGTTATAAACTCTCTTGCCTGGTATACTATATCCAAGAATGATACCTTCTTCTGCTTCTCTCAAAACTTCCGAGATTGAATTTTCTTTAATAGTATGCACGGTGCTCCAAATGGTTCTAGATACTCCAAGTTGGGTTAACATCGCTCGAGCAATTCATAACACGTTTTTCCATGACGTTTGACCACTAAGACTTGATTGAGAGTGTAATATGCATTAGCCACTGCCTCGTTCCAGAATTTAATAGGCAATTTAGAGTCGGCTAGCATTGTCCTGGCTGTCCCTATCCAGCTCTAGTTCTTTCTTTCAGCAACCCCATTCATTTATGGAGTGTATGCAGAAGTAAATTGATGAACAATTCTTTTCTCTCGAAAAAGTGACTCCATCCACTGATTCTTGAACTCTGTTTCGTTGTTTGATCGAATCTTTCTTACTTTAAGTTTGTAAAGTGATTCCAATGTAGTGACTAGATGTTTGAATGATTCAAATGTCTCTAACTTGGCTTTCATAAACATCACCTAAGAGAATCTTGAGTAATTATCAGTTACTGCAAAGTAGTACCAATCTCCAGCAATGCTCTTTGTGCTGACTGGGCCAAACAGATCCATGTGTAGAAGCTCAAGAGGAATGTCGATAGAATTAACTTTCTTTGCTTTGTGAAACTTCTTGGTCTATTTCCCATTCCTACATGCTACACAGAAATTTAGGTGCTTGAAATTCTTGACTGTAACTTTATTCACCAAATCATTCTGAACCAGATGATTCATCTTCCTGTGATTAAGGTGTCCCATTCTCCTATGCTAGGAGACTGAATCCCTCTCTATGGCCTTTGACAAGAAGCACTGGGCAGTAGACTAAGTTATGTAGGCTTTTGATAGATCCAAGACATATAGATCATTATATCTTGAAGCTAACAGAATAGTATCCTCCTCGATAACATACTCCTTCTTCAACATGTAGCACTTCTGGTTGTCAAACATAACCTTAAATCCCTTATCATAGATTTAGGAGACAGAAAGCAAGTTGTATTGTAGTTGCTGAACGTAGTTGACCTTGTCAAATTTCACTTTCTCGTTTCCCACTTCACCTTGAGCATTGATGTAACCTCCTTTATTCCCAACGAATGATACATGTCACCTTTTAATTTGCTTGACATTGAAAAGGAGAGATGAATTCCCGCTCATGTGTCTAGAAGCCCCACTATAAATAATCCAGGTATTAGTGATAGCGTTGTAGCGAACACCCTGCACATACAAAGGAATTGATTAGTTTAGGTTGGGACCCAAGCCTATCAGTTCGTTCGGGAGGGTGTGTTAGTGCCAGTACGGGGTGTGGTACTGGTTCTCATTTCCTGGTTTGGATTTCAGTGAAAAAGCTTTGAAGCCGATATCAAAGGAGTTCCTTGCTTTCTGACCCCAAGTGTACCCCACCTTGTTCAGGCGAAAGCCCATCAAGTGAATGAAGTCCATATGGAGTTCGGAACCCAAAGGCAATCGTTGAGTGAACTGTATCTTCTTTGGTGGCTTGGGTGTCCCAGAGGTATCACACATCATGAACTCAACCCACTATCCTTAAGAGTATGAGGGCATATATTTCTTCTTCTTGTTCTCACTAACAGACACATTACTTGTTTTTTTCTTCAATAAACCATTTTGTGTATGTCCTATTTGAACTTTAGGTTCACTAATAATCTTATGTGTAACCTTAGGTGACACATCCTCGCTTTGAGCTAATAAACTATGTGGCCTTTGGTATCTTGGAGGAGTATTAGATCTAATTTTTAAAAAATCTTTGTTTTTCATGAAAAAGTTCAATTTTCTTTTTAGGTGTCTGATAATAAGGACAATTTGGAGAGATATGTCCTTGTTTTCCCCAACTGTAGCAAGATCTCCTTCGACAGTTTGAGGAAAGTTTTGATGTGGGGTTGAGTTTGGTCAGGGTTTGAGTTATGTCTGGTTGGGTTTTTCTCTTCCTTTCTAGATGTTTCACCTTCTTTAACAAACTTAATTGTTTTGACTTTTAGAACATCTTTCACTTTCATTTTATTAGGATTTTGATGATTAACACGTTTAAGGTTCATTGGATTAGACCTTTTAGGTTTTGAAATAGATGTTTGTGAACCTGACCCTAATTTAACTTTTTCCATTTTATCACCCAAATCCTCAACAGGTATCTTATCATTTGATTCGAAAGTAGAATCCTTCTGTTTAGTGACAGAATTCACAGGTTTACCTGTAAAATCTAGATCACTGACAAGAGGAGTAGACACCACATGATCCTTTACTGGGTTTTTATTAATTGATCTACATTTAGTGTTCAAAAGGATTGCATGTCATGGCAGTACTACCTTATGACACAGACCTTCCCCGTCATTCTGTTCTTTCACTAGGTTCTAAACTATGTGAGAAGAACTTGCCAAACTGTGCAGTTTTTGATTTAAAGAATTTAAATAGAACTTGATGTCATTTGATTGATTTAAGGAAACAACCTCAGTTTCCCTTAGTAGTTTTCCCAACAGTTCTATCTTTTCTTTCAAGGTGCACTCATTTTGTTTTAAAACACGATTTGCTTCAATGCAGAGTTGTAAATCATTTAGTACATGCATGCTTTCCCTAAATTTTTAACATTCAATACATGCATGTTTTTCAAATAATTTGTCTTTAGAATATAACTGTGTCCAACCAGACGAATCAGTAATCAAAGCATTGTCACACTCTTCGGTGACTGGAGATTCTAAGTTTGTAGCACTAAGCTCTTCTTCAACCAAATGATCAATGACATCCATAGCGTCTTCAATATCTGAAAGTGTATGCTCAACTATGATGTCTCCTTTACTTACAGATCCATCATCCAATGTAACAACAAAAGCAATGTTTGATTCACCCTAATAAACGAATCGAAAGGACTAGTCTTGTCCTTTATCACCTTGAGCCACCAAAGCCATCGACTCTTTACTTGAAGACGAAGCTTCAATCTTATCCTTGTCTTGTCGATTGAATGCAGGAAAAGGATTTCCATTTCCAGTCTTCTTTGGCTTTACACACTCACGTTTTAAGTGCCCCTTTTCGCCAGAATTGAAACACGTGACTTTGGTTTTGTCAAATCCAAATGTCGTATCTTCAGTGGCAACTAAATTTTTCCCTGTCTTTTTAACAAACTTCTTGGCTCTTCTAACAGCACTAGCCAATGCCCACATAATATCCATGCGTTCTAGCTCAGTTTCATCAACATGCTCGTAGTCCTCATCAGCAACATGACAGTTGCCAATCTTACCAGCAACTAATCCATCATAGGTTGAACAACAGCAACTAGAAGTTCCATGTGCTCTTTAGCAACTTCCATGGTGACATTTCCGAGATTCTCGGTCTTCAACTTGGTAGTATTTGCCTCAGGAACTATGTATTGGCTTCCAAATGACCCTAACGTTACGGTTCCTAATGCACTTCTTTGGGAAGGAGTTGAAGAGCTAGACACAAACGCCGTTTGTAGCAGTGCGCTTGAGCCAGCCATAGTTGGAAACGAATTATATAGTGCATGACTCTGAGTATAGGATCCTTCTTTGACTTGTATTTCATACTTTTTTCGTAGTTCTTCCTCCCTGAACTTCAAAATGAAATCATTTATGTCTAAAGTAGCAAGAGTGTCATTTTGTCTCAGATTAGACAAAAATGGATTGCATTTGTCTCGTAGAGCATCAGCAAAACTAGAGACTTTATCTTCCATGGATGTGGTCACCCCATGAGTGTGCAACTCACTCATCAGATGATAGAATTGATCAATGATATCATCCAAGCTCTGATTCCCAATCGGAGAGAAATTGTCAAATTCCTTCTTAACAGCTTTCGCCTTCAGCGCTTTCAGAGTTGTATTTCCTTCATATCTCTTTTCCAAGGCCTCCCATAATTTCTTAGACTAATTGTTCTCAGAGAACTGATGAAATATCTCCTTAGGTATAGACTGAGTCAACAAGGTATATGCTTTCTTTTCAGCATTGTCCAAAGTCTTTTGGGATTCACTCATTCCTCCCAAAGTCAATTTAACTCCATTCGCAGTCACTAATACCGTGTACCCAGTCTGAATGGATGTCTAAAGGTTTGGGTCAACTCCATTCATGTAGATTTCAAACCACTTTTTACACTGTGGGTATTCATCCAAAGTTAATAGCTTTGGCGGTTTGTTGTGGTTTCCAATCTCATTCTCCAGAAGTAGAAGGTTCTGGATACGTGAGTCCTTTCCAGCAGTGAATGCAGCAAACTGGTCTTCCATTGCTTTAAACTGGTAAACTTCTAACATGACAGATTCACTCGTGGGAATGAGCTATGTGAATAGGTCACTCTTGTGCATGAAAGATACGAATGAATTCAATCGGGCGATTGGAATCAGTCGTGCGAATGAGCAGGGCGATTCTAATCAACCGACTGGAGTTGCTTAACCATGCGAATGAGAGATATGACTGAGTTCAGTGGTACGAATGAGAGTATACGAATGGTTTCAGTTGTATGAATGGTCCAATCGTGCGACGGAAGGATGTTGTGTTTGAAAATTGAATATTTGAACACTTTGACACAAAATACAAATTTTCCAGAAACCCTAATATGCCGTTTGATGAAAAATCGAAACTTTAACACATTAAATCATCAAAAACACTTTTTGACGCAAAAAGATGACTCTTTTGATTAAAAACGTTTGTTTTAACACCAAAACCAACTGAATCCACAAAAAATCACGAGCCTTGTTCTCATACCACTTATTAGGACCGTTTTCGTACGGAGTACTAACTGATTCTGTGTGAGACCAGATCAAATAGTGTGGAATCCTATTTGATAGGCGATCGAATTAGTGAGAACGACAACCTCATCGATCTAACGATGAAACGAACGTTAAGAATTGAATAGAAATCGATCAAAAACGAACTATGAAGTTGGATAGGCTGCTTAGGGCGCTTTGGACGGCTAGGGTTTGTGAATATTTGAAGTCTCCCATTTTTCCACGAATTCTATGGTATTATAGGTTTTCAGTTTCATTCGTGTGACTGACTCATGCGGTTGATTCATACGCATGATTGAAGGTTCAGTCGTACGACTGAATCAACCTTATGTCTCAATCATATGACTGATCCAGTCTCTTGGTTTAGTCGTGTGATTGGTCCATAAGTATGATTCATTCATGTGTATGGTCCATAAGTATGGTCCATTAGCATAAATAACCACCCAACTAAGTTGAACACATTTCTCAATCATTGTTGACTTAGAACTATGTACAACAACCTCAAACCTATATATGATGTTCATACATATGAATTATACTAAATACAATAATAATTTGAAACACTCAAAGACAAATAAACATCAAGATGCATATCATATTTCATTAAGTATTCATATTACATATGTGTAAGAAATGAAAGACTTTTACATTTACGAACATAAACTAGAAACAGGATGTATCAACAATACTTGATAATCAACTTTGTAGACTTGAAAGTTCTTTCACTCTTGCATCTATCTTGTTTTTTTGAAGTAGGAGAATGCAACTTTATGATCATCATACTTGAATTTTATTTCCATCTTGCACATCATCCTTAATGTTTCAAAACTCAACCCCAGAACATCCTCTTCAGTAGAAAGAGTTGCCAAAACATTGTTGTTGTGTACTATCTCTAGTTCATCTTGCTCAGAGATTCTTAATTTAGACACCTCTTTCATCTCTGTTCCAATCAATTGGCCCACCTCAAACTTCCTTCTCTTATATGCCTTGTCATGAAGTTTATCAATTTCTTGAACTAAGCACACATACAAGCATAGGTCATTTTGAGCTTGTCTATCTTTGAGTTTTAAGAAGAACTTATCATGACGATATGAGGTGTAGCTTAGATGAAGAAGTTTGATTTCAACTAGATCAAAAAGTCTTATACTCCTTACTTTCTTCTTGTCTTCATTTCTTAATAGCACTAGTTATTTAGTGTTCTTAACATATCCCTTCTCAGTTATAGGAAATGTGTATTGATTTCCTTTAATAATCTTTATGGCAGTTGTTTTTCTATTTGTGTAACCAACTCTCCTCAGGAATTCATCATCAACTAGAGTAGAGGAGTTGGATTTTGATCTTCTTTGCACTTGATTTCTTTTCTCGTGCTCAGCATCTTCCTTTCTTTCTTCCTTTAGCACATCATCCTTGAATTTTGTTTTTAATTTAACCATAAATACAGAGAAGTCTCTTTCTCTTTGGCATATTGGGTAGTTAGATATGATTAGGCTTTAGAGGTCATGAATATCAACATCAGAGACTAGCAGAACTAATTCAAGTAAATAGAAGTATTCTACTCTTCCAAACACCCTTTTAGGGATTACACAATCCCACTCTAGATCACATTTCCAAGGCATAATCCTGTTTTCTTCAAATTTCCAGGAGTTGAGATATGATCAAACAATTGGATTAGAGAAGATTTTTCTTGAGTAATCTCTCTCACAGTTGTACCATGTGGCCATACTTTGCCAGACATCACCTCTCTTGGTTCTCTAATAAGCTTTTCATTCCCTTTATGTTGATCTTTTCTTTCAATAGTAATTGGTTTAGCAGGAGTTTTTGATTAAAGTTCATATGTTGGATTTGGTGCTGGAGTTTTGAACCTTACTCAAGTCTTCAATTCTATTTTCCTAACATGACCCATCATTCTTCTCAGTTGAGTCCCGATCTCCCTTTCAACTCATGCACCTTGTAGTTATGACTTTCTAACCAGCATGTCAACTTATACTTGGTAAGTTTTGTTGTATCACCATGGCCCAATTCTTTCTTGATCTTTTGAACAACTTGAAAGGCAGTGAAACTTTCTTAATTGTAGATGGGAATAATGAATCTTGCAAGATTGAACTTTTTAAGCGTATTCTTCATTTCATTCATGTTCATTTTTCCTACCATGTCATGGAAATCCATGATTGATCAATGTCATGAACATTGCTAACTGAGGCCTTTCTTCCAATATGTCTTTTGCTGTCATCAGTTGATTATCGTTTTCTTTTTCTTGTTCAATGGGGGAATCCATTTTGGTTAGTTCTTACCTTAAGCATTTTTTCTTGTCAAGACATACATCAATCACTTCATTATTGGTTTAAGCATCTTCTCTTAACATTTTCAGTGATGCTTCTTGTTTATTCATGTAACACCCAAAATAAAGTCGACGCGAGCCAATTAATAATAATCGGCTTAGCCGGGATTATTTATTAAAATATGCGGTAAATGGAGTATGGACCGATTAGACCTCCGGGTTATGTGTTCGACAAGTTTAAGGTCACGTGAACACCCTGGTATATATAAATGGGTCAGCTTGAGCCACTCTTATTTGCAACTCAACACCATTTCTAGAGAGAGTATAGAGAGAAAAAGTGGAGATTCATGGTTCGGTTGATCAAGAGATTGAATATTGGTGTTTGTGGGCATCCAATCGACAAGAAAAGACCAAGAATACATGTATGAAACGTTGGTTAATTGTTTCTTTGAGGGTAAGCCCGAATTCTAGGGCTTGGGGTTTTTGAAAGTGGCAAAGAATCGCCCAAAACTCACATTGTTTTGTGTAAGAAAACATATAAGAAGCTTAGATATAGCATATTGGTTGATAAACCAAGGTTTTGGGTGTAAAAGATTGAAGTTTTGGGTCAAAAGAATGGGTTGGAACGTAATTTCAGCCCGTTCTGCGAAACTGGGTGTTCATCCGGTGAAATTATGTAGTCGTCCTGAAAAACTATGAAGACTTTCCGTGAAACTATAGTTTCACATGTAGTTCACAGACATGGTTTTCCAATGAAAGTTGGGTGAAACTGCCAGTGAAGATGCCAGCGAAACTGCTTGCGAAACAAGCAGTAAATTGCTGATCTTGTAGCGATTTTAGAAGTGAAAGTAGATAGAAATTAACTCCTTTGAGTGTTAGCTTATATGGAGGCTGTGTAGTGTGACCCTTGCTTAGAAATTTTGGTTGAGAAGATAATTATCAAGTTTAGGTGAGTTCTAGTTCCCCTGTTTTAATGGTTTTAAACTTGTTTGGGGTTGATAATGTATACTAATTATACAATTTAAATGACCAAGATTTTAAGAGACTTTAACAGGAAGATCGATTAGCAAAATGTGTTTATAAATGTTCTAACATAAAAATTTTTCACGCTGACCTGGTAGCGCAACCCTAGCTAGGGGCGTTGCCCTTTGGACCCCACTAGGGCCTGCTGCCCCTAGGTCCCTGCTATTAGGGGTAGCCGCCCCCAAACCCCCATTGCCCCAGCAGTGGGTCGGTTATGTTCTATGATGATTTATATTTGTTATGCATGTGTATGCATTTGTCAGTGGATGAGGCATGATGTTTATGATGATGTGTGATGGGGTATGTGATGTTTATGTGATGCTATGTATAATGTGTTATTTTGATCTTATGTTCCTATTATGTACTATTCCATGACTTAGGGGTTATGATTATGAAATCAACAAAAAGTATTATGTAACGTAAGGCGGAAGTTAATGATATTGATAAGTGGAACGTAAAGAACAAATGAGTGCATATACTAATGAAGGAATGAATAGAGAGTCTTGCACACAAATGAAAGGAGGTTCACACCCAATGAAGGGTGTTAGCTTAACTAAGTGTGGGTTAGCTATCGCAAAAGGATGCACATTGGGGTCTAATCCTTGTGATTGACCATACGTATAGGATCATTGTCGCTTACCCCGGTATAGTGGTCAGGCCACTGGGCACAACGTACAGGAGTCTATTTATAGGATTCGACCTAGTACCCGCTTTATGCATGACGGTGGGGTATAGCACATGGCATTGGTCCTAATGAATGTAAAGGTTAATGATATATGTATGAAATGAATGATGCGAAAAGGAAGGAATGAATGATGATAACGAATGATGTTGAGCGAATGATGAAATAAAATGGTGAGATTATCTTTTTGTACGTATATTCTTGATTTTGTATGAAAGTAAATGATGATTTTAAACGGAAGTAAGAGTGTTTTATTTTATTAAACTAGAACTCACTTAGCAACATTGACTTTTATGTATTTTCTAGTTGGCAGGCAATGATTGCTGAGTATGGCATACGGCAGCTACTTGACGTTTTTGGGATGGCATCCATTGTTTAAATTTGGACGTTTTTGCATTATAATATGAACAAACAATATTTTGTAACGATTAAAAATGTTATATTATTTTGCAAAAACAATGAATGACATGATTTTAAATGATTCCACTGTGATGTTTTCTATAAACATAGATATTATGTTTAATGTTTTAAGTACAATGGTCAAGCGTCCCGGGATTGGGGCCTTACATTTCAACAATTCCTCCTCTCATATAATCCCCAACAACTCTTTTATCCTTTCCAGCCTTTTGTTTGACTTAGTTATCAACTTGTTGTATTTAGCAAAAAGATAGCTTTTACACATAGGAATGTCATCATCACTAAGATCATCTTCATGGTAAGCAATAATATCAACATATTTGCTTCACCTTCACCTTCTTCATTGAAAGGGATCGGGATCTAGTTTGATCAATTAGATTAAGATTTGTAGTGGAATAGCACACGAATTAGATGAAATTTTAGGAAGAATAATATGAATATTCAATCAAACAGTAACGGTTATAAAGAGAGAGAGAAAGTTTTCTGCAAAAAGAATGTTTTTATTCACGCACATGCTTCCGTTACAAGGAAATTAGGTCAACATTCCTTTTATAAAGGAATGTGACATCAGCTGACGTCACTTGATAGTGACAGCTAACTGATTTGTACAAACAACTGAAAGTAAACTAAACTACTGAAGATGTCCACAACAATTGAGACACCTTCACAAAAAGCTAAGTACAAGCTACCATTACAACTACTGAAGTTATAACATCTGAAGTGTAAGAACTTCAAATTTTTACATAATATAAAACTACTGATTACAAACTACTGAAAAGTAAACCATCACAACTACTGAAGAGAACTACTTCAGCTATTATGACAACTTCTGAGAACTTTGTCTTCAGCTGTTGTCTTCAGACTTTGTCGTCAGACTTTGTCTTCAGCTGTTGTAGACCACTTCAGTTGTTTTGATGTATGTGGGACTTGAAAGTTTTTCTGACCTGGCTCATTGGTTCTTTTGGTCCAACAAACTCCCCCTGAACCAATGCAGCCAAAACCTTTAAGATTATTGAAGTCCTACTTATTGGCAGAAACATTTTCTGGATCAGCTCAGAAATCTTCAAATTAAGCTCAGGCCAGGGAAGAGGTTTGAGAAAGTTTGATTGGAAAAGGATGAATGGGAACTCTGTCTTGGGGAATTGGACACGGAGCTATTACCCTATCCATGAGACGTACTTCCTAATGATGAGTCTGTAAGACTCTCTGACATAGGCCTCAAGGAAAACAACTGGTTCTTCCATTGTGAGTTCCTCAGCTTCACTTTCAAAGAAGAATTCAGGCCTATAGTACTCTGATAAGTACTTAACATTCTTTCCATACTTCAGCTCCATAGTAGTTATTTCTCTGTATGCAAACTCATCAGGATGAGTGCCTTCAAGCAACAACTGGAGCTCATTTCTTCTTATTTCTTCAAGCTTCTTGTAGATCAACCCCTTCTTTACCATTTTGTTTTCTAGTAAAGTTTGTGGAGTCATCTTAGACTTGTAAGCTCTCTCGAAGTCATCAAGGATTTCCCAAGGTGACACTACAATGGCAACATTATCACAGCATCTACAATCTTCTTTACTTGGCCATTGTATCTACTTGGAATCTTCTTTTTATGAATTCTGTCACTTACTCTGGGTCAGGCCAAATTCTCACTCTCTCTTTCTCATATTGAAATGTGAATCTGAGAGCATACAACCTCTGAGCATGTTTTTTCATAGCTTGTATAGATAAAGACTTAGGAAACTCTTTATCAATCATCCTTAACAGCTGCTCATCATGTTGTTTGTGTTGTTCTTCTTCTTCAAGTTTGACTTTTACCATTTGCCTTTGGATGTCAAGTGTGATTATTGTTGGTTGACTTCTGGGCTTAGGCATGTTTATTTTAAGAACAACAGAGATTGGCAGCCTATCATCCTCATCATCTTCTTCTTCTTCTTCCATCCTCAACACCATTCTCTTCCTCTTGGGTGCATCATTGGTAGTGGGTTGAGTAGGTTTCTTGGGTAAAGGAGTTGGTTTTGAGGGTTGTGAAGTTGGTTGTTTTGGTGTAGGAGATTGTGCAGGCTACTCTAGCATCTTGGTTGTGAGTGAAGCTTTGGATAACTTTGCCATATCAGACCTTTTCCCATCACCAGCTTCATCAAGAGCTTCTATGATCAATCCTTTGTTGAATACTTCAGAAGAATAGATTCTGGTGGTTATCTCCAAAATACTGTCTCTGGACCATGACTTCACTTCAATGATTGATCTTCCCAAATGCTTTGCTATGAATCGTGTCATAGCTTCCAGCCTTTCGCTTTCTTTCTCACTCCAACTTGCCCATCTAGTTCAATTTCTTGAATCTTTAGCCTTTTGATTTCAGAGTCAAGTTTGGCTGTGTCAAAACCTTGTCTGAAGAGTTGATCAATGATCTTATCCATAGATATGCTATGTCGCTCATCAGCTTCTTTGATTAGTTCTTCTAAGTTTTTCTCACATTCAATCTATTCAGAACTCTTCTTTCTCTTGTAGGTGATCATCTCCTTTTCTTTTTCTCTTTTTCTTCTTCCTCTTCAACTCTCTTTCTTTTGTCTGCTTTCACTGACTTAGACTCCCCTTTTTTGGTTGCATTGGGTTCAGGGGTTTGAATGTCAGAAGTCTCTTAGAAATAGTAACATCAACTAAGGTTTTAAGATTTGAGGAAAGCCTCTCATCAATGGCTTCATGCAAATGTATGTGATTATGGAAGTGATGAGAGGTAAGGAGGATTGAAAGGCAGCAACCATTTGCTCGGGTTCTGTCCCTGAGAAATGGTGCCTGAATCAGAGGCTGGAGGCAAAGTTGTGGGAGTGGCTCAGTGCTTGGGATAGTTTCAGGAGAACTGCCATCTGTGGGTGAATGTGGGCAGATGGACTTGATTCTTGTGACATTTTGGCAAGCAGTTCTTGTAGTTTGCATACCTCAGTCTCAAGAATGGTGTTGTGGGCTAGAACATCAAAGAAAAAGCCCAGGTCATCATCAGTCTTTGCTGAATCATCTGACCTCCTGATGAAATCAGGATGAACATGTGCTGGGTGTAGATTAGTATTCACATGTGCCCCTATTTCTTGGAACTGGGACTTCCTGCCTCAGGATTATATCCTTCATTGGCAGTTGCCTCTGGTGAGGACTTAGAAATGATACCATCTTCATCCTGGTCATGTGCTGAAACAGGAGAAGAGGCAGCCTCACCAGATGTTCGAATCTCCTCCTCTACACAGGGAGATTGAAATCTGTAATCCCTGTGTTGTGGGTTATCAGCCACATTATAATCCTCTCCCTCAACTGTTGAGGTTTTCCCAGTGGTAATAGGTTTCTCAGGAGGGTTAGAGGAATGTAGTTGAGTCAGCACTTGTGCAATAACCATAGTTGGGCTTGTAGGGGTGGCTTCAGTGGGAGATAGGTGTGAAGATGATTGCACCTGGGTGAATGGTGCTCTTCAATGGCAATCTTCTCAAGTGAGAGAGATTCCAGTAATGTGGTTTCCCCATTTTTGGTTGTATCAGGATCCTGTTGAGAGGATACCTAAGCGGTTTCAGCAGGTAGAGTCATGGAAACTACAAGGGGATTACTATCCATAGTTTCATCCTGCCTTTGTGTTGCAGGGGCATCATCAGGGGACTCAACTCCCTGAGTAGCCTTTTGGTTTGTTTGGATTGTGGTTTGGAGGGGACTTTGGATCTGGAGGATGAGGCTGTGGGTTCCTTCTGCTTGGGTTTTAGCAGTTTGGCAGCCTCTTTGAGGTGTGGGTCAGAGTTGTGCCTGGAGTATACCTCTGGCAAAACTACCACAGCAGGGACTCCAAGGCCAACAGGGCCATCAAATTTTAATGATTTATGATTATGGCCATAAGAAACCTTGGATATATATCCATCTGTTAGACACAGGTTTCATTGCCAGATCTTTTAATTCCAAAAATATAATTTCAGAGAAATTTAAGCTTTGGCGTTCAAGGATAGAATACAATACCTGCTGCCATCTGGATGACATTTGATCCCATGAAGAGGATTTGGGGGCAAGGCAAGACATTGATCATGTGGAAGATTAGGCGTTCAGCATCATGGAAGTGCTTCTTCAGAATGGTTGTAGCAC
Organism: Flaveria trinervia; assembly: GCA_025506515.1. Lineage (NCBI taxonomy): Eukaryota > Viridiplantae > Streptophyta > Magnoliopsida > Asterales > Asteraceae > Flaveria > Flaveria trinervia. Next base: position 56,603,828 of record CM046448.1, on the reverse strand, counting down.
TTAGGTCGCCCTCATATCCATGGTTGATGAATGATAGATCAATGGTGCCCTTTGGGTATTTGGTGACAAAGGTGGCATCATTCAGAACTAGGGTTTGGCGAATGATAGCAGGAGTGATGACCACCTTCTTCTGGTTTACAAATGACTAGAGAGTGATCGCGACATCATTCTCACTAGTATGGACAGTGACATTTGTCCAGAATTGGCGAAGGGTTCGGGATAGATGGTTGGATTCAGAGAAAAAAAGCAGTTTGATACGGGGAATCAACCATCAGATCAATGGCAGCATCAAACTTAGTCAAAAGGCCGATTTTGTGAAGTAGGCAACACAGTTGTGTCGTGGTTTGATTTGCATGGTCGCCATTAATGGAAGATGAACGTTCGGAAAACGACTTATGAAAAGTTTGAAGTTAGGTTAGGTATTATGGTTATGAATGGCTGAAAGAAAACAACTGAAAGTTTTGGTGTTAGTCATCAGTTGTTAGAAAACTACTGAAGACATGGTTTTAACTTTCAGATGTTGTAAACAACTGAAGACTGGTGTTAGTCATTAGTAGTTTGAAACTACTAAAGACTTGGTTTTGGCTTCAGTTGTTTGAAATGAAACAACAGTTGTTTGAAACAATTGAAGAGTAAAATTACTCATCAGTTGTTGTAGTCAATTCACATATCTCAGTTGTTTCATTGACCTTAACACTTACTCAGCAGATTATCTAATTTCAGATGTTTCATTGGTCATGGTACTTATCTGTTAGAACAGACTTCAGTAGTTGTAACCACAGCAGTAGTTGTAACTACAACAGTACTTTGCAACAAATAAAGTACTTCAGTACTTTTAAGTAATTTAGTTTCAGTAGTTATGAAAACTGCTGAAGATAAAATAATTATCAGTACTTATTTTTGACAGCTGTATACTAATGCTCATCAGTACTTGTGAACTGAGATCATCAGTAGTTGTCAAATCATTCAAGCTGCAGCATACCAAGCCTTAGCACAAGATTTTGGAAAGTTGCACTGTCCAAAGGCTTAGTAAATATATCTGCAAGCTCATCAGCACTAGGAACAAACTTTGGATCAATGAGACCTTTTTCATAACAATCCTTGATAAAATGATGTCTGATCTCAATATGTTTGGTCCTAGAATGCTGGACAGGATTCTTAACAATACAAAGAGCTGAAGCACTGTCCATCAATAAAGGAGTCTTAGTCTATGTAATGTCATAATCCAGTAATTGATTCTGAAGCCAGAGTACCTGAGATGTACAACTTGCAGCAGCAATGTACTCTGCTTTAGCAGTGGATGTAGCAACTGAAGTTTGGTCTTACTCTGCCAAGAAACTAAACAATTGCCTAGAAATTGGCATCCACCAGAAGTTGATTTTCTGGTTAATTTACACTCTGCATAGTCACTATCAGAGAAAGCAACTAATTTGCAAGAGTGCCCAGTGGAATACCAAAGTCCTAGAGATTGAGTTCCTTGCAAATATCTAAAGATCCTTTTGACTGCAATCATATGGGATACTTTAGGTGCAGCCTGAAATCTAGCACAGACACAAGTTGCAACATAATGTCTGGTCTAGAAGCTGTAAGGTACATCAAGGAACCAATCATACATCTGTAAAGAGTTTCATCAACTGCTTTACCTTTCTGATCAGCATCCAGTTGTGTGGTGCTGCACATGGGAGTAGAACGAGGCTTACAGTTTTGTAAATCAAACTTTTTCAACAAATCCTTTGTATATTTTGACTGATGAATGAAAGTTCCATCAGCCATTTGTTTGATTTGAAAACCCAGAAAGAACTATAACTCTCCCATGGCACTCATTTCAAACTTTTGTTGCATCAACTTAGTAAAGGCATCACATAATTATGGATCAGAGGATGCAAAAATAATATCATCTACATAAATTTGAACAAGGAGCTTATGCATGCCTACTTCTTAATGAACAAAGTTTTATCTTTGGAGCCTCTAGTGAAATTATTTTGAAGAAGAAAGTTAGATAGTGTTTCATACCAGGCTCTAGGAGCTTGTTTTAGCCCATAAAGAGCCTTATCAAGCTTATACATCCAATCTGGATGTTTATGATCTTCAAAACATGGTTGTTGACACACATAAACTTCTTCTTTTATTTTACCATATAAGAATGCACTTTTGACATCCATTTGAAAAACTTAAGATTATGGAAAGCAGCATAAGCTAAGAATAATTTGATTGCCTCCAGTCTGGCTACAGGGGTAAAGGTTTCATCATAATCAATACCTTCTTCTTGTGAAAACCCCTGTACAACCATTCTTGCCTTGTTCTTGACAACTTGACCTTTTTCATTAGTTTTATTCCTAAACACCCATTTAGTTCCTATTGCACACTTACCTTGGGGTAGAGGAACCAGTTCCCGCACTTGCTGCTTTTGAAACTGAAGAAGCTCAAGTTGCATGGCTTCAACCCATACATTGTCTCTTAATGCAATATGATAGTTCTTTGGCTCTTGCTGACTGATGAAGAGAGCATAAAAGCAGAAATTGGACAATTGACTTCTAGTTGAAACACCAGCATTGATGTCACCAATGATCTGAGACATGGGGTGATTCTTCAGTTCTTGATACTCAATAAGATCTGTGCAAGTGTTTGTAGGTGATTCAACAGCAACAAATGGTGATCCAGACTCTTGAAACCTAGAATGAGATAGCAATTCAAATGAAGTAGGAATCAGAGATCTCATCAGCATTTGTTATGGATGGAACTGCTCAAGCTACAGGAACATCAAGGTTAGTAGACTCAGGCAGAGATCACTAAACCTTGCATTTATATCATCAGATGAGTGACTAGTTGCAGGAGATGATAGATTCACAGAATCTGCAACAGCTGGAGACTGATAAGGAACATATTGCAGTATGTTCAAATCAAATAACTCCACGGGTTTATGGGATTTTCTCCTTTGGAGATTCATTAAACTTTACATGCAAGGTTCTTCAACTATCTTTGTTCTGCAATTAAAAACTCTGTATGCCTTGCAAGTAGATGAATACCCAACAAAGTACCCTGCATCCACCTTTGATTCAAACTTCTGAAGTGGATCCTTTGTGTTAAGAATATAACAGGGACACCCAATGCTCTAAAGAAGGAAATCAGAGGAGCCAAATGATGTAACACTTCATAAGGAGTCTTCATCAACCTCTGATTTACTAACCTCTATTTTGCACATAGCAAGCTGTGTTGTGCAGCTTCAGCCCAAAAGGTTAGTGGCAAACCAGAATCAGCCAACATTGACCTTGCGGCTTCAATAAGGGTCCTGTTCTTTCTCTCCACCACTCCATTTTGTTCAGGAGTTCTTGGAATGCTATACTGCCTCTTGATTCCCTTAGAGAAATAGAATTCATCAAGTGTGTGGTTTCTAAATTTTATGCCATTATCACTCCTCACACACTTGACAGAAAGGGAGTACTGCTTTTCCACATGCAACACAAAGTAGATGATGATTTGACCAGCCTCATCTTTTGAATGTAAGAAGAAGGTCCATACAAATCTAGAATAATCATCCACAATTACCAGACAGTATTTTCTTTGCCATGCTCATCACTCTACTGGACCAAAAAGATCCATATGCAGTAATTGCAAGCAGGCAGTGGACTTTGGTTCTTCTATTGGAGGAATGATACTTTGTGTTGCTTTCCTTTTAAACAAGCAGAGCAGTTGTCATCACATTTGAACTCCTTTAATGGCAGACCTCTCACTAAACCATGATGGATAAGCTGGTTCATGTTTATAAGATTCACATGACCAAGCCTTCTGTGCCATAGTTTAGATTCTGAGAGGAGAGGCCTTGGAGAACAGACATGGATGGCCTTTTAGATCAATTTTCTTTGATAAGTCTAAGGCATATACTCTTCCAATCCTGTTGGCCTTCAGGAGAGTATATTCATCCAATATCTTGTCAATCATTCTCAAAACATTGGAAGACAGAATCCGACAGTTTGACTGGTGAAAAGTGCAACATGCCCTTTATCACACATTTGACTGACACTCAACAAGTTGTACTTGAGATTCTCCACATGGTAACATCATCAAATCTTATCTCACCATTTGACACAAAGCCTTTGCAATGATGTAACCCTTAGCATCATTACCAAAAGATACAAATCCCTTCTTTCCTTGAGAGTAGTCATGAAGAAGAGAAAACTCCCCTGTCATATGCATAGATCCTCCACTGTCCACATACCAGATGCTTCTATGGCATGCTGAAGAACCCTGCATTTGCACAACAAACTAGTTAGCTTTTGAGACCCAAACCATTTTGGTTTTGGGTCTGTTCTCATCAACAGATTTTATACTAACTGATTTGTCATGATTAACAGCCTTTGAAGGTGGAGATGGTGCTGAAAAGATTCCTTTGATTTTGGCTTAGTTTTCCTTTTCAGTGGTTTAATCATAAGTACATCTATTTGGTTAACTCTCCCAACAGATGTTGAACCATCATAACAAGTTGTGTCTGATTGGTTGTTAAAGCTTCAGTTCAGCAGACACATCAGTACTTGTTTTTGATTGGTTCCTGTGACTCACCATGTCCTCCTTTTTGAAAGACACAGACTTAGTCTGGTGTTTTGATACTCCATGAGGAATATTTTCAGCTGTTTTATGATAAACCCTTCCTTCTTTTTAGATTTTGTGAAAACTTTGGGTTATCAGTTTGAGATGTTTGTGGCACAAACTTGGTTTCAAATTCATCTTTCATTTTATTAATTTTCTTTTTAATGATTTTATCTTTGTTGAATTTGGAACCCTTTTTGTACCAACATTCATCAGTGAGATGATTGAATAGACCATATTTCACATGGCTTTTCTTCATCTCTGTTGTTCAACTGCTGAAGAAGATGAAACTACTGAAGGTGTGTTCTTCAGTACTTTCTTCCTCTCAGTACTTATGTTAAGTACTGAAGGATTTGTAACAACTGAAGACTTGTTCTTCAGAAGTTTTCTATCAGTATTTTTGGATTTCCTATAGACTCTTCAGCAGTTGTCAAACCATGTTTGTTTTCATTTGGTTTGAAATATTCTTCAGGTTTTGTTACTTGCTCTTCAGTACTTTGAATACCCTGTGAGACAACACCTGAAGTACTCAGCTTTTCTTTGATCATGTGTTTATCAGCAGTAAGACCATCAGCAGATTGATTAGCTGAGGTACTATTACTGACTTCATCCTCTGATTTTCATTATCTCTGAGGATGAGACACATGATGATGTGGTTTGGGAATTGATTTCACCTTCAGATTTTACTTCTGTCTTGGGAGTAAAATCTATAGGAGGTACAGTGTGATTATACCCAATCCCAAACTTCACATTTGAAGTGTTACTTACTGAGAAGCATTTCAAACCCCTTGCAGGATGTTATCCAGCGTTCACACTCTACTTGAGTAGCTGCAAGTGTTTCTTTGAGATTCTTATGATTCTCTAAAATGACCTCTACCTTTGCCTTTTCATCAGTGATTTGGCATTTTAATTTGTAAATCTCATCATCTTTTCCTTTAAAACAGACTCAAACTCAGTTTTCTTTTGGAAATCACTTCTTTAGGTCAAGATTTTGATTAATTAAAGCTACATTTGCTTCTCTAATTGAGACAAAAGCAGTATGCATGACTCAGAACACAACTTGGCCTTAGCCTCAGAAGATACTTGTGGTACCTGTTATGATGAAGCATTTGAGCATGAACCATCAGTAGACTCCAGGGCCATAAGAGCAACATTTCCAAAAGGATTTTCACCACCATGTTGACCAGCACCAGAAAACACTTGTTCAGAATAACCAGAAAGATCATCTGGTAAGCTACTCCAGTCAAAAATCCAGGAGTGAAAAAGCTTTGATGTGATTGAGATTGAGATGTTGATTTGATTGAGATGGTTGAGGCTCAGGTAGGGCATGTGGTTGTTGAGCTATGGGTACTGGAACCTGATTGGACTGAGGCATGTAAAAACAAGGATAAGGATATGGCATTTGACCTTGAGGACAAAATATGCAGGAGATGAATTGAATGTGTTGTGAATGATGACCAGATGTGCCCAATGTTTGTGCTTTTTGAGCTATTGCATAGAATGGTCACAAAGAGTGTAGAAGAGTTAGATCCAGATGATCTACACTCTCTGCAAAGTCCAAAGTCTATGGCACTTGTGACACCTCAACTTGCTCTTGTCAAAACCAACTTTGGTTTTTCCAGAGAGACCAGGAAATTTTCTACCTGTCCTTTTGTAAAATTTTTAGATCTGATATTGACTAATGCCATTTGGCTCAAAATATCCATCTCTTCCAAATCATCATCAGCAATTCCTTTCAAATCATCCCAAAAAAACACAAATTATCACAATTACACCCTGAATTACTATCAACACAAACAACACTGTTTGCAGGATCTCCATGTTTGAAAAGAAATTTCTGATGCAGCATATTCTGATTCATGACCAACCAAAGCAGTATTCCCTGGTACAAAATCATTAGTGAGCTTCATAGATGAAGCCAGTTTCCTTTTCTGTTCTATCTCTCTTTCAAATGTTAACAGTTTCCCATGAAGTGGGGTGAGAGATAGATTGTCTAGATTTGCACTGGAGCGTGGGACAATAGTATATGTGTCCCATCTCTTAGGTAGGGATCTGAGGAATCTGTTGTTCATCTGACTGTTTGTATATTGATATTTAACCATTTTCAGCTTAGATATCAAATAGGTGTATCCCTCAAATTGTTGAGTGAGTGACTCACCCTTTCTATGAGAGAATGTGTTATATTGATGGGCAAGGATCTCTCTATTGTTTGCCAAGACCTCATCAGTTTCTCCAAATTGTTCTTTCAGAGCAACCCAGAGGTCATGAGCAGTTTCATGATGCATAAGTCCAGAATAGATTTCATTAGGTAGTGCCATGGCCAGAATTCCATGGGCTTTAGCATCAATTTCAAACAGTTTCAGATCTTCATCTGAGTATTGCTCTTTCTTCTTTGGAACCATCTCATTGGTTTCCGGATTACTCACCATAGGCTTATATGGTCCATGAACCACAGATTTCCAATAACCTGAACCATTAACAGACAGGTGATGGAGCATTCAGCGTTGCCATATGTTATACTCACTCCTAACAAGCAACAGAGGCTTTGTTAAGGAGCCAGTATTGTGAGGATCATTGATTGATGTAGCCATTTTCACCAATTCAAACAGGTTCAATGAGATTTCAACAGATCTAGCTCAAAAACTCAAAAACATATTTTTAAACAAGATGAATCTCAAGTTAATTCACTGGAAGCAACAGAAAATCAAACTCTATAACCAATTCTTACAAATTTGATAATTCGATCAAACTTAGATAACAAAAGAGCAGTTTCAATGATCAGTTGTTAAATCGATCAATGATTAACCAGCTCTGATACCATTTGAAAGGGATCGGGATCTAGTTTGATCAATTAGATTAAGATTTGCAGCGGAATAGCACACAAATTAGACAAAATATTAGCAAGAATAATATGAATACTCAATCAAACAGTAACGGTTATAGAGAGAGAGAGAGAAAGTTTTCTGAAAAAGAATGTTTCATTCACGCACATGCTTCCGTTACAAGGAAATTAGGTCAACATTCCTTTTATAAAGGAATGTGACATCAGCTGACGTCACTTGATAGTGACAGCTTGCTGATTTATACAAACAACTAAAAGTAAACTAAACTACTGAAGATGTCCACAACAACTGAGGACACCTTCAGAAAAAGCTAAGTACAAGCTAACATTACAACTACTGAAGTTATGACATCTAAAGTGTAAGAACTTCAGATGTTTTACATAATATAAAACTACTGATTACAAACTACTAAAAAGTAAACCATCACAACTACTGAAGAGAACTACTTCAGCTGTTGTGACAACTTCTGAGAACTTTGTCTTCAGCTGTTGTCTTCAGCTGTTGTCTTCAGACTTTGTCTTCAGACTTTGTCTTCAGACTTTGTCTTCAGACTTTAGCTTCAGACTTTGTCTTCAGACTTTGTCTTCAGACTTTGTCTTCAGACTTTGTCTTCAGACTTTAGCTTCAGACTTTGTCTTCAGACTTTGTCTTCAGACTTGTCTTCAGACTTTTTCTTCAGACTTTGTCTTCAGACTTTGTCTTCAGACTTTGTCTTCAGCTGTTGTAGACAACTTTAGTTGTTTTGATGTCTGTGGGACTTAAAGGTTTTTCTGACCTGGCTCATTGGTTCTTTTGGTCCAACATTCATTAACTGCTTTTCACTAACCTCTTCCATACATACTTTATCATTATTCTTCACCTACTCAACATATTATCTTCCTCAAGGTTTGTCACTTCCAGAGCTTGAGCTTGATTCAAATGCTAGAAATACTAGTTCTTGATAAGGCTGTTGATGGAGTTGAATATCAATGGCGGGTGAAACTTGTTCAGTGTCCTTTGAGTTGACAAGTATTTTAGATTGGGAGATTGGTAGTTGAATAGTGCTGGCTTGTGACACTAGTTCAGTCTCACCAGAGTTGACTGATGCTTGGGAGTGAACAGGGGAAATAGGCAATGTGTTATCACTTGTAGGTGATTGAATTAGTGGTGATGGAGTGTGTTCATGAATTGGTGATTATGGGTGAATGAGAGAGATAGGTAGTATGTTTTCACTTGCAGGAGGTTGTACTTGTGGAGATAGATGGTGGTGGTGTATGGGTGATTGAGGAGGAGAGTGGGATGCTTGCTCAGTCGTAACAAGTTAGATGTCTTCTTGGTCTTCAAATATCAATTCTTGGGGAACATTAGTATTAGGATTAATCACATGTGCAAACATTGGTGTTTCCTCTCGTTCATATTTTCCACTTACCTTTTTAAGTACAGATCTACTTAGGTGAGCTTGTACAAGCATATCACCTTCTCTTTCAATTGAAGGCAGCTCTACATTGATGATTAGTTGGATGAACCTTGGAAACATGAACATCTTATCAGCCTTCTGAACTCGAATTTGATCACACAAACATCTAAAGATATACTTTGAATAGTTGTATGTTCTTATTTCAAAGATTGCAATGATTCCAGAGGAGATATGCCTTGAAAACCTATCTAGTCCAGATTTCCTATTTGAGATACACTTTAGCTAAGTGTGACATAGAAACCAGTAAGGGTTGCACAATCTTCCTTTCTTGATTTCTCCCCTAAGAAAATCTCCATCATATCCTATCAAATGGAAAATATTCTCAATGTATTCATGTTCAAACACATATGGGTGACCTGCCTCTTATTCTCCTAGCTAAAGAACTCTCCTTATAATATACTCAACAATTATCAGTCATCTATTCTTAATGTCAGCAGAGATCCAAAAGTTGACAATATGCTCTTGATAGATTACATGCTTCACCGACAGGGCATAGAAAACCTAGATCTTCTCAAGTACCGAATAATGTCTCGACACCCTTCAGACATAGGGTCGTCTAAATTTAAGAATGCACCAACATTGTGTTCTCTTGCAAATCGTTTGCCATCAACATATAAAAATGAGAGAAATTAGGTTAAAACATAAAATTTAGACACAAGAATATGAAGAGTGTTAATGATAACATTTAATCAAATTGACTGGGGTTGAGTAAGATTAAGATTCTTACTGTGAATCGAATATGGTAATCAAGTCAGTGATTGAATGGTGGAAACAAACAATTAAAGAACATTCAATGCAAGAAAATTACTCATAAATGCTTTTGTATTGTATATATGAAAGTTGATAAATTACAGAGAATAATTACAACAAAAATTCTCTATCTATCAGCCGTCACCTCAAGTACGAGGTTATTTATTCTATTTAAAGGCAGACAAGATGCCTATTACAAAATGACTAAAATACCCCTGAACTATTACATCAGAACTAGTCTAAGTCTTCATCTGCATCTTTGCTTGTTCATCCGCATTGACAAATGCGGATGAGTTAACTTGATCAGCATTTCTTTAGTTGATCATCCGCATTAGTATGTTGGTCATCCACATTGGTTAATGCGGATGAACAAAATACTTATGCGCATTTGTTCGGTCATCCGCATTTGGCTAATGCGGATGAGAAAAGTCTTGTCCACATTACCTTTTAGTCTTCCGCATTTGTCAATGCGGAAGACCAAATACTTGTCCGTATGTGCATTATGTCTACCACATTGACAAATGTGGAAGACAACACTTGTTTCTTTTTCCTAGCAGAATTTCTCCACATTTCTTCTTGGACTTAAGGGATTCCAGCAGAGCAATCATCAACTCACCCATTGAGTTGGCATGTATGATCCTTTCACGGTGCAACAATACTCCCCCTAAGGATTATACAGCCTAGTTTTCTTCAATGTTTGGGAGGTGATTGATGTTGTGATGATTCTACTGGGACTTCTGGTGGTGTAAAAGGTGCTGCTTGTCTTGGATCCAAAATTGCCTTGATCATGTTGACAAAATCTTGAGCATCTGACATTTTGTCCTTGGTTAGTACATGAATCTTCATTCTGCTCATATCATGAATGGCTTCAAGTGGTAGTTTCTTTAGAGAAATTGGTTCCCAATAGACACTGTTGATAGCCCATCCCTATGAATCAAGAGAGACCATCTACATCAACTTCAAGTTTGACAATGTTGCCCACTTTAAAGGTGTCTTCTTCTTCTTCCTTTTCTCCATCTTTGCACTAATCTGATCATAAGCCATCTTCAATATTTTGATACACTTTAGAAAGAAGTGTAGATCTTCTTGACCCAATTTGTTTGATATCTCTCTCAAGTGCCTTGTGTATATGTATTGAATGTGTGATTGATCCAGTAGTCTCACTTCATAGCCACTGAACAATCTGATTTCAGCACCTTCTTTGCCTCCCCACTTCCTCTCAATCACTAATCATACGTCTTCTCATCATAATAAACATTTGAGATTGGTGTTGAGTAATGTGTACTAGCTACCATTTTTCTTTTCAATGATTTAGTAGGTTTCACTCTATGTTCTGGAGACACTACTTCTTCAGCTGGTTTTGTCTGTTTCATTTCTAGAGGGTTCTTGAATGTTTTGTCTTTTATCATACATGTTGCTTTCAATGAATGGAAGTTGTTGGTTCACTTGAACATTTTGAGTATTGCTTCAAATTCATATCCTCTAAACATGGCATTATGGTTGATCAGCTCCAGATTAGCCAGTTCTTTCAGGTCATGATTCTCAACTGCATTTACCAGAGCAGAGTACTCTGTAAAAAATGCACTAGACCAGAGATCCTTTTAAGCATAAACATATTCCATGAACTATCATACTTCCAAGCAATAATTTTCTGGTCTATTTTGCCTTTTGGAGTAGATACTCCTCTGATCATCTCAGTAGTGGTCAACCCTTCCTGAAGTTTCAGTTGGAGGGTATAGCAAACCACTCTAGATATTTATGAATAACAGGTGCAAGATAGTCTTGATCTTTATGAGTAAGATTCATGTCATGTGCAAAAACCCTTGATCTTGGCTTCTTATTGAGCACTTCTTCTTCTAACTGCTTTAACTTTTCTTTCTTATCATTTATCAACCTAAGTGTTGCAGCTTTTAGTGAATTAGTCTTCATGTTTGCCAATTTTATTTTGGTGAAGCCTTGACTGATGAGGTAATCCTTCATTTCCTTATCTGACATACTATAAGGATCAGGAAAAAGTGGTTCAGGAGTTGGGGATGATTTCTTCATTGAAGACAGGTTGGGTAGGGGAACGTTTCTTGACAATGGTCTTTCATACCTAGTTGGTTTCTTCATAGAAGACTCTTTATGCATTGGAGCATCTTTGGTGATTGCTTTTACATATTCTGTTACATTATTTGGATCTAGTAGCTTTTTCACTTTATCTTCCTCTTCCTACATTTCTTCATATGTTATCCCAAATACTTCATCTGGATCATACCCTTGATTGATTAGAAACATTGCTTTTTACATCATCAGTTTGGGCTTTTGACACCATTTCTTCCACTGCTTGTTTTATTTTCGTAGGACTGTCCATATGAACATCCTTTTCAGCATCATATCCACTAGCTATCTCTTCTTCTTCTAGATCAATGATAATAGATTGTTTCTTCAATTGAGCTTCAGCCTGCTCATGTTCTTCAAGAAATTTACCAATTACTGCAGGTCTTCTTAGATCATCTTTCTGCTTCTAACACTTTCTTCTTCAATCACTGGTCTTTTACCCTTAGCCTTTTTGGCTAGATATTTTCTCTTTCTTGAATATGTTTGAAGTTGTGGACTTGAAGTTTAAGCCTTTTCAATCACTTCAGACATTTTCTTAGGAGTGGTTTGTTCTTGATCATTCACTTCTATTTCTTCCATCTCCTTTTCTATTTCCTTTTCCTTTTCTTTTTCTTTTTCACACATTTCTCTTATCTTTTCTTTTTGTTCTTCAGTCAATGACATAGCAGGGACAATGTGCATGCTCAGCTCTTTCTCCAACGGAACTGGAGATTTGGGGGTGAATACAATAGGGTAAGAATCATTCCTTTGATTGTTCACAAATTCCCAAAAGTCATCATCTACACTGAATTCTTCAGATGTAAAGCTCTCTAAGGCACTAAAAAATTCCTCAAATTCAGCTTTCTTAGTGTGAGCAGCATCTGTTTTTCTAGAGTATATCACCATCTGTAGACTTTGTTCCTCATGCTTTTTTTGACTTGTATGACCTTCTTGTTCTTCATTGTCAGAAACAGACTTGTTCTTATCATTATCAACCTTTTCTTGTTCTTCATCATCAACCTTTTCTTGTTCATCTTTCTTATCATCAGCCACTTCACTTCTTTGAATCTCAATTATCAGCTCAAGTTCAGAGATCCTTCTGTTTTTGCTATGAGTTTGTTTTTCAAGATTAGAGATGATTTCAGCTTGTTCTTCTATAATGTTCTCTTGTTCTTCCATTGCTATAGTTTGAATGGCAAGAGTGTCAACATGGCCACTGACTTGTATTCGTGAATGATTGAGTGCAGCTTTTAAAGTTTCAATTTCTTTTTCTTTCTCCTTTATTTCAGTTTCATGGTTTTCTTTGTGATCTTTCAGCTCCTGCTCCTTTTCATCAAGCTCTAGAATTCTATCATCAATTATTCTAGACCTCCTATTTAGTATTCTCTCCATTCTTTCAACCTTTTGCAATAGTTCAGATATCAACTCATCTTTTTCATCAGGCCTATTTACATTTGATTCAGCAAAGCTCTCTAAGGGAGCAGTCTCAGAAGTTGCTCTGTTTGCAGGCATTTGAGTATAATGATCCTCCTCATCAGAAGATGATTTGGATGTTTTAGAAGCACTAGTTGATCCTTTAACTTCAGCAGGGTAATCATGGGATGGCAAAGGTTGGTATGGTGATATAGGGGATGATGAGGTGGTGATATTGGAGAATGATGATAAGGTGACATTGTTGATGGTTGAGGGGTTTTTTGTGGTGTTGGTTATGATGTTGGTTGTGGTGATGGTTGTGGTGATGGTTGTGGTGATGGTTGTGGTGACGGTTGTGGTGTGGTTGTGGTGATGGTTGTGGTGCAACTTGTTCTTGTGCTTGACCTTCTTGATTTATTTGCTGAATCATCCATGGAAAAAGAGGTGTGTGAGTACCACTGTAAAGTTTCTTGGGTCCCTCTTCTTAATGTATTTGTAGGATCTTGCATCATAGTGAGGAATATCAAGCACTGGTCCCTCATTAGCGATATCAGGGAATGATTCATTCATCAGGCATTGAAGAAATCTTGGATACATCAAGAACTTGTATCTTCTCCCTTCTTGAATGTTTGATATTAGGCCATTGAAAACATATGCAGACATATTGAATGGCCTGTTAGTGTAGAGAGCACATATTGCTTAGGATTTGATGACTGGAATGTCATTCCATCCTGTCTTTCTCTTGGATAGACAGTGTTGAAACATATGAATTAGGAATCTCCAAGGTAGATCAACCAATCCTTTAATAATTTTTTTTGCTTCATATCCTCCTTCATAACCAATTTCAGCAAAAAATGTGGTTATTTCTTCATCATCTAGCTCCAGAGGAGTATTAGCATCATCACCAAATTATAAGCATCTTCTAACAAATTCTTTAGTGATGCTCAGAGTGTGATCATTGTTGATTCTCCCAGTTAATGTTCTAACACCATCAGCTTCAACTATCTCAGCTGAGTTCTAGAAGGACCTGATGAGATTCTTATAGATTGTGGGTCTCATAATGATAGGATAGGCTACCCTTGTGGTAGATAAGAATCTGATCATATCTCTAAGTCATTCAGCTTCTGGCACATCAAGGTTTAAATAACTACTGATATTATGGAGCTTGCTCCATGTAAGGTTTGCCATGTAATCTGCATAGGAGACATGTGTGTCAGTTATTAGTTTGACGTTAAATGGTCAAGGATGAATGCTTGTCATTTTTGTTGCATTGTTGTTATAGCAAATGGTGAGTTTGTTATTCAACAATCACAGTTTCTATGTTTGAACCATTAACGGGAAGTTGTTTCATTGATTTAATAAACATTTTTTATTTTTCATCATGCTCTGTTCTTACAATAAACATGAATGTCATGGTTTTCATGATTAGAAGAATTTCTGTTGGTTTGCATGCTCATTGAAGTCGAAAAGATGTATTATGTTACATTAATAAGACATGTTTATGTGTTCTTCATTCTCAGTTGGTTCATTGTTTGATTTAGGTTTACCCGTCTGAAATTTAGATCTTGATTAAAATTTTCATGGAAATTTCACCTTGTTTCCAATACAAATGTGGTTTCAGACTCGATAACAAGAGCCGATTGAGTAGAATCACACGAAAATCTTTGATTGTTTATGATGAAGATGATCGATGATGGTGTACTGTGCGTTTGCGCTCGTCTCACTATACAGTCTCTCAATTTTGAAAAGTATTAAATGACCCATTAAAATTCCCTTAAATAGTCAAACAATGGCTTTTAAAAGATTTTACAAGTTTAAGAGCAAATGCGGTCACCACTGTAGCAAATGCGGAAGGGTAATTTTTTGGACTTTTGGTCATCCACATTTGTTAAGTGTAGCAACTACGGAAGACAACTTTGGACTTTGACTATCCGCATTTGGTCACTGTTGTGAATGTGGAAGTTATTACTTTTGATTTATTCTATCCGTATTTGAGTACTGTTGCAAATGCGGAAGTTCAAATTTGAGAACATTAACTATCCGCATTTGTGCTATAGTAAATGCGGAAGAATAACTTGTGATTTTGTTCATCAGCATTAACACGCTGTAACAAATGCGGTATTGTTGTTACTTGTTTCATCCTATCCGTATTTGTACACAGTAGCAAATGCGATAGAACAAAGTCAATCAGCATTTGTGTGACCACACCAAATGCGGTGACAACACTTGGTTAGCATTGCACTGTAGCAAATGCGAGAGAGAGATGTTCATCCGCATTTGACTAGTGTAGCAAATGCGGTAGAGTAAAATCCACATTTACATAACACACTAATGCGGTAGAGTAAAATCATTGTCCGCATTAGTTGCACTTGAAAGTATATTGTTACCCGCATTAGTTACATGCACGGGTTACCTTCACCCGCATTAACAATGCACTTACCGGCATTAACTTTGAACTTAATCAAAAGTTGATGTGATTGAATTGATTATTCATCTTATGAAGATTTTTCCTTGATTGAATTTTCTTATGTTGAAGTTGTCAATTCTTTCTTGGATTAACTTGTATGTCACAAGTGATACAAGTTTCCCAATTTTGACAGATCTTGGACTTATCATGCTTCTAAGAATCTGCATAAGCTGAGGTATAATGGTATGACTTTTTGCAACAACACCAACCCAATCCTCTTTTTTTTGTTTTCAAAGTTAAGTTCATAAACAAAAATTTGGACTTACTCAAAATTTTAAATTACTCCCCCTAAAGTTTATATCCACATTTGGATAGAAACTTTACACATTAAAACCTTTGAATATTATTTTGCTTATTAATAATGAAGAGAATTATCTCTTTGTTGGGATCATATCAGTCTTACATTACACTTGTGCATCCTTTATGATTAAATGGACATGATCATGAACTTGAAGATTGAAGGTATGTTGTCCTCTTAAACTCATACCTAGTTGATCTTTTGATGCAAATGACTTTTATCATATTTAGGTTGATTTAGTTATTCAATGTGTACCTCACACACATAAGCATGGAATGATTAACCCTCCTTATACAATGCATGGTAGAACTTTTTCACAGCTTTTCTTACTAGGTCACTTAAGTTATAAAATCTCATTTTCACTTATCCTCATGGGGTTTCTTTTACTTTGATCCTTTTCATGATGATCCACATTGGGATTCTTTTCACTTCACTTTGAAAGGTGATCCATGATAGTATTCTTTTGTTCATTCACTTGAAATATATTACTTTGTTGATTCATCCAATTTTGGATGTGTTCCACATTGGGAATCTTTGGGATCATAACATCTACACTATATGCAAGTTTCATCAGGTCTTTGCTCAGCAAAACAAAGATGGAACATGATGTGGTGAAAGAGATTCATAAAGTATCATTACCCGGTGTGTTTAGGCTACTACACACACATGCATTCAGATAAGCCAATACATATACGTACTTTGTGATGAGTGTTTCATAATTGAACAAGTCTTTAATTCATCACTTCATGTATCTTTTCTTCCAAGTTGAGCCTACTAACATATCTGTTAAGTCATTTCAGTCTTTCACATTTTGAAATTAAGCACAGTGAATGATATAACCACTGTAATTATATCATTTCCCATAGAATTCTTTTCTTCATCAAACTTGATTTCTTTTTGTGGTTTTCTGATGTTTTTAATTGTTTTTCATGGTTTTTGCTCAATGTTAATCTTGCCAATTGACTAAACCAGAAATTCAAACCTACTAGGTTCAAATACCTTGGTAAACAAATCAGCTAATTGATTTTCAGTTGGTACTTGGATCAAGTTGATTAAACCTTTTTCAGCACAGTCTGTCAAAAAGTGATATCTAATCTCAATATGTTTTGTTTTTGAGTGCTGAACTGGATTATTAGTTATAAAGACAACAACTGTGTTGTCAATAGAAATTGGTGGGTGCAAGAAGTTAAAACCATAATCAAGCATCTGGTTTTGAATCCAGAGTACTTGAGAGCAACATGCTGATGCAGCAATATACTCAGCTTCGGTTGTGGACACAGATACATTTGTTTGCTTCTTGCATTGCCAGGATACTAGTCTGGGACAAAGAAATTGACAACCGCCAGAGGTGGATTTTCTGTTGAAGTTGCATCCTCCATAATGATTGTCTGTGTAGGCATAGAGATTAAATTCTCCTTCCTTTGGATACCATAACCCAAGAGTTCGTTTTCCCTTTAGATATCTGAATATCCTCTTGACTGCATTCACATGTGATTCTTTTGGATCAACTTGATATCTGGCACACACACAAACACCAAACATAATGTCAGGCCTACTGGTGTTAGATACATAAGTGAACCTATCATTGATCGATAGTGAGTCTGATCCACTGATTTACCTTGAGGGTCAGGTCCAATCTTTACTTTAGTATCCACAGGAGTTCTGATAGACTGACAGTCAACAAAGTGAAATTTGTTCAACATGATTTCTACATATTTTGATTGATTGATGAAGATTCCATCTGCTGTCTGTTGGACTTGCACCCCTAGAAAGAAGGTGAGTTCCCCCATAGCACTCATTTAGAACTTTGAGTGCATAAGGTCTTCAAATTCTTTGCAGAGTTTCTTGTTTGTCGAGCAAAAATATAATGTCATCCACGTAGATCTTAACTAACATCATATCTTTCCCCCTTTTCTTCTGAAGAGAGTCTGATCAATCTTTCCTCTTTCATACCCATGTTCAAGAAAAAAGGATGATAGAGTCTCATACCACTTTCTTGGTGCTTAATGAAGACCATACAGAGCTTTGTCAAGCTTGTAAACTTGTGAGGGAAATTTGGATCTTCAAAGCCAGGTGGTTGACTCACATATACTTCCTCAGAAATCTTTCCATACAGAAGGCACACTTTACATCCATTTGATAAACAGTAAATTTCATGGACGCAGAATATGCAAGAAAGATTTCGATTGCTTCTAGTCTACCAACAGGTGTAAACACTTTGTGTACAGGCCCCGACACAACATCAGCTTTCGAGCATGAGTCGGTGATATTGCATGAGACAAGATTCGAGTATGAAGGTAATGAACGAAAGATAATGTATGAAAGAACGAGCGTATGAAATAAATGTTATTGAATTATCATAATAATGTGCTATGTGGGATCCTTGTCATTCGACCTCAGTAATCGTAGCTGGGTGCCATGAAAAGGGTAAAGTCTGACTAGATACAGAGAGATCAGCGAAAGATAACGATATGCATTGAATGAATGAAGTTAATGAACGTAATGACGAAGATAATAATGATATTATCTGTATGTACATATGATGTATGATCACGAACGATTGTAAAGTATAGTATGGTTTTGAAAGAAAGTAAAGAACGGTTTTGATGAAAGTAAAATATTTTATTATAAAAACCAGAACTCACTCAGCGTCGCTGACTTTTGTATGCATGATAGTTGGCAGGTATTCATTGATGCTAAGGAGTTGCAGGCATGGATGCATAAGCTACCGGGAGCATTTTGAAGTTGGCATCCGTATTTTGACATGTCTTTGTATTTTGGATGAAAACAAATGTTGTAAATGAATGAAATGACATGTTTTTAGTTATTAATGAAGTTTTAAATTCCGCTGCAAAATAAATGTACCTTTTATAATGTTTTTAGTGCAATGAATGACCAATTGTGAGGTGCCCGGGAATGGGGCCTTACAAGTTGGTATTAGAGCAAAAGTTTAAGTGAATTGGGTAAATATTTGAAAAACCTAATCTTAAACTGAGAATGGGACTAAAAGGAAAAGGATGTCAGTCCTGGTAGCTACGTGCGTGCAGGTAAAGGTTTTATGTAAACGTTTAAAGTAAGTTAACGTTAACCAGTGTTATGTGCGCATGTTATGTGGCTAGTGTGCTTTTGTGTAGATTTAGATACTGATGTAGTCAGGATAGGAAATGCTTGGGGTATGAAGAGTAAAGTAAGTGGCTAATCACAACTGGCCACTGTAATTAGGGACTTACTATACTTGACATAAGCTGAGTTATTACCTTGAATGACCGTGTTGGTGTTTGAATCTTATAGTGTGTTAGAGGATGGCTAGGCAGAAATTTTCCAAGGCTCCTAGAGGCAGAGGCCATTCATGTGTGACTAGGAGTAGTGCTAAGGCTCCTAAGACGACCCATGAGAACCCTGAGGTTCATGGCCAGAGCGAAGAGAATGAGAATGCTAGTTTGAATGCCTCAGCTAGGGAGGCGATTGCTGATGAAGTACACCAGGTCATGCAGACAGTCTTACTATCTGTAGTGACCGAAGTGATTAAAGCAGTTAGAGAAGGCGAAAGGAAGGAGAGGAATAGGTCCTCGGGAAGGGAAAAACAATCGGAGGCCGAGAGGGCTATCCTACTAATGAGGAAGAGGAGGATGAAGTGCCTGTGCCTGAGGCAACACGAGGCTGTAATTATGGGGCATTCCAAAGGTGCAAGTCCCCTACCTTTGATGGTAATGGCACTGCTGCTGCTGCTCACCGATGGGTGAGCGAGATGGAGGCTGTCCTTGAGATTAGCGAGTGCCGAGAGGACCAGAAGTTGAAGTTTACCACTCACTCTTTTATGGACTCAGCCTTGTATTGGTAGGACAATATTTTCCAGGTTAAGGGAAGAAGGGCTATTGGAAGGATGAGATGGTCAGAGTTAAAAAGACTAGTGATTGAGGAGTTCTGTCCTCACCGTTAGATGGATAAAGTTAAGAGGGAGTTCCTGCAGCTGGAGGCGGGAACAATGACACATCAGCAGTATACCACTAAATTCAACGAGATGCACGTCTGGTGCCGGATCAAGTGACACCTCTTTCGCGAAAGATCAAGAGGTATATTCAGGGCTTGCCGGCAGACATCCGTAGGCACATGATCGCTGCCCGACCGAGCACGTTTAGGTAAGCGGTTGATTTGGTGGGGAGATTGTATGATGAAAGATCTGTGATGGTGACTGAAGGTAGCAAGAAAGGAAAGGTGATCAAGATTGGAACGGGAAGCGATTGGAAAGTTGCGGAGCCGCTCTAGGTGACAAAGGTGCACGAGTGGATAATTAGCGTGTGGTCATAACTGATGCGGGGTCGAAAAGGTGTGACAAATGTGGACACAGGCACCCCGAGGAATGTAGATTGGGGGCAATGTCTGTTTCCGTTATGGAAGGACCAGACATGTAGCAAGGAACTGCTGTATGGGGAGGTGCTATTCTTGTGGTGAGGAAGGTCACATAAGCAGAGACTGTAAGAAGTTGAGGGTAGGAAGCTCCGGTATGAGGAAGGAGAACAGAGGGTGAAGGCTAGAGCATTGCTATGACCGGTAGGAGGCTAGATCAGACTCCAAGGTAACATCAGGTACATTTTTAGTAATTTAGATTTATGCATCTATACTTTAAATATGGCGCTAGTAGTAGTTTTGTTGCTGCTATCTTCTGTGATGTTGCCGTTAGGAGTAGGAAGATCGATGAACCCTTTGATGTAAGCATTGCTATTAGTAAGTCCACCAGGTTACCTAATGCCCTAGATGATTGCATGATAGAATTGAGAGAGAGAGCGCTTGTTCCTGCAAGACTATTCAAGATAGGCGTAGGTGGATAGATGTACATCTCCGGGTTAGTTGATCAGTAATGCACGACTCAAACCCCAAGTGTTGCAAGGAGATGGATTGATCAACCGGTACAACAAGAGTTCGGTGACGACCTACGACAATGAATTATGATGAAGGCTTCGACCAGGAAAGCAGATTGCTTGATTTGGAATCGAGTAAAGCTAATACTAAAGTGTAGAGAGTCATTCCCAGTTGTTGCTCAGGTAGGAGAAGTGACACATCGACTGGAGCTACCCGATGAGTTAACTGGAATTCATTTGATGTTCCATGCATCTCGTCTAAGAAAGAGCTCAACCGATGAGGATATGATCATGCTACTAGAGAACACTAAGATGGACAAAGTATCCAACCACGAGAAGCAACTGGTGGCCGTTATTAATAAGGAGAAGAGAATAGGGTAAGGAGGATAATGGTTTCACTTGTGCGAGTGCAGTGAAGCCTAAAGGTATCTAAGTTTAAGTGCAACATCAAAGAAGAGGTGAGACAGTGTTACCTGTAACTGTTCGAGAAGCGACAAGTTTTAGGGACGAAACCTCTTTAAGGGGGGTAGACTTATAACTCCCGAATTTCTATTTAAAAGAAAGGAAAAGAAAAGTAAATAGAAAGAATAGATAATGAGCACAAGTGGAGGGGGATAAAGTGTACAAAGTACAAAACCTTTTTATTTTGAGGTTTAAAGGGGCATGGTCGCCCATTTCTTCTTCATCTTCTTCATTCAACTGAAAGGAAGAGAGAAGAGAGAGAGCCCCAGTTCTAGAGAGAGGAAGAGGAAGAAGCAGCTGCAAGGGTAAGTCTTCTCTTTATGAGCTTAGTTTCACTTGGGTTTCGAGTTCTTGACCGAAGTTCTTGGTGTTTAGTGTTTATTTTCGGGATTCAAGAGCTGAATCGAAGGTGGGTCTCGAAATTGAAGGGGTTTCTTAAAGCCTGCTTAAGGTGAGTTTCTAGAACCCCTCTTTTACTGATTTTCAACTTGTTTGGGCCTATTATGCATACGAAGTGAACATTTTGAAAGTAACCGTGGGTCTACAGCCTTATGTTCGAATATGATGTATGTATGTATGTTTTAGTGGTGCTATGGGTTAGTGTTGAGGTTTAGCATGTTTTGGTGCCCCTGGTATGTTAGATCTGTGCTTGGGTATCATTAGAATGATAATTGGGTGATGTTGGTAGCATAGAAAACATTCAGAAGTAACTGATGCACATGAACAGTGGTCCATGCGCACAGAGGTGGCTCATGCGCCCAGCATGAGTGGCCAGATGCCTAAGTGTTGGCCATGCGCCCAAGAGTGGGTCACGTGCCTAAACAGTGGCCCATGCGCCCAACATGTTGGCCATGCGTCTAAGTGTTGGCCATGCGCCCAAGTGTGGTCATGCACCTAAATAGTGCCCGTGCACCCAAGTGCCAAAACGGTTAAGTGTTGGTGATGTGCCTGAACAGGTGCCATGCGCCTACATAGTGGCAAAGCGCCTGAACAGGGCAGAAGTGCCCAAATAGTGCCCTGCGCCCACACTGTTTTACACTTAGAATTTTATGCTCATGCGCCTGGAAGGTCCCATGCGCCCAATTTGGACTTATGGTTTTCTAAGTGGTTTTAAGGGGTTATATGGGGAGATAGGCCTGGTTATGATGTGATGGCTTATGTCTGATGTGTGTATGTATATATGATGCTGCATGTATGGTGATGTTGTATGTTTATGCTTTGTGTATGTTCCTTATTATGTATGTATGTCTTCCCTTGGCTTTGCGTTAAACGTTAATGAATGTAACGAAAGTATTATGTAATGTAAATTGGAAGATAATGAAAACAGGAACGTGATGAATGAATGCATGCATTAATGAGCGAATGAACGTAAGAGGCTTGCAAGCGATATATAGTGAAGTGCATGGCTCTAAATGCCTTAAGCTCAACCGCGTGAGGTTCAGCTAATCCTAAAGTGCGCACACAAGGGTTCCAGTCTTTATGATTGACCTTCAGTGTAATTACCCATTTCGATGGGGGTGTGGTTACCCATTTCGATGGGGGTGTGGTTACCCATTTCGATGGGGGTGTAGTTACCCATTTTGATAGGGGTGTGGTTACCCATTTCGATGGGGGTGTAGTTACCATCACGATGGGGGTGTGGTTACCCATTTCGATGGGGGTGTAGTTACCTATTTCGATGGGGGTGTGGTTACCCATTTTGATGGGGGTATAGTTACCCATTTCGATGGGGGTGTAGTTACCCAATTCGATGGGAGTGTAGTTACCCATTTCGATGGGCGTGTAGTTACCCATTTCAATGGGGGTGTGGTTACCCATTTCGATGGGGGTGTAGCTACCCATTCTGATAGGGGTGTGGTTACCCATTTCGATGGGGGTGTAGTTGCCCATTTCGATGGGGGTGTAGTCACCATAATGTTAGGGGTGAAATATATGATGGTTACACGAGTTACGTATAACTTCGAGGTGTGGCATAAAGCCAAGCATAGGTATGAGGTGAGGGACTTTGTGTTGCAACAAACTCAAATACAGTTCAATCCCTGTGATTGACTCGAATGGGATCTTTGTCGCGTATCCCGGCATTGTGTCATTCTTCAGTCATGAGTCGGGGGTTTGCGTACAGGCCCTGGCACAGCATCAGCTTTCGAGCATGAGTCAGGGATATTGAATCAGACAAGATTGAGTAATGAAGAGTAATGAACAAAAGATAATTTATGAAAGAACAAGCGTATGAAATGAACGTTAATGAATTATCATAATAATATGCTAAGCGGGATCCTTGTCATTCGACCTCAGTAGTCATGGTTGGGTGCGATGAAGAAGGTAAAATCTGACCGGATCTAGAGAGAGCAGCGAAAGATAACGATATACGTTGAATGAACGAAGTTAAAGAACGTAATGACTAAGATAATAATGATAGTATCTGTATGTATGTATGATGTATGATCATGAAAGATTGTAAAGTATAGTATGGTTTTGAAAGAAAGTAAAGAACAGTTTTGATGAAAGTAAAGTATTTAATTATAAAAACTAGAACTCACTCAGTGTCGCTGACTTTTGTATGCATGATAGTTGGCAGGTATTCGTTGATGCTAAGGAGTTGCAGGCATGGATGCATAAGCTACTCGGAGCGTTTTGAGGCTGGTATCCGTATTTTGACATGTCGTTGTATTTTGGATGAAAACAAATGTTGTAAATGAATGAAATGACATGTTTTTAGTTATTAATGAAGTTTTAAATTCCGCTGCAAAATAAATGTACGTTTTATAATGTTTTAAGTGCAATGACTGACCAACTGTGAGGTGCCCGGGAACGGGGCCTTACACACTTCGCCATAGTCGATTCCTTCTTCTTGAGTATATCCCTGTGGCACTAGTCTTGCTTTGTTTCTAATGATGATCCATCTATCATCAGTCTTGTTCCTGTACAACCATCTGGTACCGATAGGTTATTGTCCTTCGGGAAGAACTACAGTTGCCATACTTCTTGCTTCTTGAATTGGAGCAATTCTTTTTGCATTGCTTCAATCCAGCTATTGTCTTGAAGAGCCTCTTTGATGTTTTTGGTACTGTTTGACATAGAAAGCATGAGAACAAACAGATGTTTGCAATACTGGACTTGCTTTTTGTCACCCTCTCATTAAGATCACCAATAATGGTTTCCACTGGATGATTCTTGTGTATTCTTGTGGTTGGAATGGTGTCACTAGCAATAGTTACCTCAAGATTGGACACATTCAGTCATTATGGTCAAAGGCACTTTCATCTAGTACTGTTATTGAATTATGAAGATTGTTAACTTCTGTTTCAGTTACTGCTACATCTTCAGCAGCACTAAGATTGCTTGCATCATTTTGATGTACCTTGTGTTTCAACTGGAGGAGAAGTCTGTTTTTGATTTCTGATCTCATTTGACAAGTCATCTGAGTGAGACGGTACCAGGCTGGGACCTTCTTCAAAAGAAACACTAAGGTTTTGTGACAGTTGTCTGATGGGATCAGCTTGAAGAGGAACATCTTCATTCATGTGTTCATCAAATGTAGGAGGAATCAATGGATAATTATCTCTTCTTTCTATAGCTAATGAATTATCACTTGGATGTATATTTCCTGCATCAGATAAGTGAAATTGGTCAAATGATTTTGTAAACGTATCAATATCAAAAAACCAGTCAGGACCATTTGTAGATTTGGGAAACGAATGTTTCTTGAATTGAACATTTGTAGATTCATCAATAATGTTTAATCTACGATTGAACACTCTATAAGCCTTTGAAACAAAAGAATAACCTATAAAGAATCCTTCATCAGACTTGGATGAAAATTTTCCCAAATGGTCTCGAGTGTTTAATATTGAGACATGACAACCAATTATTTGAGGAATCCAATAAATGGTTTCCTATGAAAAAGCAATTCATAAGGTGTCATGTTACTTTCTTTAACAATCAGAGTTCGATTTTGTACAAAGCACGATGTGTTAACTGCTTTAGCCCAGAAGGTGATTGCAGTCTAGCATCAGCTAGCATCATTCTTGCTGCTTCAATCAGTGTTCTATTGTGCGTTCAGCTACCCTATTTTGTGGAGGAGTTCTAGATGCACTGAGTTGATGAGCAATGCCTTTGGTTGTACAAAAAGAACTCATACTTTCATTTTTGAGCTCAGTACCATTATCACTTCTTATTATTTTGACCTTAAGTTCAAGTTGATTTTCAATTTTAGTGATAAATTCTTGTATGATTTGAGATGCCTCATTTTTATGAAGTAGGAAGAACACCCATATGAATCGTGAAAAGTCATCAATGATCACTAAACAATACTATTTCTTTCCCATACTCATTACATGAGTTGGACCAAACAAATCCATGTGAAGTAGCTTCAATGGAGTATTGTTAGTGTTCACAAGCTTGGTTTTGTGAGATGATTTGTGTTGTTTTCCTTTGAGGCACACTACACATTGATCAATAAAGTTGAATTCTTTTTGAGGAAGACCAATGACATGGTTTCCTTTGACTAACTTGTTCATATTTTTAGGCATCAAATGATGCTTTAGACAAAAGACATGTTTCTTCTTTAGGTGATGCAGAACACAGGTTTAAGACATATGTATTATTCTTCCTTGGTATCTTTAAGACAACCCATTCTTCAGAGATCTGAAATACAGGTTTCAGAATGTAGCAATGAGTGTCTGTAAAGTGAGTGGAATATTTCTTGTCATAGATCTGAGACACGCTTAGCAGATTGAAATTTAGTTGTTCATAGTAGTTCACTATTTCAAGCTCAGCATTCTGTTTGTCACAAATCCTTCTCCTGTAATTCTACCACCTTCTGAATCTCCACCAAATGCCACAATAGTTCCTTGTATGTGCTTGAATTCATGAAGGAGGGAACGATCTCCAGTCATGTGTCGGGAGCATCCACTGTCTACAACCATAGGCTATTAGACCTGTGTGGATGAACCTGCAAGCAAAAAGAACTAATTATAAGAAGGAACCCAAGCCATGATGGTCTTGGATTTCCCATTCCTATTCATGATGGTGACCTCCTGGTATTTCCCTCTAAATTGTGATTTGGATGGAGGTGTCCTAGGAGATTTTTGGTGATGAATGGGTTGAGTCATCTCATCAACATCTATTGAGAATTCAGATGAGTAATGAAATCGTTGGTCTCTATTTCTTTGTAAAAATTTAGCCCATTTTTCATTATCAAAAGTAGGTTTTTGTATTGGAAGGTCAAGTTTGTGTTTCATTGTGATATGATTTCTTTTACCCTTCCTCAATTCCTTCAAATTATTCTTGTCATTTGTTGATGTAGGTGTCCTAGATTGAGTATTATGAAAATGAGGTTTGACAGAATGCATCACAGTTGATGTTTTTGAGATGGGCTTGTGTTGGGGAATCTCAAACCCTTTTGATTGAAGTAACAATCAGATGTATTGTGATTGTTCATGTCACAGATTGAACAATACTTGTTGAAATAGCAGTTTTTGGTGGAGTGATTGTTTATATCACAAATAGAACAATATTGATTAAATAAGCATTTATTTGTCTTGTGATTGAACATTTCACAAATGTCATAATACATCTTTTTGTTTCTTGAATCAGATTTTTCCTTGTGTGACTCAATTGATATTTTCTTTTGATGAGTCATTTTCTTTTATTTATGTGATGAATCAGAATCAGCCCTTTTAGTAGTTTGCTTCACAACACTACCTTTGTTAATTTGTCAGGGCTGTTTCTGTTTCTTTAACCTATTTCTTACTTCTTTCTCAAGCTGGTCAACATGTTCCTTGTTGCATATATCAAACCCAATTCCCTACCTTAATCTTGAAGACTAGGGTCTGATGATGTTTTATGTGTTGAACTAAGTGTTACTGTTTGTTTCTTTTGTATTGAAACCTTTTCTGATTTGCTTGAATTTTTTGGAGATATAATCTTATTATTAGAACTACTCTCAGTAGTGGGTTTCACTGTCTTCACATATTTCTTTTTGCCTTGTAATATATATGGTATGAAATTTATAAAAGGTATAATTGCTTTTATAGGGCTTGATGATTTCATGACACTCACTGTCTTGTCTGAACACTCTTTGATTTTGATTGGGTGACCTAACTTGATTTTATCCTCATTGGTTTCAATATAAACATCAGGTTTTTTTTGAGGATTGGTCACCTGTTTTACTACATGTTTAGGTTCCATAGTTTTAGGATCTCAATTGCTTTAGAGTGTGAGACAAATTCAGGCATGATAGTGTAGTTGTCATTGTATGGTGGAGGACATGAATTATATCCAATCCCTGACATGTCCTTTGGATCCTTTTGGGAGTCAAGCATCTCTTGCAGCTTGACTGAAGACATTTGAAACTTTTCAAGTTTCACTTCAGTCATAGATTGTTGAGCCTTAGATTGAGCTAACTTTTCAGTAAGTAGCTCATTCTCAGCTGCAAGAGTGTACTTCTCACCATGCAGTTTTTCTATGTCAGAGATGAGAGATTTAATTTTGATTTCAAAGTTTTTTATTTCTCTCTTCATCATCCTTGACTTTACCTTTTCTTCTTTGATTTCATCAGCCAGATTGTGGTTATGCTTCCTATACCCTTGCAATTCATTAATGCATTTTTCACTACAAAGGTTAGATTTTACCTCAGTAGGCATTGGAGATGGTCCATCCTTGATGTGAGCCATAAGAGCATGATTTGGAAATTGAGGCTTGACTTCCTCTACATACACACTCCAGTCACATACCCCATCTTGCTTTATCACTAGAGCACTAGCTGAAGACCGACTGCTTCCATGAGCTTGATTTGTCAGTTGGGGTGGATTCTGATATGATTGGTGTTGATGATACTGCTGTTGTTGGTTGTTTGAGTGAAAGCTTGAGTTAGGCTGTAAGGATGATTGGCCTGGAGAGTTTCTTTGATAGTTGTTTCTCATGGGTGTATTGCACTCTCTTGAGAAGTGGCCAACCATGCCACAATTGAAGCATTTCTCCTTGGATTTATCATATCCAAGTATTGTATTTTCATTCAGACTCAGCTTTCTTCCTTCTTTGAAGAATTTCTTAGCTCTCATTGCAATCATGGTCATTTGCCATTGTAGATCCATTTCTTCCACATCATGTGGATCCATTTCCTCTAGATCTTCTTGAATTAGATGAGCATAAGTGAGTCTTCCTCCCAAGTAGGCTTCAAAGCTTGCAACAAATCCATTGTAAGTTGCCTTTTGTTCTTCTGATCTTGAGTCTTCAGGATTGGTTTGAGGAGCGGCAGTGACTCTGGAAGTTTGAGGAGCAGCAGTGACTCTTGGTGTTTGAGATGAGGTTGAAGAATATTTGATTGGTGGAGTTGCAATGAACCCAGTGTTGTTCATTTGATCTCTTGATGAGATAAAATCATCTTCCTCAGTGATGAAGGCATTTTCCATAGAATGAGATTCTCATGGAAATTTGTAAGCCTCAATCACTCTTGGTCCACCAAGATTTCTGCTTCTTTCATCAAGTTCTAAAGCTTCAATTTTGGCTATCATGATGTCTAAAGTAGTACTCTCAAGATCAAGAGTATTTTTCAACATGGTTACATTCTGTTTCCAGATTTCAGGGAGACTGTGAAGCATCTTTTTGTTTAATTCTTTAATATTGTAAGTGACTCCCATGATTTCCAAGTCATTTACTAACTGTACAAATCTGTGCAATTGTTTAGATATTGATTCTCCCTTGGTGTGGTGGAATTGTTTAGATTTAAGGGATACTGTGAAGCATCTTTTTGTTTAATTCTTCAATCTTGTTAATGACTCCCATGATTTCCAAGTCATTTACTAACTGTACAAATATGTGCAATTGTTTAGATATTGATTCTCCCTTGGTGTGGTGGAATGTTTCATACTGATTAACAAGCTTGTCCTTGTTGATTTCAGCCACTTCACTGCTTCCTTCACACATGATTTTGAGAGCATCCCACACAGCTTTTTGTAGTTCCCTACTTCTCCAATCTTTTCAGCACATCCTTCTTGAGTGCTTGAGTCAGAACTGAGTACGCTTTGAGGTCTATCTTCATTTTCTTGTAGTCTTCTTCATCTAAGGTCAGATCTTCAATAGGTATTCTAGCAGTTCTGTATATTGCAGCTTGATCTGCAGACAGAGTAACAGGGATGTGTGGCTATTGCATATTGAGATCCAAAAATTAGGATCTACACCTGTGATGTAATTCCTAAACTTGATTTTCCACTATTTAAACTCAGATTTATGTTTAAGCATTGGAGGTTTAGATGTATGACCTAGTTTTGAGTAGCTGTTAGAATCCATTTTAACTATGTGTTTAACTGGTATTATATAGATTTAGATGATTTTTAGGATTGATTAGTCCAACTAGTCCAAACAGTTCAAACGGATTTCAGAACCAGATCTATCATGGTATTGAGTTTCTTGCTGTTGTGAGTATTTTGGTGAGTATGTGTTGACAAGAGTATTTTCTGCTATTTACTAAGTAGAGAAGATGATATACTCTACTAGCAACTCCATTACTAGATCAATCAAATTCTATTCAGTTCTTGCGTAGATCTGAAAGAGAATCGAGAGCCAAAGCTCTGATACCAATTGACTGGGGTTGAGTAAGATTGAGATTCTTACTATGAATCGAATATGGTAATCAAGTAAGTGATTGAATGGCGGAAACAAACAATCAAAGAACATTCAATGCAATAAAATTACTCATAAATGCTTTTGTATTGTATATATGAAAGTTGATAAATTACAGAGAATAATTACAACAAAAATTCTCTATCTATCAGCCGTCACCTCAAGTTCCAGGTTATCTATTCTATTTATAGGCAGAAGAGATGCCTTTTACAAAATGAGTAAACTACCCCTGAACTATTACATCAGAACTAGTCTAAGTCTTCATCCGCATCTTTGCTTGTTCATCCGCATGACAAATGCGGATGAGTTAACTTGATCAGCATTTCTTCACTTGATCATCCGCATTAGTTTGTTGGTCATCCGCATTGGTTAATGCGGATGAACAAATACTTATGCGCATTTGTTCGGTCACCCGCATTTGTCTAATACGGATGAGCAAAGTCTTGTCCGCATTAACTTTTAGTCTTCCGCATTTGTCAATGCGGAAAAGCAAATACTTGTCTGTATTTGAATTATGTCTTTTGCATTGACAGATGCGGAAGACAACACTTGTTTCTTTTTCTTAGCAGAATTTCATCCGCATGTCTTCTTGGACTTAAGGGATTCCAGCAGAGCAATCATCAACTCACCCATTGAGTTGGCATGTATGATCCTTTCAGGGTGGCAACACAAATTGTTCATTGTTGATGATTACGATGTGTTTTACCTTGTAAACATGATCTAGAGTTGAATCAAAGGTCAATTTTAGTGTATGGTTAATGTTTAGATAGGGAAATTTGAATGTTGGTTAGGTTTTGTGAACGATTTTCTAAGTCTGAAAGAAGGAATAAAAATGACAAGTAAAAAACATCATTTATACTCCTAGGGACTAATTAAGTTCTATTATTAAACGATATGGGACCCTCTTTCCTTATTACCCTTCCGTGGAATTTTATTGATTCCACAGATTATAGTTTTTCCATAGATCATCTACGGATGCCTAACTTGAAATAACTGAATTTTGATGAAGTATAATTTGATATTCTATAGGCTATCAATATATGGAAACGTATTATACTTTAAAATATCAGCACATCCGTAGGTTACCACTCTACGTATGGACTTATTTTCTGTTTTAAGTTTCGCACTATAGCATCTGCTCATAAGAAAAATGCATTGTAGCTTTTGTTGAAGTCCAAATTTTGCACTATAGTTTCTACTAAAGTCCAAATTTTGCACTGTAGGATATGTTGAAGTCTAAATTTTGCAATGTAGCTTCCACTGAATTGTAAAGTTTGAAAATTATTGTTTGTATAATTCTATCAAAATGTTAGTGTTGGATCTTATATGCCCAAGACACAAACAAGATTGATGTGGTTAGTACGTTATGATCCAAGTCAGGTCATACCCAATAGCAAGCCAAACAAACACCAATAAATATTTATTCGTTGATGAGATCATACAAATAAATATTGACACCAATTTAGAAAATAGGTTTTCTAAAATGTGGCTTTTGTATAAGAACATTATGTGGATAATTTGTTCATGAGAAATTATTTGTTTCATTATTTAAGTTGGTTAAATAATAACAAATAAAATTTCTTTAATGTTATAAAATTAAATTTGGTTTTAATTTTATAAAATAAGGGTTTAAAGACTGCAAATTTTATAAGAAAAATAAAATCGGGGGAATCCATTTTAAGATGAAATTCAGCCACCCAAAAGGGGCATTGGAACTCCATTTTGTGTCTTGGTCTTTGCAAGACTTTACCCCTCTTTGCACTCTTCCATCATTTCACAATCTCTCCTCTTCACACACAAGCAAGAACTCTCTAAAGAAGGCTGAAAATCTTCGGATTTAGAGGCTGAAACAAGGCTGGAATTTTCGGATTTTGAAGGTGCATTTGTAGAGGTTTTTGGTGTTGAGCTCCCTAACTAGCAAAAGCACATCAATTATTCCTTAATACCTTCCTTAAAATAATGAAAATATACTTAAAATGTTAAATTGTGTTTTCAGGTGTTTAAATGGGCAAGATGGACAAATGAAGCATATTTAACAAGAAATTGAAGTAATCCGAGCTTTGGAGTCCAAGCATGGGGCCGTGCCTCTTTAAGCACGCCCCCATGCTTTGCCAGAAACACACCCCTGTGTTTGGACATCTGACAGGACAAAAAGTATTGTTCCCTAAAAGTAGATACGTGGCCGTGCCCCATAAGGCATGGGGTCGTGCCCCACCTCCAACACGGGGCCATGCCCGTCACAACCTGCATGTACGAGCTGACCAACTTTCGTAAGCATTGTACTAGCACGAGGTCATGGCTTTTAGGCACGGGGTCGTGCTTAATCACTACATAAAGCCTATGCATAGAAGCCTAAGTTCACCATTTTGGTAAGCTTTGGTGGGAGAGTTACTCTGAAGAACTCTCTCGGGAATCAAGACTTCAAGGTCATTTGGAGGCTCGGGAGGTGCATACACCACTTGGAAGAAGCTCGGGATGGTCTAAACGTCATCCATTGTGGATTATCAGTTTGATTGTTTCATGTCACCCATGATTACATATCATCTTCTTTGTTATATTTTGTATGTTCAAGCTCATTATGAGCTAAACTCTTTCTATCATTCAAATCGGATCAAACATATGTAATTTGTGATGAACTAATGGTGTGATAAATATTATCTTAACGTTATAGTGGTTTTGGGAAACCATTGATGGGTAGCATCTACATTTAAACGGAAAGTTATAAATTTATGGTTTGTGATTGTGATTGTCATACAAGGTTGAAAACCGTATGATTAACTTTGATTCGCGAAACCGGTCTTCATAATAAATCCATGGCTAATGAACTAGAAATGGTTATTAAAAATCATATCACCTTAACTTTCTTATCATTTGCGGGTTCCCTTTTATTAGTTTGACAAATCTTCAGTAATTGTTATGGTTTTCTAAAATTAATGGTATGTTAGGAAGGAACTTGATCATCTCTTTTTTTAACATTAAGTTATGTTTACAGAGATCATATGTCAAATAAGTCACAAAAGATTTACCTTCATTACTAGAGCTTTGATCTAAGCAGTAAAACTCCACCTGACATGATCCTAGTCACTACGGCAGCAGGAGAGACGAGAAATCGCGGCAGCTCATCTTTATAAACACTAACATAATTACATTAATCCATATCTTTAAATCACACCACCAATTAATACATAAGTGGAGTCTAATTAGGATGATAACTTTTATTCCCTGGTTTTAAATCCAAACGCTTCAAATCTTAGTTTACTTTATTTTTATCATTGTTTTTAAACCCTAAAAAATCTTCTCAATGCAACTTATCATTTTCTTTAACAAAAACCAAATCTGATAGTCAAATGTGAAGTTTGTTGAGTAGGCTAGGTGTGTCCATGGATTGATACTCAGCACTTACCAATACTATATTACCACACGACATGTACAATTTCCTTTTGTGTGTGTTGTTTAGTAATTGTAGTAACCATTTAAAACTGAATTTGTGTCTAAATTATTTATCAAAATATACATACTATCCGCACGCCATCAAGTTTTTAGCGGCGTTGCTGGGGACACACGGCAGTTTGAAAGGCAAACTAAATTTTTGACTATCTTGTATATAACTTGTTAATATTTTTTTGTAAACTTCATATTTATTTTAGGTAGTTTGCCTTAGTTAGTTTAGTTACATTTTCCTGATTCATTTTAAGGCTTAGTTAGATTATGCTTCTTTAAGTTAGTGTATGTCCGACTCGTCTAGTTCTGAACTTGTTCCGCCTCTTTCAGAACCCGAATGACTTTTCCATCAAAGTTTGCGCAAAAGATCACAACAAGCAACACCAATCATTGAAGAAGGCATTTTGGAAGGTACACCATCCGAAGAAGACATGGCTAACCAAAACTAGGAAATGAAGATGACACACTATGCCACACCGTCAATAGATGGTTACGAGTCTAGTGTTGTCTGACCAGCAATAGCAACCAACAATTTCGAGATTATGTCTAGTATTATCCAACTCGTAGAAAACTCTGTTCAGTTCCATGGGTTACAAGACGAAGATCCTAATGCTGACATCTCATGATTCCTTCGTATTTGTGCTACCTTCAAAATCAACAACTATTCAGACGACACCATTCGACTAAGACTTTTTCCGTTTTCACTTCAAGGCCGAGCCATCACTGGCTTAATTCACTTCTGCCTAGCTCCATCACCACATGGGCAGAAATAGCTAAACACTTCCTTTTGAAATACTTTCCACCCGATCGCACAGCCAAACTAAGAAGCAGCATCACAAGTTTTCACCAAGACGACGATGAATCATTACATGCAGCATGGGAGAGATATAAATCTCCTTCGGAGATGCCCACATCACGGACTACATCTGTGGCTGAAGTGTGAAACCTTTTTCCATGCAATCAGCGGAGCCCACAAGCATGCGGTAGACCCAAGTGCAGGAGGAGATTTTGGAAGTGTCATACCAACAGAAGCATACCTTGTTCTAAAGTATTGCTTACAATCCTTAAGGACCAAACCTAGTTCTAAAGGTATTCATCAGTAGACTCTAAAACCCAAATTGGAGCCCAATTAGAAGCTCTAACCAAAAAATTCGAACTATTGCAAAACAAGCTAAAGAAAACCCCGATGTGATGCAACACATGGGAAGTTCAAACAAGACCAAAGAATGCCCACAAGGCATTATGGTAGTTGAAGGTGTTGACTACATAGGAGGCCCAAGCAACTCGTACAACAACAACTCAAATTGGAGAAGCAACTCGAATTATAGATGCTAGTAATAACCAACAATCATCTGGATTCAACCGAAGGCCCCATACCAACATAGAAACTACCATACCAAGCCCAAGCAACCAAGACCGTGGAGCATCATCAATGGAAGACTTATTGCAGCAGTTGTTATTAACCACACAGCCACAGATGAGTACATCCGGAAATCTGATTGAAGAAATGAGGAGAGGTTCCAAAGAAATGAAGCTGACATCAAAAGCATCAAAGCATCATTGCAGAGCATAGAGCACCAAGTAGGTCAAATAGCACAACAACTGTCTGAAAGACCTCAAGGAGCTTTGCCTAGCAACACTGTGACAAACCCTAATGCTCTAGTCAAAGCCATCACCACCAGGAGTGGCAAAACGACTCAAGGTGATGCACCCACATTACAACCCATCCTTGAAGAAGTAGAGACTGAAACTCCAAGTAATACGAGTGATAAGCAAAAGCAACCTGTCGTCATTGAAGAACCAGCCAAAAAATACGTTCCACCACCACCTTAGGTTCCACCACCTCCATATCCTGGTCGTTTGAGACAACAAAGAATGGAGGCACCATACGACAATTTCCTTGGGTGTTCAAGCAACTCCACATCAATCTGCCCTTGGTGGAGGCCTTAGCACAAATGCCAAACTAGGCTATGTTTCTAAAAGGTGTATTGTCAAACAAAAAGAAACTGGAAGAGTTATCACACATGGTTTTGAATGAGGAATACTCTGCAGTTCTTAAAAAAAAACTACCTCAAAAGATGACTTATCCAGGAAGTTTCACCATACCTTGCCTAATAGGAAATCTTTCTGTCAGTAAGGCGTTAGCTAATTTAGGTGCAAGCATTAACCTTATGCCTTATGTGGTTTTTCAAAAATTAAATTTAGGTGAACCTAGACCTACTCGCATGAGCATCCAGTTAGCTGACCATTCTGTCAAATATCAAAGGGGCATCATTGAAAATATCTTAGTTAAAATTGACAAATTCATATTTCCAGTTGACTTTGTGATCCTTGACATGGATGAGGACAAAAATGTTCCTCTTATCCTAGGTCAAGCTTTCTTAGCGACTGCTCGAGCCCTCACTGATGTTTGTACAGGCAAACTCATGCATAGAGTAGACGAAGAGGAAGTAACTTTTGATATAGGCCAATCCATGAAACGCCCTCAACATGACTCGCTCTATTACGTTGATGCTTGCGATTCGATCATAAGCTGTCATTTGAAGAAAACTCTTCAAAATGAAGCTTGCAACACTCAATTAATAGAGGTGCAAATCACCAAACCCATCTATGAAAACCAAATCATTGCAGAACTTAAAATTGATGAAACAACACTTCATCAAGAAGGATTTGAGATCATTGAGCAAGATCTAGAACCGAAAGCCAAACCTTCTATCGAAGACCCTCTAGATTTAGAGCTCAAAGAACTTCCATCTCATCTCGAATATGCTTTTCTTGAAAACACATCTCAACTTCATGTCATAATCTCATCCGCCTTATCAATTGATGAGAAGAACAAGTTGCTAAATGTGCTTAAGGCACACAAATGAGCAATTGCATGGAAAATCATAGACATCAAGGGAATCACTCCGTCCTTTTGCACTCATAAAATATTGAGGGAGGAGAACTTCAAATCCGTCACTAAGCCTCAAAGATGTTTAAACCCGAGCATGCAAGAGGTGGTGAAGAAAGAAGTAATCAAACTGTTAGATGGCAGCTTGATTTACCCTATCTCTGATTCGCCTTAGGTCAGTCCCGTCCAAGTTGTTCCAAAGAAAGGAGCAATGGCTGTTGTAACTAATGAGAAGTATGAGCTTATTCCCACTCGTACGGTTACCGGATGGAGAGTCTGCATAAACAATCGCAAACTCAATAATTCCACAAGGAAAGATCACTTCCCTCTTCCTTTCATCGACCAAATGCTTGAGTGATTATCTGGAAAAATGTTCTATTGTTTCTTGTACGGTTTCTCAAGTTATTTTCAAATCCCTATTACTCCCGAAGATCAACAGAAGACGACATTCACCTGACCATATGGCACAATTGCTTATTGGCGAATGCCCTTGGATTGTGTAATGCTCCTGCTACATTTCAAAGATGCATGGTAGCAATTTTTCATGACATAATGAACACTCAATGGAAGTATTCATGGATGATTTCTCTATCTTTGGAAACACATTTGAGCAATGTCTGCAAAATCTGGAAAAGATGTTGATTAGATATGAAGATTCTTACCTTGTTTTAAACTGGGAAAAGTGCCACTTCATGGTTACGGAAGGAAAAGTGTTAGGACACAAAATCTCTTAAGCAGGGCTTGAAGTCGATCAAGCCAAAGTCGACACTATTTCTAAACTTCCACATCCCACAACCATGAAAGATATCAGAAGTTTCCGAGGTCATGTAGGATTTTACCGTCGTTTCATCAAAGTTTCTCAAAAATCGCTCGACCAATGACTCAACTTCTTTAGAAAGACAATCAATTCGTATTTTCTGATGAATGCATTAGTGCATTCAAATTACTTAAGGAGAAGCTGCTAACCGCTCCAATAATGGTTTCCCTAGATTGGACGCTACCATTTGAACTCATGTGCGACACAAGATTTCGCGGTAGGAGCCGTATTAGGGCAAAGGAAAGACAAGCAATTTCTCCCAATTCATTATGTGAGCAAAACCCTAAACGACGCACAAGAAAACTACACCATCGAAAAAGAACTTCTTGCAGTAGTTTTTGCATTTGACAAATTCTGCTTGTATCTTATCTTTTCAAAAACCATTGTTTACGCTGATCATGCAGCCCTTTGTTATTTGTTCAACAAACTAGATGCAATGCCGAGATTGATTCATTGGATTCTGTTGCTTCAAGAATTTGACATCGAAATCATGACAAGAAAGGAGCGGAAAATGTAGCGGTTGATCATCTCTCGCGTCTTGAGAATTCAAGTTCTTCACAAACTGAGGAAGCCATAATAAACGACAGTTTTCCTCATGAATTCTTTATGCACATTCAATCCTCAATCGATGAACATCCTTGGTTTGCCGATTTTGCAATTACTTAGCAAGCGGAATTCTTCTCAAAGGAATGACTTATGAGAAAAGGAATAAATTCTTTACTGATATCAAACATTACTATTGATTCGCGAAACCGGTATTCATAATAAATCCATGGCTAATGAACTAGAAATGGTTATTAGAAATCATATCACCTTAACTTTCTAATCATTTGTGGGTTCCCTTAAATTAGTTTGACAAATCTTCAGTAATTGTTATGGTTTTCTAAAATTAATGGTATGTTAGGAAGGAACTTGATCATCTTTTTTTTTTAACATTAAGTTATGTTTTGAGAGATCATATGTCAAATAGGTCACAAAGATTTACCTACATACTAGAGCTTTGATCTAAGTAGTAAAACTCAACCTGACATGATCCTAGTCACTAAGGCAGCAGGATAGACGAGAAATCGCGCCAACTCATCTTTATAAACACTAACATAATTACATTATCCATATCTATAAATCACACCACTAATTAATACATAAGTGGAGTCTAATTAGGATGATAACTTTTATTCCTGGTTTTAAATCCAAACGCTTCAAATCTTAGTTTACTTTATTTTTATCATTGTTTTAAACCCTAAAAAATCTTCCCAATGCAACTTATCATTTTCGTTAACAAAAACCAAATCTGATAGTCAAATGTGAAGTTTGTTATGTAGGATAGGTGTGTCCACGGATTGATACTCGGTTTTTACCAATACTATATTACCACACGACAGGTACACTTGCATTTTGTGTTTGTGGTTTAGTAATTGTAATAATCATTTAAAACTGAATCTGTGCGTACAATATTTATTGAAATATATATACTATTGGGAGCTAGACTTTCCAGAACTAGAGGCTTTCTCTCTTGGGAGTTGGACTTTCAAGAACATCACCATCTTCATATTATACATCTACAACATCTCGTGCAAGAAAGGTTGTATCAATGACACACTATGCTTGTTTTATGGTTTGATAGCACACGATTTCACACATATATATATATATATATATAATATATATATATATATATATATTATATATATATATATATTATATATATATATAATATATATATATATATATATATATATGATCCTTATTCTTGGGTTTTGTTTATGTATTAAAATGGTGAAAATTTCAGATTGTAAACCACATGTTTAAACCTATATCCGCTGCGTTTTTATAGTTTAAATGGTTAAACTAACTATGATTAACATGTAACAAAACCCAACAATGGCATCTAGAGCCGGATATGTAGGTGCTTTGAAAGTTCTTGAAACGTTTTTCTTCATGGACTTTTTCAACCCATTAGGGGCTGTTTTGTTGTGGATGTATGAATCCTTATGTTTCAAGGTTTAATCCTACATGCTTTACTATAAACCATGAAAGATTACATCAAATGGTTGATGGTGTTATTCGGACTAAACCCTAAAGTTTTGGTTCATGTTGGCCAGAACTTTAAGGTTATAATAAGGGGTTCATTGTTGTTCTTGGATGTTATATGTATTTCATATTTTGGTGCATAACATAGCCTTGGCCTTATGTGTTTTGGATTTGGTTGATTATGGTTTTGTCATGTTGGTTTTGATTCTTGATAGGGTTGTAATTTTATGTTTGTATAATTTTATTTATTCATTGGTTATATAATAGGTAGATTAGGTGCATTTCTTTTATTAGAAAAAATTATATTAGGATATGATTTTTTGTAAAAGAAGATGCACAAGATGAAGACCCAAAGATGGACACAAAAGACATGGATACTTGATGCATTTGGATGAGGATTCAAGTGGGAGTTCATGGACACATTTTTATGTGTCATTTTAACCCTTAGAAAAGACCTTATGACAACACTTGTGATGGAAAACAAGTGTGGTCAACTTAGTGGCTATGGTTATACACTTATGTTTGTATGATTATGCTTGTTTGGATGTTTGTTGTATGATTGTTGGTTGATATTTGGATATGCATAAAAAACTCATTAATAAACTTAACAAGCTAAAAATTGGTGGTTCCTTATCATTAAGTGGTTAATAAACAGTTACTAAAAGGATTAATGATTTTAATAAAAAGGGGTTTTATTAAAAAGAGAACCATAGGGTACCTTGTATTTGAAAGCATGCAAATATAAGGTACATAGAGTTTTCTAAACTAGTATTATGATAACTTTAAAATTTTCTTTTATAACATGTTTTACACCGTCCTTTTGCACAACACTAGAGTCACTTGAAACTCTTAATGGGATAAAGGTCACCTAACCATTTTGAGGGAACTTATGATTTGGGGTGGGGATACCATATTTGTGGGATAATGGTCACCTAACCACTTATGTTAGAAAACTCACATGTGTGTGCAAGTAGGGTAACTTGATTTGCAAACCATATTAAATGGATCACCTAGAATATGGTTTACAAAGGTGTTGATGGGATAAACATGCCGACTATACATATGATGTTTTAAAGTCGATCCCATACCTCTAGAAGTTGCAAAGGGTTGCAATTGTCAAAATGTTGACTACCTTGTTAATTTAAATAATGGAATAAAGGTCACCTAACCACTATTTAAATGTAGTGTTGGATTCTAGAATTCTAAAATCGTGTAAGACACTAAAAGGGGCTTTAATTATTAAAATTTAACAATATCGAAAATACTAAAATTGAACCTTGTTATATTTTGTAGATGGCCACCAACAACAATGAAAACAATGAAATCCCGTCCGCTCACTCGTTATCTCTAAGGACCATTCTCCAAAAGGAACGTCTAAACTATAACA
The DNA here is from genome assembly GCA_025506515.1 of Flaveria trinervia. Classification (NCBI taxonomy): domain Eukaryota; kingdom Viridiplantae; phylum Streptophyta; class Magnoliopsida; order Asterales; family Asteraceae; genus Flaveria; species Flaveria trinervia. The sequence goes on along the minus strand of CM046448.1, from coordinate 56,563,423 downwards.
ACTTTATTGATTGGTTTCGAAACTTGATAATTGTTCTCAAACAAGAGAAACAATCATATATTTTAGACGATCAGATTTCCGATAAACCTAATGAGGAGGACAAGGAGGCCAATAATAATTGGGTGAAATACACTAAGGACTCGGTCCAAGTGTCTTGCCTCATGTTGGCAAGTATGACTCCGGATCTCCAAAAGGAGTATGAAAATCATTGAGCATATGACATGATAATCCAGTTGAAGGAAATGTTCCAACAACAAGCAAGGGTAGAGCGCATCAAAACGGTTCGAGCACTCCATGTGTGTCGTATAGATGACACCCACTCTATTTCATCTTATGTACTTAAGATGAAAAGCCACATTGATCGCCTCAAAAGGCGAATTGTCCCGTCTTGAAAGAGTTGGCTACGGATTTGATCCTCAACTCTTTGTCAAAATGGTTTGACAACTTGTCATGAATTATAACATGAACGGGTGGGACAAGAACATAAGTGAGCTTCACTCTATGTTTAAAACTACCGAGGTGGCCATGGGTAAAAGGGTTTTACTCGTTCTAACCATCAATGAAGGTGGGAACAAGAAGAGGACTCACCCTGCACCCAAGGAAAATGTTGCCAAGGGTAAGGGGCACGTTAGGGGAAAGGGAAAGGGAGTGGTAAGAGCACCACCACCATAACCAGCGTTGAAGAAGCAAAAGGTTGCTTCGAATGACCCATGCTTTAAGTGTGGGGAGATTGGACATTGGGCAAGAAATTGGCCGGTCCATCTAAAAGGGTTGCAAGCTAAGAGGGATGTCAGGGAAACCTCAAGTAGAATTTTCATGATTCATATTGATCTAAATTTAATATCCTCTAACACATGGGTATTGGATACCAGATGTGGAACTCACATTTGCAACTTATTGCAAGGGTTCAAAAGAAGTAAGGACTTCAAGAAAGGGGATGTTAGCCTCTACATGGGGAACGGGGCAAAAGTTCATGTTGAAGGCTGAGGGGACTACATCTTGTAGCTTTGTTGGACCAAAAGAACCAATGAGCCAGATCATAAAAACCTTTAAGTCCCACAAGACATCACAACAACTGCTGAAGACTTGATCAGCTGTTTGACAAAGTTTGAAGTTCAACAGCTGAAGACTAAAGTACTGAAGACTTCAACAGCTGAAGACCAAAGTCTGAAGATCAACAGCTGAAGACTAAAGTACTGAAGACTTCAACAGCTGAAGACTAAAGTACTGAAGACTACAACAGCTGAAGACCAAAGTCTGAAGATCAACAGCTGAAGACTAAAGTACTGAAGATCAACAGCTGAAGTACAAAGACTGAAGACATCAGCTAATGACAACAACTGAAGTTCAAGAAGTCCAAGTACTGAAGCCTTCAGAGTTGGTCACAACAGCTGAAGAAGCATTCTTCAGTTGTTGTGATGGTTTCCTTTCAGTAGTTTTCTTTTTTATTTCAGTACTTGTAAAACGACTGAAGAGCATGTTTTTCAGTCGTTGTTGTTTCAGTAGTTTCTTTTCAGTAGTTGTAGTGATAGTTAACACTTGGTATTTTTGTAAGAAGATGTCAGCTGTTTGACATCTTCAGTAGTTGTGTTAACTTTCAGTAGTTAAATAACGGTTAGATGTCACTGTCAAGTGACATCAGCTGAAGTCAGCTTTCCTTATAAAAGGAAAGATGACCAAATTGTAATGTTGCGCGAAAGCCAGACAGAGCATATATTGAATGAATATATTCCTTTTGGCAGAAATTCTCTCTCTATAACAAACAATGTTTCATTGATAAATTTCGTTGAGTCAGATGAACCACAGATTCCTTAGATCACTGCCTGAGAGGTGGGACACATATACAATTGTCCTACGCTCTAATGCAAATCTGGATAACCTATCTCTTACCCAACATCATGGGAAACTGCTTACATTTGAACGAGAGATAGAGCAGAAAAGGAAACTGGCATCATCAGGAAAGCTCACTAAAGACTTTGTACCAGGGAACACTTCCTTGGTCGGTCATGAGTCAGAATATGCTGCATCAGAAAGTAATTATGATGAGCATATAAATTTCTCTTCAAACAGTTCTGATCATGCATTTGTGAGTGTTGATAGTCAGTCAGGCTGTAATAGTGTCAATTTGTGCTTCATTATGGATGATTTGAAAGGTATAGATGATGATGACTTAGAAGAGATGGATATTTTCAGCCAAATGGCCTTGATTATTATCAGATCTTAGAAGTTCTACAAGAGAACTGGTAGGAAATTCCCTGGACTCTCTGGCAAAACCAAAGTTGGTTTTGACAAGAGTAAGTTGAGGTGTCACAAATGCCACAGGCTTGGGCACTTTGCAAGAGAGTGTAGATCATCTGGATCTAACTCCTCTACACCCTTTGTGACTTTTCCAAGTAATATTCAACAAAACAGAGGGCAATATCCTGCTAGTTCTGGTCATCAATCACAACCTCTATCTCCTGTATATTTTGTCCCTCAGGATCCAATGTCATATCCATATCCCTGCTATTACATGCCACAAACCAGTCAAGTTCAAGTACCCATTTCTCAACAACCACCTGCTCTTCCTGAGCCTCAACCTTCCCAATCTCATTAACAATCTCAACCTCAACAACTCAGCTTTTTCACCCCAGGAGTTGTTGACTGGAGCAGTTACCAGATGATATGTCTGGTCATGAACAATTGTTTTCTGGTGCTGGTCAACATGGTGGTGATAATCCTTTTGGAAACCTTGCTCTAATGGCCCTGGAGTCTGCTGATACCTCATCCTCTAATGCCTCCACACCACAGGTATCACAGGTATCCTCTGAGGCCAAAGCCAAGCTATGTTCTGAAACATGCATAGCCGCATTTGCATCTATTAGAGAAGCAAATGTAGCTTTAATCAACAAGAACATTGAGCTAGAACAAATAATATCCAAAAGAAAAGCTGAATTTGAGTCTTTGCTTAATGATAAGAATGATGAGATTTACAAACTTAAATGCCAAATCAATGATGATAAGGCTAGGGAAGAGGTACTTCTAGAGAAGTACAGAGACCTCAAAGAAACACTTGCAGCTACCTAGGTAGAGTGTGATCAATGGGTACATTCCTGCAAGGGTTTTGAAATGCTTCTTAATAAGCAGTCTGCTTCCAATGTGAAGTTTGGCATTGGTTATAATCACACTGCTCCTCCTACAGATTTTACTCCCAGAGAAGAGGTAGAATCTGATGGAGAAAGCAATAACCAATCCTTTTCATCATGTGATCTACTATCTGATACAGCACCATCAGAGGTTGGTGTCAGCATTAATTCCTCCCAAAACCTATCAGCTGATGTTGATGGTTCAAATGCTGACACTCACATGATCAAAAGGTTGATCACTCCAGGTGGTATTTCACAAAGTACTGAAAGTACTAAAGAGCAAGTCATAACACCTGGAGAACAAACGCAAACTACTGCATGTACTAAAGGGAAGAAAACTGCCGGTAGAAAGGGTGGGAAAACTACTAAAGAAGATATCAAGAAAGCATGTACTGCAAGGAAGAAAACTGCTAGTACTGATCGCAAACTGCTGAAGAATAAGTGTTTAGTAGTTTCATCTTCTTCAGCAGATGATCAACCTAAGATGAAGAAAAAGCCATATGAAATATGTGGCTTATTCAATCATCATACTGATGATTGCTGGTATAAAAAGGGCTCCAAACTCAAACACAATGAGAACCTTAAAAAGAAAATGAATAAAATGAAAACTGAGTTTGAAACCAAGATTGTACCAGCAACATCAAAACCAGTAACCCCAAAATCCAAAAAGAAAACCAAAAAGGAAGGGGTTAATCAAGCAACAGCTGAGGTTGCTCAAAGGGAGATGGTACAACATAGGAATCCATCAATCTCACGCACTAATGTGTCTGATGAGCTGAAGTCTTTATCACAGAATCAGACACAACTTGTTATGATGGTTCAACATCTATTGGGGAGAGTCAACCAATTAGATGCTCCTGTGTTAAAACCACAGAGAAGAAAATCCATGCCAAAGGATTCTTCTTCTTCACCATCTCCATCCCCTCAGGCTGTTCTTCATAGCAAATATGTTAGTTTATCATCTGTTGATGTGAACAGACCCAAAACCAAAAAGGTTTGGGTCTCAAAAAGGAACTAATTTATTATGTTTGCAGGGTTCTTCAGCATGCCACAATAGCATCTGGTATGTAGACAGTGGAGGATCTATGCATATGACAGGGAACAGCTCTCTTCTTCATGATTACTCTCAAAGAAAGAAGGGGTTTTTTCTTTTGGCAATGATGCTAAGGGCTACATCATTGGCAAAGGCTTTGTCTCCAATGGGGAAATAAGGTTTGATGATATAACCATGTGGAGAATCTCAAGTACAATCTCTTGAGTGTCAGTCAAATGTGTGATAAAGGCCATGTTGCTCTTTTCACCAGTCAGAACTGCAGGATTCTGTCATCCAAAGTTCTGAGTTTGATTGATAAGGTGTTGGATGATCATACTCTCCTGAGGGCCAACAGGATAGGAAGAGTGTATGCGTTAGATCTTTCCAAGAAAATAGATCTCAAAGGCCATCCTTGCCTATTTTCCAAGGCTTCTCCTCAAGAATCTATTCTATGGCATAAATGGCTGGGTCATGTGAATCTCAAAAACTTGAATCAGCTGATACATCATGGTTTAGTAAGGGTATTGCCTATAAAGGAGTTCAGATGTGAAGACAACTGCACTGCTTGTTTAAAAGGAAAACAACAGAAAGTCTCATCCCTCCTATTAAAGAACCTAAGTCCACTGCCTGCTTGCAGTTACTGCACATGGATCTATTTGGTCCTGTGAGAGTGATGAGCATGGCAAAGAAGAAATAATGTCTGGTAATTGTGTATGATTACTCCAGATTTGTATGGACTTTCTTTCTGCATTCAAAGGATGAGGTTGCTCAGAAGATTATAAACTTTGTGTTGTATGTTGAGAAGCAGTATTCCCTATCAGTCAAGTGTATAAGGAGTGACAATGGAACAGAATTCAGAAACCATACACTTGATGATTTTTATCGCTCAAAGGGAATCAAGAGGCAGTTTAGCATCCCAAGGACTCCAGAACAAAATGGAGTAGTAGAGAAAAAGAACAGGACCCTAATTGAACCTGCAAGGTCCATGTTGGCTGACTCTAGTTTGCTACTGACCATTTGGGCTGAAGCTGTTAACACAGCTTGCTATGTGCAGAATAGAGCCTTAGTAAATCAGAGGTTGATGAAGACTCCATATGAAGTTCTACATCATTTGGCTCCCCTAATTTCATTTTTTAGAGCCTTTGGGTGTCCTTGTTTCATTCTCAACACAAAGGATCAACTCTACAAATTTGATCCTAAGGTGGATGCAGGGTATTTTGTTGGTTATTCATCTACTTGCAAGGCATACAGAGTCTTCAACTGCAGAACAAAGATAGCTGAAGAGACTCTGCATGTGAAGTTTAATGAATCTCCAAAGGACAAGATTCCACAAAACCCTGTGGAGTTATTTGATTTGGACATACTGCAATATGTTCCTTATCAGGCTTCAGCTCTTGCTCCTGTCAACAGTTCTCCACCTGGTTGTACTGAAGATGATGATGTTATCAGTACTCACCTTTTCAAGTTTAGTGACCAACTGCCTGAGTCTGCTAAACTTGATGTTCCTGTAGCTTCAGCAGCTCCATCCACAACAAATGCTGATGAGATCTCTGATTCCTCTACATCTTTTGATTTGCCATCTCATTCTTGGTTTCAAGAGTCTGCATCACCATCTACTGCTGTTGAAGGTCCTACAAACACTTGCACAGATTTCATTGTTTACCAAGAGCTGAAGAATCATCCCATGTCTCAAATCATTGGTGATATCAATGCTGGTGTGTCAACCAGAAGTCAATTGTCTAACTTTTGCTTCTATGCTCTCTTCATCAGTCAGCTAGAGCCAAAGAACTATCATGTTGCTTTGAGAGACAATGGATGGGTTGAAGCCATGCAGCTTGAGCTACTTCAGTTCAAAAAGCAGCAAGTGTGGGAGCTGGTTCCTCTACCCCCAGGTAAGTGTGCAATAGGCACTAAATGGGTGTTTAGGAATAAAACAGATGAAAATGGGCTTATTGTTAAGAACAAGGCCAGACTAGTTGTTCAGGGGTTTGCACAGGAAGAAGGTATTGATTATGATGAAACCTTTGCTCCTGTAGCCAGACTGGAGGCGATTAGATTGTTCTTAGCCTATGCTGTATTCCACAATCTTAAGTTTTTCAAATGGATGTTAAAAGTGCATTTTTTATGGTAAAATAAAGAAGAGGTTATGTGTGTCAACCACCAGGTTTTGAGGATAATAAACATCCAGATTGGGTATAAAAGCTTGATAAGGCTCTTTTAGGTTGAAACAAGCTCCTAGAGCCTGGTATGAGACATTATCAAATTTTCTTCTTCAAAATAATTTCACTAGAGGCTCCATAGATAAAACTTTGTTCATTAAGAAGGTGGATCACATAAGCTACTTGTTCAAATTTATGTTGATGATATTATTTTTGCATCCTCTGATCCCCAGTTGTGTGATGTTTACCAATTTAATGCAAAAGAAGTTTGAAATGAGTGCAATGGGAGAATTACAGTTCTTTCTAGGTTTGCAAATCAAACAAAAGGCTGATGGGACTTTCATTCATCAGTCTAAATATACAAAAGATCTTTTGAATAAGTTTGCTTTACAAAACTGTAAGCCCTGTTCTACTCCCATGTGCCACACCACATAACTAGATGCAGATCAGAAAGGTAAAGCTGTTGATGAAACACTTTACAGATGTATGATTGGGTCCTTGATGTACTTAACAGCTTCTAGACCAGATATCATGTTTGCAACTTGTGTTTGTGCTAGATTTCAGGCTGCTCCTAAAGAGTCTCATTTGATTGCAGTCAAGAGGATCTTTAGATATCTGCAAGGTACACAATCTCTAGGTTTATGGTATTCCACTGGACACTCTTGCAAATTAGTTGCTTTTTCTGATAGTGACTATGCAGGGTGTAAGTTAACCAGAAAATCAACTTCTGGTGGATGTCCATTCCTAGGCAACTTTGATTTCTGGCAGAGTAAGAAACAAACATCTGTTGCTACATCCACTGCTGAAGCAGAGTACATTGCTGCTGCAAGTTGTACATCTCAGGTACTCTGCTTCAGAACCAACTTTTGGATTATGGCATTACAGAGACTAGGACTCCATTATTAATGGACAGTGCTTCAGCTCTTTGCATTGTCAAGAATCCTGTCCAGCATTCTAGGACCAAACATATAGAGATCAGACACCATTTTATTAGGGACTGTTTTGAAAAAGGTCTGATTGATCCAAAGTTTGTGCCTAGTGCTGATGAGCTTGCAGACATTTTACTAAGCCTTTGGATAGTTCAACTTTCCAAACCTAGTGTTAAGGCTTGGTATGCTGCAGCTAGAATAAGTGACAACTACTGATGATCTCAGTAAACAAGTACTGAGGATCATTAGTAAACATGCACAAATAAGTACTGATTCTGTTACAACTACTGATGTAGTTATAACTACTGATGTTAGTAAAAACAGATAAGTACTGATGTCCTATGAAACAACTGAAAACAGCCAAAAAGACTGATGAGTAAGTGTTGAGGACAGTATGAAACAGCTGAAAAGCTAAGAATTGACGAAAACTACTGATGGGAATTTTCTCTTCAGTCTTTTTACAACTGCTGTTTCATCTTAAAAACTGAAGCAAAACCATGTCTTCAGTAGTTTCACAACTACTGATGACTAACACCAAGTCTCCAGCGTTTACAACAACTGATGACAAAACCATGTCTTCAGTAGTTTCACAACTACTGATGACTAACACCAAGTCCTCAGTTGTTTCCAACATCTGAAGTCAAAACATGGTTTTCAGTAGTTTTATAACTGCTGATGCCTAAAACCAAGACTTCAGTTGTTTCAACCTCTAAAGGTTAATACCACGTCATCAGTTGTTTAAAACTACTGATGATTAACACCAACCCTTCAGTGTTTTATAACCCTTACCCTATAAATACCTAATCCTACAGAGCTTCATCATCTCAAACCTAACATTCAAAAACTCAGAACCTTCTCTCACATTAATGGCGACCATGCAGCTTAAACCACGACACAACTGTGTTGCCTACCTTACCAAATCACCTTTCTGGACAAAGTTTAATACTGCCGTTGATCTAATGGTCCATTCTCCATTCAAAACGGCCTTCCTTATCAATCCTACCATTTATGCCGAATCCCTAAATCAGTTCTGGACGAACGTCACCCTTACCACTGGAGAGAATGACGCCGAGTCTCTCCAGTCGTTCGTCAACTCCCGTAAGGTGGTCATCACTCCGGCAATCCTTCGCCAAACCCTACAACTGGATGATGCCACCTTCCCCGCTGGATATTCAAAGGGCACCACTGATCTATCCTTTGCCCACCATGGATACCAGGGTAACCTCAGTGCTTCTACCATCCTAATGAAGCATTTCCATGATGCAAAACGCCTTATTTTTCATATGGTGAATGTCTGTCTAGCCCCTAAGACTTCTTCTTGGGATCAAATGTCAACCAGGTGGCAGCAGGTATTCTTCTCTATCCTTGAGCAACAAAACTTAAATTTTTCTAAAATAATATTTCTTGAACTTAAGGATATGGCCTCAAAACCTATTGCTAACCGATGGATATTATATCCACGGTTCATAATGGCCATTATAGAGAACCAGCTGAAAGCTGAGGGACTTGTTGGCCTTGGAGTCCCTGCCATGGTTGTATTGCCTGAGGTATACTCCAGGCATAACTCAGACTAGTCACTAAAACAGGCTGCCAAGCTGCGAAAACCCACGCAGCTGGAACCCACAGCCACCACCTCAAAATCCAAAGTCCCCACCAAACCCAAACACAAAAAACCAAAAACGCTGTCAGGGAGATGAGTCCCCAAGGATGCCCCTGCAACACAAACGTAAGATATATCTATTAGCCATAACCCCCCAGTAGATACAAGTACTCACCCAACCTCAAGGCTCAGGCTTCCTCTCAACAGGAGCCTGCAGCAACCACATTTGGGGCACCTATACATCTGGAACCTTCCTTATTTGAGGAGGTTGCCATTGAAACACACCACTCTCCCCGGGTGCATACTGCTTTCACACAATCTCCCACTACAACCGCCCCCTAAAGTCCTACCATAATAGTTGCAAAAGTGCTGACTCAGTTGCATTCCTCACCCCCTCCCCAGATACCACTCAAAACTGGGATAGCCTCAACAATTGAGGGGGAGGATCCAAACGCTTCTGATAACCCACAGCACAGGGGTTACAATGTTCAATCTCCAAGTGTAGAAAAGGAGATTCGAACTTCTGGTGAGGCTGCCACTTCTACTGATTCAGCAAATGATCAGGATAAAGTTGGTACCATCCATAAGACCTCACCAGAGGCAACTGCCAATGAAGGAAATAGTCCTGAGGCAGGAAGTCCACAGTACCAAGAACAAGGGGCACATGCTACTACTGATCTACACTCAGAGCATGTAGATCCTGATTCAATCAGGAGGTCAGGTGATTCAGCACAGACTGATGATGACCTGGGCTTTTCTATGATGTTCTAGCCCATAATACCATTCTAGAGAATGAGGTGAGTAGACTCAAAGAGCTGCTTGCCAAAATGTCTCAGGATCAAAAACCATCTACCCACAAACCCCATAGATGGCACCTTCAATTGAAGGGTTCCCAAACACTGAGCCTACACACATAACTGAGCCACCAGCCTTTGCTTTTGCACCACCTCTCAGGGACAGAACCCCTCTGAGCAGATGGTTGCTATCTTTCAAAACTCCTTACCTCTCATCACTCCCATCATCACTGACATAGTGCATAAAGCCATTGATAAGAGGATTCCCTCAAATCTACAAACCTCATGATGATGCTATCATAAATCTTTCTGCCTTCAAAACCCCTGATTCTAGTGCAACCAAAAAGGGGAGACTGCAAAGTAAGGTAGTGAAAGACAAGAAAAGAAAGAGAGTTGATGCTGAGAAAGAGTCTGAAAAAGAGAAAGAGCCTGAGAAAGAGAAGGAGGTTGAGAAAGAACTTATCTCAGAACAGTTGAACTATAAAAGAAAGAAAAGTGCTGAGTCAAGAGCTGATGAAGAAATCATTAGAAGACGTTGTTAAAGATGCTGATGAAGCTCATAGCAGATCAATGGATAAAACTATAGATCAGCTATTTAGACATGGTCATGACACAGCCACATTAGACTCTAAGATAGAAGGCTGGAAATAGAAGAGATACAATCAAGATGGGCCGGTTATAGTGTGTTGGAAAGGGAAAGATTGGAAATCATGATCAGGTTCATAGCTAAGTATCTTGGAAGATCATTGATTGAAATCAAGTCATGGTCCAGGGACACATCTTGGCAATAACCACCAAGATCTGTTCGTCTGAAGTATATACCAAAGGGCTGGTCATTGAAGCCTTGAATGAAGCTGGTGCTGGGAGCAGGACTGAACTGGTCAAACACTCTAAAGCCTCACTTACATCCAAAGTGCTAGAACAGCCTGTCAAAAATCCCACATCAAAACCACCACAACCACAACCCACTAAACCAATTCCCTTACCCACAAAACCAATAGCCGATGATGTACCCCAGAAGAGAAAGAGAAGGGTACTGAGGCTAGAAGAGGAAGAAGAAGATAATGATGAAGATGAAGATAGGCTGCCAATCTCAGCTTTTTACAGTTGCCTAAGGCCATAAGTCACCCTCCAACAATTTTCTTGAATCTCAAAGGCAAATTGTGAAAGTGAAGTTAGAAGAAGAAGAGCTTCACAAACAACATGATGAGGAACTGTTGAGAAGAGTCGACAAAGCATACGCTGCCACATCTTCAATCATCAATATGAAGAAACATGCTCAGAGATTATACACTCTCAGACATACCTTTCAATATCAAAAAGAGAGAATGAGGATTTGGCCTGATCCCAGGGTGTCTCATAGGATTCAAAATAAAAATATTCAACATAGATACATTGGCCAAGTAAAGAAGATTGTAGATGAAGTGATCTCACTGGCCTTTGTAGTATCACCTTGGGAGATCCTAGATGACTTCAAGAAAGCCTATAAAGCTAAACTGACCCCACAAAAGATGCTGGAGAATAAAGTGGTGAAAAAGGGGTTAGTGTATAAGAGGCTTGAGGAAGTTAGAAAGATGAGCTCCAGTTGTTCTTAGAGGGTATTCACCCAGATGAATTCACATATAGAATTATAACAACTGTGGAGCTAAAAATGGGAAGCAGGTCAAATACCTCTTTGAGTACTATGGGCCAGAGTCACTCTTTGAAGGAGAAGCAGAAGAGCTTACCATGGAGGAACAAATAACCTTCCTTGAGGCCTATACAAGGGAGTCTTACAGACTCATAGTTGGGAAGTAGATCTCATGGATGGGGTAACAGCTCTGTGTCTAGTTCCCCAAGACAGAGTTCCCATCCATCCTTTGCCAAACAGATCATTGAGACTTCTTCCCAGGCCTGTGCTTACAAGGGTCACTTCTGAGCTGATCTAGAAGACAAAAAGACCAATCTTTCTGCCATAATAAGTGGGACATCTTCAATAAGCTTAAAGGTTTTGGCTGCATTGGTTCAGGGGGAGTTTGTTGGACCAAAACAATCAATGAGCCAGATCAGAAAAACCTTTAAGTCCCACAAGACATCACAACAACTGCTGAAGACTTGATCAGCTGTTTGACAAAGTCTGAAGATCAACAGCTGAAGACTAAAGTACTGAAGACTTCAATAGCTGAAGACCAAAGTCTGAAGATCAACAGCTGAAGACTAAAGTACTGAAGACTTCAACATCTGAAGACTAAAGTACTGAAGACTTTAATAGCTGAAGACCAAAGTCTGAAGATCAACAGCTGAAGACTAAAATACTGAAGATCAACAGCTGAAGTACAAAGACTGAAGACATTAGCTGAAGACATCAGCTGATGACAACAACTGAATTTCAAGAATTCCAAGTACTGAAGCCTTCAGAGTATGTCACAACAGCTGAAGAAGCATTCTTTAGTTGTTGTGATGGTTTCCTTTCAGTAGTTTTCTTTTTTATTTTAGTACTTGTAAAACGACTGAAGAGCATGTTTTTCAGTCGTTGTTGTTTCAGTAGTTCTTTTCAGTAGTTGTAGTGATAGCTAACACTTGGTATTTTTGTAAGAAGATGTCAGCTCTTTGACATCTTCAGTAGTTGTGTTAACTTTCAGTAGTTAAATAACGGTTAGATGTCATTGTCAAGTGACATCAGCTGACGTCAGCTTTCCTTATAAAGGAAAGATGACCTAATTGTAATGTTGCGCGAAAGCCAGCCGAAGCATATATTGAATGAATATATTCCTTTTAGCAGAAATTCTCTCTCTATAACAAACAATGTTTCATTGATAAATTTCGTTTGTTCTTGTTTAAATTGTTAATTCGTGGGCTCATTCCGCTGCAAATCCAATCTAATTGATCAAACTAGATGCTGAGATCCTAACAAGCTTGCAAATGGTTTGGAAGCAATTTTGAACAATATTTTGTATGCTCCTAGTTTGACAAAAAACACTATGTATGTTGCCTAATTAGACAATATGGTTATGTTTTAATATTTATTTAAAATGAAATTCATGTTTCTTTAAATGTCATATTTTATTTAAACCTATTCCTATTAATGGTATTTATGAATTGGTTCGTGAAAACACATTATATGATAGCTCATTGTACCAAACCACCACTAAGAAACTCAAATTGGATTTGAGTGATACTTATCTTTGGCATTGCCGTCTTAGTCATATAAACAAAAAGCGCATACAAACACTTCAAAAGAATGGTGTTTTAAAAGAAAATGAATATGATTCATTTGATGTATGTGATCTTGTTTACAAGGTAAAATGACTAAGGCACCTTTTAGTCGCAAATCAGAAAGGGCGAAAGATTTATTAGGGATCAAACATTTGGATGTATGTGGTCCTTTTAAGCCAATGACTAGATACCATGAAAGATACTTCATTACCTTTACCGATGACTATAGTCGATACGGTTGTGTGTGCTTGTTAAGACACAAAGATGAAGCTTTTGAAATGTTCAAAATCTTCCAAAATAAAGTAGAAAATCAACTCAACAAGAAAATAAAAATTATCCGCACCGATAGAGGAGATAAATACCTAAGTGATGCTTTTAGAGATCATCTTAGAAGTTATGGTATTGTCTCACAACTATCTCCACATGGAACACCCCAACATAATGGTGTGTCCGAGCGGAGAAATCGAACTCTATTGGATATGGTTCGATCTATGATGGCTAGAAACTCACTGCCTCTATCATTTTGTGGTTTTGCTTTGCTCTCTGCGGTCCGTATCCTGAATGTGGCCACAACCAAGAAAGTGGAAATAACCCCTTTTGAAATATGGCATGGAAGGGTTCCATCACTATCATATTTAAAGGTATGGTGTTGTGAGGCTTATGTTAAGACTCCTACCTCAAATAAGCTAGAAAGCCGTTCCACTATGTGTATCTTCATTGGATATCCTAGAGATTCTATGGGATATTAGTTCTATGATCCATTGGAACAAAAGAAGTTTGTTGCCAAGAAGGCTGAGTTCTTAGAAGCTAAGTTCCTTACGGAAGGAAGTAGCAGTAGAACTGTGGATCTTGAGGAGGATCAAGAACCACAAACCGATACACGTTTGGTTGAAAGTAGCACTCAACATGAGGATGTTGAGAATGATCAAATGGTTGATCAATATACACAAAACGTTCGCAGATCCGGTAGAATTAGTAATCCACCTAAAAGATATGGATTTTTCGTAGATGGATGCTATGCGGTAGATTCCAATGAACCAACCGCCTATCGTGATGCAATGTCCAATTTGGATTGTGACAAATGGCTTGAAGCCATGAACATTAGATGCAATCCATGTATGACAACCAAGTATAGGACTTGGTTGAACCACCTCTTACTCCAAGATAGTTGGAAGTAAGTGGGTTTTCAAGAAGAACACCGATATGCGTGAAAACTTGGATACTTATAAACCTCGACTTGTAGCAAAAGGTTTCACTGAAACTGTGACATCCGTCACCTTAAGGTTCGTCGAACGACATAATTAACCATAGAAATATTTTAGTTATTCTTCCTCTTCTTCATGAACTCCTATTTTAAGGAATCATGTTTGCTTTATTACCATTGTTGACAGGATCAGTGATCCCAAGTTTGATGGATTAGAGTGTAACGCAGCGGAATAAGAACAAGAATTAGACAAATTATAGCAAGAAATTGATTTCTGTATGCATTAAGAACAAATACAGTTGTAACGAGAGAATATATTTCTGTGAAAAGGAATGTTTCAATAATATCAAATGTTTCTGCTCAATCATTCACCGATTACAATTAGGTTGACACTCCTTATATAGATTGCAATCACTGCTGATATCACGGGATAGTGACATCTGGCAGATTTGTTACAAAAATAACTAAAACTTAACAAACTACTGAAATGTTCACAACTACTGAGAACATATCAGAGTGCTAAGTATAAAACATAAAACTACTGATACGAAATTACTGATACGAAACTACTGAAACTACAACGACTGAAGAACAGCTCTTCAGTCGTTTTACAAAACTACTGAAAAGAAAAACATAAAACTACTAAAAGAAAACCGTCACAACTACTGAAGAAGACCTCTTCAGCTGTTGTGACAATGACTGATACTTGGTCTGAGCACTTGTCTTCAGACTTTGTCTTCAGCACTTGTGTCTTCAGCACTTGTATCTTCAGACTTTGTCTTCAGCACTTGTGTCTTCAGACTTTGTCTTCAGCACTTGTGTCTTCAGACTTTGTCTTCAGCACTTGTCTTCAGACTTTGTCTTCAGCACTTGTCTTCAGACTTTGTCTTCAGCACTTGTGTCTTCAGACTTTGTCTTCAGCACTTGTGTCTTCAGACTTTGTCTTCAGCACTTGTCTTCAGACTTTGTCTTCAGCACTTGTCTTCAGCTGTTGTGGACTTCAGGAGTTGTTGTGACGTCTGTGGGACTTAAGGTTTTTCTGATCCGGCTCATTGGTTCTTTTGGTCCAACAAACTCCCCCTGAACCAATGCAGCCAAAACCTTAACTTTATTGAGGTCCCACTTATTGTTGGCAATATGATTGGTCTTTTCCTTCTTGATCAGCTAAGAAGATGAACCAATTAAGCACTAGCCTGGGAATAGATTTCTGAAATTTGGTTGGCATAGTATGGATAAGAGCCCTGACTTTAGGGAACTGGACATAGGGCTGTGGTCCTATCCATGAAATCTACTTCCCATGTATAAGCCTGTAGGATTCTCTGTGTATGCTCTAAGAAACATAATTTGTTCTTCCATGGTAAGATTTTCAGCTCCACCATCAAACAGTCCTTCACGCCCATACAGCTCTGAAATGTACTTAGCATGTTTGCCATTTTTGAGCTCAACTATTGTAATCTGTCTGTATGCAACTCATCTGGGTGAGTACCTTCAAGTAAAAGACTGAGCTCATTTTGTTTGAAGTTCTCAAGCCTCTTATAGACTAACCCCTTTTTAATTACTCTATTCTCTAACATCTTTTGGGGTGGCTGTTTAGTTTCATATGCCTTCTTGAAATCTTCTACAATTTCCCAGGTGATACTACAAGGACCACTGTGATCTCTTCATCTACGATCCTTTTTACTTGGCCTTGTATCTCGAAGGAATGTCTTTCTTCACAATTCTGTGAGCCACCCTAGGATCAGGCCATATTCTCACCTTTTCCTTTTGATATTGAAATGTGTTAGCAAGGTGTACAATCTCAGAGCTTCTTTCTTCATACTGATTATTGATTAAGAAGCAGCATAAGTTTCGTCTATGCTTTTCAGCATCTTACCATCATGAAGCTTTTGCTGATGTTCTTCTTCTATCTTTACTCTCACAGCTTCCATCTGTGAGGTGGGAGTGATGGGCATAGGTTTGTCTTTAGGCAAAGTTAGGACTACGGAAAGAGGCAGCCTATCTTCTTCCTCATCATCCTCTTCTTCTTCTTCTTCTAGCCTCAACACCCTTCTCTTCTTCTTCTTGGGTGCATCATCAGCTGTTGGTTTTGAGGGTAAGGAATTGGTTTAGTGGGTTGTGGTAGTGGTGTTTTGAAGTGGGAGGTTTTGCAGGTTGTTCTAGCATTCTTGTAGTGAGTGAGGCTTTTGAGTGTTTTGCTAGTTCCTGTTTGTTCCCATGCCTCATATAGTGCTTCAATCACCAATCCCTTAGTGTATGCTTTAGACAAACAGATCTTGGTGGTTATTGCCAAGATACTGTCCCTGGTCCATGACGTAATCTCGATCAATGATCTCCCAAGGTACTTTGCAATGAATCTGATCATGATCTCTAGTCTTTCTCTCTCTAATGCATCATAACTTGCCCATCTTGAGTTAATTTATTCAACTTCAAGTCTCCTAATCTCTGAGTCAAGCTGTGCAGTATCGAACCCCTGTCTATACAGTTGATCAATAATGGAGTCCATTGATTTACTGTGTGTAGCATCCGCCATTTTGATCATCTCATCGAGTTTGAGTTCTTTTTCTTTTCCTTCAACCTTCCTCTTCCTATACGTAACATGAAAGTATTTGTGACTTTCACCCACTTGATCAATGTCAGCTCCCTTCACAAACTCCTCTTCCTTCTCAGTCTCCTTTTCTTTCTTCCCCTCTATGCTCTTCCTCTTTGCTTTCACTGACTGACTCTCCCCCTTTTTGGTTGCATTGGTTGCAAGGGTTTGGGTAGCAGAAAGCCTTGTGCTCACAATCTCCTCCACCAGGGGTTGTATGATTGAGGGAAGCCTCTCATCCATGGTTTTGATCACAATGTCTGTGATCATTGGGGTGATGAGAGGTAGGGATTGTTGAAAGATAGCAGTTGTTTGCTCAGAGGGGTTCTGTCCCTGAGAAGCAGTGCCAGAAATAGAAGCTGGTGGCTCGGAAGTTTTGAGTGGCTGAGTGTGTGGGAGACCTTCAGGTGAAGGTGCCATCTGTGGGTTTATGTTGGTGGCAGATGGACTTGCTGTTTGAGAGAATTGGTCAAGTAGTCTTTGTAGTCTACTGACTTCTTCCTCAAGAATTGTGTTCTGGGCCAGAACATCATAAAAGAAGCCCAGGTCATCATCAGCAGATGATGAATCACCTGACCTCCTGCTTGTAGCAGGATGTACATGCACTGGGTGTAGACCAGTTTTAGCATGCGCCCCTTTTTCTTGGAACTGGGGACTTCCAGCCTCAGGACGATGTCCTTCATCAGCTGTTGCCTCTGGTGAGGTCTTAGCTATGTTACCAGCCTCAGTCTCATCATGTGCTGATTTAGAAGAGGTGGCAGCCACACCAGGAGAAAGAATAGTTAAACCCTTGTGTTGTGGGCTGTCAGAAGCATGTTGATCCTCTTCCTCAATTGCTGTTGTTTTCCCCTTGTTGGTGTTTGTTGGGGAGGAGGAGAGGCATGCATTTGAGTCATCACGTTTGCAATAATGAGAGTAGGAATTTGTGGGGCGGTTGCAGTGGGAGATGGGGTAAAAGCAGTATGCACCTGGGGAGAATGGTGCTCTTCAATGGAAATCTCCTCAAATGATCCCAGATTAGTGGGTACCCCTTCTTTGGTTGCTGCAGGCTCCTTTTGAGAGGAATCCTGAGCGGCTGTGGCTGGTGAAGTCCTTGTATCCACTAGGGGGTTATAACGAGTGGATATAGCCTGCGTTTGTGTTACAGGGGCATCCTCAGGGGACTCATTTCCCTGAGTAGCCTTTTTTGTCTTCTTTTTAGTGGGTTTGGTGGGGACTTTGGATTTGGAGGTGGTGGCTGTGGGTTCCAGCTGCGTGGGTTTGCGCAGCTGGTAGCCATTTTTAGTGATTGGTTAGAGTTGTGCCGGGAGTATACTTCAGGCAATACAGCCGTAGCAGGGACTCCCAGGCCAACAAGTCCCTCAGCTTGAAGCTGGTTTTCAATTATGGCCATTATGAACCGAGGATATAATATCCAACGGTTAGCAAGTTGTTTTTGGGCCATATCCTTGAGCTCTAAAAATAGTATTTCAGAAAAATTTAAAGGTTGTTGCTCAAGGATGGAGTACATTACCTGTTGCCACCTTGTGGACATTTGATCCCATGATGAAGTCTTGGGGGCAAGGCAGACATTTACCATGTGAAAGATGAGACGTTCAGCGTCCTAGAAATGTTTCTTCAATATGGTAGATGCACTCAGGTTACCCTGGTATCCATGCTGGGCAAATGATTGATCGATTGTGCCCTTTGGATAACCAGTTGGGAAAGTGGCATCATCCAGATTGAGGGTTTGGCGAACAGTGTCTGGAGTAATGACCACTTTTTGACGATGGACAAACGATTGAAGAGACTCTGTGTCATTCTCCTCAGAGACAAGAGTGACGTTTGTCCAGAATTGGTTAAGAGATTCGGCATATATTGTGGGATTTAACAGAAAAGCCATTTTGTAAGGTGACTGAACCATTAAATCAGTGGCGTTATGAAACTTGGTCCAGTATGGCGATTTTGTGAGATGTGCGACACAGT
This sequence comes from Flaveria trinervia, assembly GCA_025506515.1. Taxonomy (NCBI): domain Eukaryota; kingdom Viridiplantae; phylum Streptophyta; class Magnoliopsida; order Asterales; family Asteraceae; genus Flaveria; species Flaveria trinervia. The sequence continues at coordinate 56,544,832 of CM046448.1, read as the reverse complement.
TGTGTTGTGGTTTTAGTTGCATGGTCGCCATTGGTGAAGAGAGTGTAAGGATTCCTTAAGTCTGATGCAACCCAAAACATCCAAAGTGTCTCAGCAACATGCACTAAGTACTGAAGTGAAGAATGCTTCGGAAGTTTTACACAACACATTAGAAAACATTCTAAGTGTAAAATCTTCCGAAGCCAAGACCAATATCTTCCGAAGCCAAACATGAAGTCTTCCGAAGCTTCAAGAGACAAAGTCTTCCGAAGCTTCACCCTATGAAGACAGATTTCTTCCGAAGACTTTTAGTACACATGCTTTATCTGATGTACTGTTCCATAAAGCACCTTTTCCGCTACATCTCTGATAAGTCACCAACTTACAAGAGTTGGTGAAAAGGCCATGCTTTTGGTAACTGTACATTGAGGTCTTGAGTCTGAAACTTTCCACTTTATGTACTTTATCCTTTTTGTAATGTATAAGGATGTGAGCTATGGCATGTCATAGTCACAAGGTGAAAAGGCAGATATGCCTTTTGATTCTACAATTGATTTTGTTAGTGTCTAGTCAATTGTATCCAGCTGGCTTTCATAGTATAGCCGGCTGTAGGTTGTAGTATAAGTATTTCAAGTTTCTTATATCTTTCATATACTTTGTAACACTTGTAAAAGAACTTGAGAAAACATATACTGCATCCTTGAAAACCATATCTCCTGTTTGGTCTCTTGCTTTACTTGTGTTCATTGTATCACTTTTGGTTAACCCAGTTTACTGTTTGATTAGAGTTTAGATAATCTCCTCATTGTGTTGTTGTGTTGTAATTGTGTTCAAACCCTTAACCGATCCTGCAATTGGTATCAGAGCTTTCAGGCTCTTGATATAAGATCTAACCATCTTAAGATCCCTCACACACACAAAAACTAAACTCTTCAAATGGCTTCCATCTCAAAGACTGATATGGAGACTGGAACCATGAACAAATCCCCACTGATCACTCTTGATGATTTTGACACCTGGTGCATGAGGATGGAAGGCTTCATCAGGTCTCTTGACTCAAGAATGTGGGAATCTGTTGAAAATGGACCTTTCATACCCAGCACCCCCTCTGCTACTGGTGCTGGTTTGATTCCTAAAGATATGGCCAACTACTCAGATGAAGATAGAAAAAGAGTAGAGATTGACAGGAAGGCCATGACTGCTCTTCAGACTGCTCTCCCAAACTCTGTATACAGAGGTTTTAAGAAGTGCAAAACAGCTAAACAGCTGTGGGATGCACTGAAGCTGATGTATGAAGGCTCCTCTGAAGCCAAGGAGAACAAGAAAGATCTTCTGAAGCAGCAGTTTGAAAATTTCACCTTTAAAGCAGGTGAAACCATGACCCAACACTACTTCAGGTATGTTGAGATTGTGGATACCCTAGTGGATGGAGGAGTTCCTTTTGAGAACCGAGACATTGTAAGGAAGTTCATGTCCTCACTTCCTAGCAATGGACACACTATTGTGTGGTGATCAAGAGACTAAGAACTTAAAACTCTTACTCTGACAGAGTTATATGGGATTCTCAGTGGATACCAGATGGAGATGAACATACAAGGTTCATCTTGGCAACTCCAACAATCAAATGGGTTCAGCCCTTCATGTGGTTGAAAGGGACAGCATAGAACCCCAACATCATCTCTTATGCTACCCTGACAACTCACAAAAGGGTCCTTTCATCACCTTCCCGAAGACACCAGGGAAAACTTTACTCAAGGAAGTCCATTCCAAGAGACAAGTTCTTCTCAAGCCTTTGTGTCTACTGATGAAAGCTGTGGGAATTATCTCTTCACTCTTGAAGACCTGGACTGCATTCATCTAGATGACCTGGAATACATGGAGATAGTTCAGCAGATGGCTCTCCTCACTCACAGAGCCAAGAAGTTCTACAAAGAACAGGAAGAAGATTTCCAAGCAATGCTACCAGTGGAAAGTTTGGGCTGGATAAAAGCAAAGTTAAGTGTTACAATTGTAACCTTATGGGTCACTTTGCTAGGGAGTGTAAGGCACCTAAAGCAAATGGGAGCCAAACACCACCCAGACCAAACTACACTGACAAAGCTCTCTCAGTCTGAGAAGCCTAAGCAACATGCTGCTGTTGCTGTTGAAGAAGGAGGCTTTGACTGGAGTTTTCAGGCGGAAGATGCTTCTCCAAACCAAGCACTGATGGCTGACCATGATGAAGCCAAGGTATTGGAACATCTCTGTACTCCTGATGCATTGCTAAAGTGAATAGATACAGGTCCTACAACTTAGAGATGATATCCGATCTGAGTCATTAAACATATTAAAATCTGATTTTAGAAAGTCTGAAAATGATTACAAGTTAAAAATAGAAGATTTGGAGAAAACCATTTCAATACTAAAACATGAACATACAGATTTTAGAACTCAGATCCAAGATCTCATAACTAAATTGACTGAGTGCCAGGCTGAGCTTGTGATCAGCAAAGCCAAGGTAGAGAAAAGTGTTCTTGAAGAAGAGACCTTCAAAAACATAATATCCTCATCCCTGCACAACAAAGTGTGCTATCAAAATAGACAGGGACTAGGATCAAATGAGATAGGTCCTCCACACACATCTTG